>VXAL01015536.1:1499-21997 GCA_013399475.1 Chauna torquata
CCATGGGCTGCAGGGGGACAGCCTGCTCCACCATGGGCCTCACCATGGGCCGCAGGGGAACTTCTGCTCCGGCGCCTGGAGCACCTCCCCCCCCTCCTTCTTCACTGACCATGGTGTCTGCAGGGCTGGTCCTCTATCCTCTCACTCCCAGCTGCCGTTGCACAGCAGTTTTTTCCCCTTCTTAAATATGCTCTCACAGAGGCACAAACAGCATTACACATTGGTTCAGGTCTGGCCAGCAGCGGGTCCCTTTTGCAGCCGGCTGGAGCTGGCTCTTATCTGACATGGGGCAGCTTCTGGAATCTTCTCACAGAAGCCACCCCTGTGGCCCCCCTGCTACCAAACCTTTACCATGTAAACCCAATACAGTGAGGCACTGGAACAGGTTGCCCAGAGAAGTTGTGGATGCCCCATCCCTGGAAGTGCTCAAGGCCAGGCTGAATGAGGCTTTGGGCATCCTGGTCTAGTGGGATGTGCCCCTGCCCATGGCGGAGGGCTTGGATCTAGATGATCTTTAAAGTCCCTTCCAATCCAAACCATTCTATGATTCTGTGATTAGCACCCTGCTTTGTGCTGAGTTCTGTCATTCTTTTGTTCAACTCAAAATTCTATATCATTGCTAGAGAAAGCAGCATGTATTCATTGGTCGCAGAAGTGTTGGAGAAAAGGGAGCTGTGTTATCAGGAAATTGACAACGTACCACAGGGGCTGGAGAAGACCTGGCTGTTGACAGTGCTCTGCATTTAGCTCAGGGGAAGGTGCTGGGCTTCCATCAGTTCACTCTCGACCGAGCAGCGGTTCCCTCATGTCTTCAGCTGAGGGGCAGTCCTGCAGCAAATGGCTTGTTAACTTGCCCAGGAAACAATCCACACATTAAATGGATGCTTGGATTGTTTGGGAACAGCCCGAGTGGCATGGTGTCTACTAAACACTGGATTATCTGCATAACAAGGAAGTTTGGCACCTAAAGAGTTTGGCTTCCACATTATGCAAAGCATTTGGGCTGCTTCCAGCACCAGCCAACCGCTGCTCAGTGCTGTAGGTGTGAGGCATGCACAGAGCTGGTAGTTCAGAGCCAGGACAGGGTACAGACTGGATGCTGACACTAGCACAGCTTTCTCTTCTTAGAAAGGAGAAGGGAAAAGATGGGGTTTGCCCCTAAGACTGCCTCTGTTTAGAGGAGAAAATGCTGGAAAGCTGTTTCTTGACTTGTGACTGTCAAATTGCAGTTGAAAAGAAAGAGCCCTTTCCAGGCTTTATACAGTTTTGTAAGGTAGTGCATGTATGTGCAAGTGTGTGCGCCTGTGTGGGCAATATACAGGGGTGCCTGCACACGCCTGCTGCGTCTTCTACAGCCTTGAGCCTAATGCTCTCCCATCTCTCCTGCTACCTGCGCTGCCACCCATGGGTGAGCTCTGTGTGCATGTGCGTGTGCAAATGTGTCTGCATTTCACTTTGAAAAGTACACTTCACCATGTCCTTCTCTTTGAAAACTTGTTCTTTTCATGTGAACCTGGTAAATGTCTCTAATCAACAAGGCTAGTTGGCCTATGGCAAAAGGCCTTTGCCAATAGTCCTCTCAGGACATATTGGGCTGGACAGTGTGATCACAAAACACGCCATTCTGGTCAGTTCCTTTCCCTTTTATTTTGATTGATTTGGTTTCCATCAAGCTTCCTCTCTGTCAGCACTGAGTGAATAACAAGTTCCTAATATAGAAGATAGATAGTGAAGTTTGTGCCTTCCCAGCCAGGTCAGACAGAGGAACTTTCCAACTATGTTTGTCATTCACTTGTTATATGAGACATTGCCAGAATATTTTGAGCAGCAGTTCCCTGCAGCCCTGCCAGTTGAGGGGGGTCAGCTGGAAGACTGACTGTCCTTAAGGGAAACACTTCTTTCCCCACCTCACAACGCTTTATACCTGACTTGTTTTCTTCTTTGCCAGCAGTTTTCCTGCTGTCTTTGTTCCAGAATCATTTCTTGTCAGGGAACAGCTGAATCTGGTGGCCTGACAGAGGCAAGGCTGCCACAGTTCCATGGCCAGGTGCAAGCAGTGGTGAGGCTGAGCACGCATTCCCAGAAGGCATACACAGACAGAGCACACACATGCAACATATATCATAGAATAGAATGATAGTATCACTTAGGTTGGAAAAGACCTCTAAGATCATCAAGTCCAACTGTTAAGCTAGTACTCCCAAGTCTATCACTAAACCATGTTCCTAAGCACCACATCGACATGTCTTTTGAATACCTCCAGGGATGGTGACTCAACCATTTCCCTGGACTGCCTGTTCCAACGCTTCACAACCCTTCCAGTGAAGAAATTTTTCCTAATATCCAACCTAAACCTCCCCTTGCTCAACTTGAGGCCATTTCCTCTCGTCCTATTGCTTGTTGCTTGGGAGAAGAGCCTGACCCCCACCTCACTACAATCTCCTTTGAGGTAGTTGTAGAGAGTGATAAGGTCTCCCCTGCCTCCTTTTCTCTAGGCTAAATAACTCCAGTTCCCTCAGCCACTCCTCATAAGACTTGTTCTCTAGACCCTTCACCAGCTTTGTTGCCCTTCTTTGGACACACTCCAGCACCTCGATGTCCTTCCTGTAGTGAGGGGCTCAAAACTGAACACAGTATGTGTACGTATATACATGTCTGGCCACACAGGTCAGCACAGACAGACACCACAGTCATACAAATACAAACAGCATGAACAGCATCCTGCTTCCCTCTCTGACAGTTCAGAATGAAGGTCTGTTAGTGGAAATATATATGCACATATGTTCAAAGTGAATCTCTCTGATATCTGGGCATAGACACTAAGTCTGTCCCATAGTTGCCCATGGATCCCAGTCTTCCCAGTTGCTGGCACTTGGATGGATATATGAGCACTGAGGAGACAGCACCATTCCAGTTGCTGGTACAGACCGTCATGCTCATGCTCACATATGCTTGCATATGCACACACACATACATACCCACCCAGAGCTGGCTGGGACTCCCCTGGTGGCTTTCTCCTAAGAGATACACACATGTCACTGGCTCTTGCCCTATGAGAAACCCTCCAGACCCCTTTGTTTATCTGGCAGCTGCCATAACGCCCCTGGTCCCTCCAACAACCAGCTCCTCCTGCCATCTCACCATCAGAGGCCCACTCACCCCCTTCTCCCTGGCCACACCACCTCTTCACTGGCTGGTCCTGCTTGATCTTCGCTAGCTATCACAGACTCAGTTGCACACCTGCACTCACTCCAGTTGCTGGCAGCATGGACACACGGGCCCTGTGACCTTTAGTCTGACTCCAGGTGCTTCACTCACCAACCCAAACACCGCTGTGTATAAAAAGTAGGAAGCCCTCCTCCAGGAAAGAGTTAGAAAAGAATTTGATAAGACAGGACAGACAGCTTTGATCAGGCATGGGTGTGGTGGTTTTACCCAGCTAAACAGCTGAACTCCACCACAACCGCTCGCTCACTCCCCCTCCTCAAAGGAACAGGGGGAGAAAATATCATGGACAACGGCTCAAGGGCTGAGCTAAGGATAAAGATGTTGCTTACTGATTACTCTCATGGGCAAAACAGACTCAACATAGGGAGATTAATATAACTTATTACTATAACTAGCGAACTAGAGCAGTGAGAAACTAAAAGCAAACTAAAAACACCTTCCCCTCATCCACCCTCTTCTATCTCCTCCCCCCGAGCAGCGCAGGGGAATGGGGAATGGGGGTTGCGGTCAGTCCGTATCACTTCGTCTCTGCCGCTCCTTCATGGTCGCTCTCTGTTCCCCTGCTCCAACGTGGGGTCCCTCCCACGGGATGCCGTCCTTCCCGAACGGGTCCTGCGTGGGCTTCCCACCGGCTGCAGCTCTTCAAGAGCTGCTCCAATATGGGTCCATACCACGGGGTCCGTCCTTCAGGAGCAAACTGCTCCAGCATGGGTCCCCCACAGGTGGCAGCTCCCACCGGATCACCTGCTCCTGCATGGGCTCCGCTCCACGGTCTACAGGCCCGGCCCGGAGTCTGCTCCTGCAGGGGCTCTCCATGGGCTGCAGCCTCCTTCAGGCCACATCCACCTGCTCCACCGTGGGCTCCTCCACGGGCTGCAGCGTGGAGATCTGCTCCGCCGTGGTACACCATGGGCTGCAGGGGGACAGCCTGCTCCACCATGGGCCTCACCATGGGCCGCAGGGGAACTTCTGCTCCGGCGCCTGGAGCACCTCCTCCCCTCCTTCTTCACTGACCTTGGTGTCTGCAGGGCTGTTCCTCACTCCTCTCACTCCCAGCTGCCGTTGCACAGCAGTTTTTTCCCCTTCTTAAATATGCTCTCACAGAGGCACAAACAGCATTACACATTGGTTCAGGTCTGGCCAGCAGCGGGTCCCTTTTGCAGCCGGCTGGAGCTGGCTCTTATCTGACATGGGGCAGCTTCTGGAATCTTCTCACAGAAGCCACCCCTGTGGCCCCCCTGCTACCAAACCTTTACCACGTAAACCCAATACAATGGGGCATGGCCAGACAAGCGTACTGACTAGCAAACTGCTAGTATGACTAGCTCTTTTAATTTCTGTATCTATTTGCCCTCTCTTTTTCCTGTCCAAATTACATCTGATAAACATCCTGTAAGAGGTCTTGTGCAATCCTGAAATGCTGTTGCCTTTCATGCCATAATGTGTCCTATAACCCCAGGCAGCAGCCCCTCCCCTCCCCTCCACCTCCTTCGTCGTCCAAAAGGTCCACCTGCCATTAGCTCTCTGCATGTCTTTGTGGACATGCAGATGCACTTCTATTACATAACCTAAAGTTGCTGAAGTCCAGCTAGATCAGAAACATTAGAGGTCCCAGACAGTTGGACATCTTATCAGAGTGTCCTGGTTTCAGCTGGGACAGAGTTAGTTTTCTTCATAGTGGCTGGTAGGTGCCCTGTTTTGTATTTAGGAGGAAAAATAATGCTGGTAACACACTGGTGTTTTAGTTGTTGCAGAGCAGTGCTTACAAAGAGCCAAGAACTTTTCAGCTTCTCATACCACCCTGCCAGCGAGAAGACTGGAGGTGCACAAGAAGGTGGGAGGGGACAGGAACAGGACAGCTGACCCAAACCTGTCAAAGGGATATTCCATACCACGTGGCATCACACAGGACAATAAAACTGGGAGGGTTGGCTGTGGGGGTGAACTGCTGCTCGAGGACGGGCAGAGCATTGGTCAGTGGGTGGTGAGCAATTGCATTGTGCATTATTTGCTTTGTATATTCTTTTATTATTGCTATTATTATTATCATCATCATTATTATTTTGTCTTCCTTTCCTGTCCTATTAAACTGTCTTTATCTCAACCCACGAGCTGTTACCTTTTTTTTACGTTTCTCTCCCCCATCCCACTGGGTGAGGGGGGAGAGTGAGCAAACGGCTGTGTGGTGCTGAGCTGCCTGCTGGGTTAAACCACAACACAGAGGAAGACGAAAGGTTAGTCTATCTTGGCCTGCCTTCGACAAATGGCCTTTCACCCAATTGTCTTTTTAGCTCTCTCTTTAACAGATTCTGTTACAGTGTTACATCTTGCTGATGGCTGGAGAATGTTCCCTTGTGTGCCCCCACAGAAGGACAGTCGTTCATTCTCAGGCCTCATTATTCCTGGGCCCTGCTCCAGCCCCTGCATGGCATGCTCCCCTTGGCATGCAAGAAGGCAGATCTGGAAAACTTTCCTGAAGCGGAACGGGGCAGGTGTTAGACATCTGAACGAATGAGAGATCTTTCCCTGTTTTCTTCAGGTAACCTGTATCTGACTACCAATTGCCTTTGTACAAAGCAGTGTTCTGTTGTTTTGTTTAAGGGTAATATTTATAGGCCGTGGTTCAATGTTTGCTCTTACAGTTCAGAGAATCACAGAATGGTTGAGATTGGAAGAGACCTCCAGAGATCATCTAGTCCAACCCACCCTGCTCAAGCAGGGTCACCTACAGCACATTGCACAGGATGGCATCCAGGTGGGTTTTGAATATCTCCAAAGAAGGAGACTCCATGACCTCTCTGGGTAGCCTGTTCCAGTGCTCTGTCACCCTAACAGTAAAGAAGTTCTTCCTCATATGGAGATGAGAATTCCTGTTTCAGTTTTTACCCATTATCTCTTGTCCTATCGCTGGCCACCACTGAGAAGAGTTTGGCCCCATCCTCTTTACATTGTCCCCTCAGGTATTTGTACAAGTTGATAAGATCCCCTCTCAATCTTCTCTTCTCTAAGCTAAACAGGCCCAGCTGGCTTAGTCTTTCCTCATAAGATAAGTGCTCCAGTCCCTTAATCATCTTCGTAGCTCTTCGCTGGACCCTCTTTAGAAGTTGCACGTCCCTCAGTTCTATTAACAACTTTTTTTTTTTCCCCAGCACAACATAGTGTCTCCCTAGCTCCTTTGAGTTACACCTTGTTGAAACCTGCGGAAGTCTGCAGTCTGAGACTTTTCCAGAAGTGTTTTCTATGTTTTGGTCCCAGCTGCTTCAGTAATCTGATAATTGTATTTTCAGTTGTCACCAGAGCTGTCATTGTTCTGGGCCTACCTTTCTAGAGTGAAGATAGGCATGCTGATGATTGTCGGTACTGCATGAAGTTATGATAATGGTGCATAGTGGGTCTGTTTGTGTCATTTATGTGGATAAAACTCTTCCACATCATTCAGCAAGGGCTAGATGGCTGGATTATGCAGAGAGAGCATCTCTCTCAGCAAGAGAACTGAGGTTGAATAGTCCTTTGCTTTCTCATAGGATCGTGCTGGACAAATTGTCCAGCATAGAGCTAGATAAAAATATGATACGATGGGTGAACAATTGGCTGGTGGATAGGGCTCGAAGGGTTATGGTAAATGGGTTACATCGGGCTGGCAGCCAGTCACCAGTGGGGTCCCTCATGGCTCCATTTTAGGGTCAGTTCTTTTCAATGTTTTCAAAAATGATTTGGATGTAGGACTAGAAGGTGTTTTGAGTAAGTTTGCTGATGATACTAAACTGGGAGGAGCTGTTGACTCTGTCGAGGGTGGAAAGGCCTTGCAGAGAGATCTGGACAAACTGGAGAGCTGGGCAATCACCAACCATATGAAGTTTAACGAGAGCAAGTGCCAGGTCCTGCACCTGGGAAGGGGCAACCCTGGCTATACGTACAGACTGGGGGACAAGACGCTGGAGAGCAGCCCTGCAGAAAGGGATCTGGGGGTTTTGGTAGATAGCAAGTTGAATATGAGCCAGCAGTGTGCCCTGGCAGCCAGGAGGGCTAACCATATCCTGGGGTGCATCAAGCATGGCATTGCGAATTGGTCGAGGGAGGTGATTGTCCTGCTCTACTCTGTGCTGGTGCTGCCTCACCTCAAGTACTGTGTGCAGTTTTGGGCGCCACAGTACAAAAAGGATGTGAAACTATTGGACAGTGTCCAGAGAAGGGCTACAAAGATGGTGAAGGGCCTAGAGGGGAAGACATACGAGGAGCGTCTGAGGTCACTTGGTTTGTTCAGCCTGGAAAAGAGGAGGCTGAGGGGAGACCTCGTCGCGGTCTACAGCTTCCTCACGAGGGGGAGCGGAGGGGCAGGTGTTGATCCCTTCTCCCTGGTGACCAGCGATAGGACCCAAGGGAATGGAATCAAGCTGTGACAGGGGAGGTTCAGGTTGGATATCAGGAAAAGGTTCTTCACCGAGAGGGTGGTCGTACACTGGAACATGCTCCCCAGGAACGTAGTCACAGCACCGAGCCTGTTGGAGTTTAAGAAGTGTTTGGACTATGCTGTCAGTCATATGGTCTGAATTTTTGGGTAGACCTGTGTGGAACCAGGAGTTGGACTCGATGATCCTTGTGGGTCCCTTCCAACTCAGAATATTCTATGATTCTATGATTTGCTTGTGTTAGACCTAGCTTCGGTGTGTACATTCCTGATGGAGGTCAGTCCCATTCCTGCCTTTTGGAGACAGGGTCAATGCCCACTATGTGTTGTCACCTGCCTCATGCCTTATCCCAAAGAATCTATGTTGCTATTCAACCCAGAGGCATTACTAACTTACCTTTAATTTCTGCCTGGTCTTCATTTCATAAAGGTTCTAATTCTCTGATCTCTATTCTTGTTTTATTTATGTTTTCTGTTTTAATTCCTTTCTTGATGTACAGTTCATTTTGCTTTATTACTGTGCCCCACACTTCTCAGTGTATGACTCCTTCCTCTTTATTTATTTTATTTTTGGGTAGGGGGGCCTCTCTACTTACTTTACCTATTTATACCTACATTCTTTCTGAGGTTCTTCTGCTGGGAATCCATTCCTGCCAATCCTTTTTTTTTTTTTTTTCCCCATGTGTTTGTTTGGACAGAAATCCCTGATAATGTTAGTAACATTGATTTGAAGATATTTGAGGCTGATCTGCACTCAAGACTTCGGTGAATTCTGCCAGAGGTTGTGAGGAACTTTAGTAGCAATGTTGGCTAAACAAATTCTTACTTTAAGCTTCTGCCCTCCTATGTATAGAGGTACATCTATTTCTAGTACTGCCTGATACTGTTCTGATACACGAACTAGTTAAAGGAACTTACAAAGCTAAAAATAACTGCCAAAAAGAGGGTGGCTATCTCTCATAGCCTCTTATCTTCTACTTTGAACATTCCTCACAGCTGAACTGCCTACATCAAATCCAATTGTTGCAGGCAAATAGAAGGACCTTAGGCATGGGATGAAAGTAACAGTGTGTGGACAAAGCTTTCTGATCTAAATAGAAAGATGATGAGCTACCACCAATGGATAATTCTCCTCTCTTTGACATCCTTTTTACATTTTTTTAGATCTAAACAGGCATAGCTCTGCACGGGAGTGGATCTGACCTCAACTAGAGAGGTGGCAGTAGTTTTACAATGCTGCCTCTAAAATTTTCCAACCGAAACACTAGGGTCACAGGCATGCTCCCAGAAAACACTGACTAGCAATTACATTCTTCCATGCCCTGCATTGCTCTGATCTGTGTGCCTGCTCTGGTGGTAGAAAAATGAGCAAAACAAGAGGGACTCTTGAAAGCTGGTGTGCTAGTACTGAAGGCCAGTAGAAGGCCAGCTTTATGGTTTGAGGCTTACGAGTAAGTCAAAGTGCAATTTTGTCTTTACTGCATATAAAGGCACCTTCAAGGTGACTGTCCACCAAATATTACACTGCACTGTGAACTGTTCCATTTGCTGTTGTACATTTGAGGTTCCTGTGATGAGATCATGTTGGCACACCCTACCCAAATACAGGTACCTATCAATACCTGGGGTGATAGAGGAGCAGGGCAGTCTTAGCACTGCTTCAATGTGAACATTGAGGCACCAAGCATTGACACAGATACCCTTCTGCACATGCTGTCTGGTTTATAAGCCATGGCTGTATTCTACAAAAGCTGTGCTGGTACTCATGCAGTGTATTTTCTTTCTAAATTTTTAGCAGTGTCTGTTGATATAGAAATCACATTTGCTGGGATGTAGTCTTGGATTCAGTCCTGAGCCCCTCTTAAAGCCTAGTGTTGCACTTGCCGTTTCCATTTCTCTAGTATTGATTTAAGCACTGGTTATATGCCCTGAAAAAGAAGTCAGCTTCTTCAGATTTTAATTCATTTGATAATATCATGGTAAGTACCATCTATCCCTGCTGCATTGTTACTCTTCTGTTTGTTCTGAAACCTCTTCTATAAAAAACTGTAGGAATATCCCTAGTTTCTCTGTAGTGAAAAATCAAATTTTCAGCAGAGGCCTTATTTTCTTCTTTCACACCATGATAGTCTGTTGGCTTTTTAAATGCTCCTGAAATCTTCACTACACTAAAAACAAACAAACACACAAACAAAAGCAACAACAATGTCAGCAAAACAAAACAAACAAAAAAAAAAACCCACAAAAAACCTCTGATGTGTTTCCGGTTATCTAAAGGTAGCTTCACAAGCTGCTTGAAGTTAAAAATAATGTTTCTCTTAATCCCATTAATAAATATTATTCTTGTTGCAGTGCCTTTGTTATCACAGCAAAGTAGACTGCTCTGAATGATCAGCATAAGAACCAATGTCTTCAGACAGCCATTGCCAATAGAAGCCGTTTTACTCCCCCATTGTGAAAAATATTATTCTTTTTTTGCATTTAGCTATACCAGACATGAGTCTTGTCAGACAAAAGAATGACCTGTCATTCAGAAAGAACGAAAACTGTCAAGATCTCCAGTTAAAAGCAAAGTGGCCAGATCATATAAATAAATGACTTATTCAGCACAACACTTTACTTGAGAAACAGTCCCCATGGGATTTGCGGCTTGCAAATGTGGTTGTCAGCCATGCCTGCAGTATGAGCGGGGCGTGCTGGAGGGATCAGTGTGCCCTGTGGACCGCTGATGAACCATCTGACAGGGAAAGCCCAGCCTGCATTACAGCAGTATTTCTGCTGTCCTCTGTGTAAAACAAGAGCTCGTAGGAATGTTAGCACCAAACAAACAGAATTGCTGAAACACTGATTTTCAGAGCCAGACATTTCATCCCAATACATCCGAACACTAACTGGACTCTGGAGATAATAGGACACCCTTTCCTTATTAAAATCTCTTTCTCCTGTTGACTAATGAAATGCATGCTTTTATTATTCCCTGCAGGAAGTATCTAGTCCACAGGGCCGGTGTTGCACAGTGTAATTTAAAAAATAAATAAATAAATCCCATAATAAGTATGAGATAACACTAGAAGAATTAACTAACTTTTAGGGAGAACAGACTGAGGACCACAACTACCAGAACTTTTAGTGTATTCAGGGAAGACATGGAGAGTGAGTGCAGGGCATTTGGGGCCATTCATACCTTTGGACATGGCAAAGGTAAGCTATCGTTTCTGGGGGTAGAAATTGCTTCTGAAGACTACTCTGTCCCATGCACCAAAGCATGGAGCGTCTGTGAGGATCTTCCCGTCTCTTAACTGTACTCTGTTGACTCCACTTCAAGATTAAGTTTTGCAATACATTTGTGGTATTGCTTCATGGTATAGAAAAATCTGCCACATAAGTTTGCATGATGTTTCACATATAATGTTTGGGACTCCTAGAAAAGCTCAGCATCACTTCATTGTGAAGTAGAGAAGTAGGTAAAAAACAACACTTGGATGGGTGCTGAATGAATGCCAAAGTTGCAGTTACTTGGGCTCCTCCTATCATCCCAGCAAGTGTCAAAGTAAGAGACCTGGACAGTGAGTTCTGGAAGAGGACATGACATTAAGAATGCCCCTTCTATCACTAACCAAGGCAGCTGAGGAGATCCTGTTACAGAGAAGTGATTCAGATAGGAAGCCTGGGAGGTCTCTGGGTAGAACAGGCAAAAAGAGACAACAGGTGGTAGAAGGAGTTGAAGAAGGAGAATGATGTGGAGCAAAGGGAGATTAGGCTTACTAGTATAGTGTTAGCATGAGAAAGTGACTACAAACCCAGAAAAAGTCTAAGGACCTGTTGATTAGTTGCAATCTTTGACAGTTAACAGAGGTGCTATAATGGCAGCTAATTAATACAGAATAGAATAGAATAGAATAGAATAGAATAGAATAGAATAGAATAGAATAGAATAGAACAGAACAGAACAGAATAGAATAGTTCAGTTGGCTGTGGTCAGTGCAAAAGACTTCCCTCCTACTCTCTCCTCCCCACCCCTCCTCCAACAATTCCAGTTCCATTCCGCAGCAGCTTCACAGCTCCTTGAAGTACTTTGTGGAAACAGTGGTGTAGAGCTAGCCAGGACCTCAGGGGACACATAACATCCCTGTACTGAGAGAAAGCCAAGTCTCTTTTTTGCCATTCCTGATGTCTGCTTGTAGAATATGCCCTTAGCAGCTACACAATGCACCAGGGTCCAGTGCTGCTAGGATGGCTATTCCATATTTTAAGCCACACTGCTGCTTGCCCTGTAGATAACAGGTTGTCATCTGTTTTAAAATTCCAGACCAGCACACGTTTTCTGTGTGACTTGTTGCTTCTCTGTCCACCCAGAATTCTGTTAGTATCTACATTCCAACTCATCCATTGTGGCAGGAGTCAGACAGGTAGGACACCATGGAATAATATCTATGGAGTTTTCCTCCACAAAGTGCTAGACTAGGAGACTTCTTTAATGCTGTAATGTGCCCAGAGTTATTCCCATGTGAAATCTTATCTTAAAAAACAGTTCATGTAGCTTTTTGTATATTTATGCATAGCTCCACATTATTCCTCATCACAAAAGCTTATTATGGCATTATATTAATATTTCAGTACTTGGAAGCACTCTAAAGTACTGCAGCAGTTACTAGGTCATTATCTTAGCTCTATGTGTTCTGTTGCCTGGGGTTTTATCCCCTAGTGAGTCCTCTTTTTCTCACTTACTTCTACTAATCTGTCCCCATTTAATATACAATAGGAGCAGTCTGTCTTAATATTGGCTAGTCTGTCTAATAGAGGAAGTAAGGAATTGCAATGTCATCTTATCCAAATGCATTATTTGTTCTGCTTTAGAACTGACTGTTAAAAACTTCTTCCATTAAAAAAAAAAAAAAAAAAAAGAAAGAAAGAAAGAAAAAAAAGCTGTGTAATGGATCCTGCCTGATACCTTTAAACCTTGCTTGGTAACAAAAGGCCACTCTTTAGAGTGCATGGCCTTCATCTGCCTAGTTTAGAGGAGGCAGTCCTTCCATAAGTTCCTTCATGAGGACTCAAAGCCATACAAATGACTTTGGGGCTCCAGATTTTACTTTTTTGTGGTGTATCTTGCTCTATATCCAGCCTGTCAAAGTGAGAATGAACCAGCAGACAGCCTCTGTGTGCTGCACCCGTTTGGAGAGACGTCCCCAAAGCAGAAACATTTTTGCTGTGCCAGGATGGACAAGGTACTCTTCCTGCCTCTGTCCTGATCCTCTCTTCTTGACAGTATGGAAACTGAATTAGTGTTAGTCACTAGTCAGTAATATAACAGGATACAGTAGAGAAACACTGGGGATAGGACTCAGAAAGCTCTATTGGTGTCCAGATGTTAAAGTGAAATAAAATGATTCATTTGAAAATGCCCCAAACTTACGTAACTGCAGAATTGAGTTATAACAAACAAAACCACTGCTTCTGCTGTGTATGCAAAGAAATCTATAGTCTTTATTCTCTAGACATTGAGGTGGTTGTAAAGATTAATTATGAAAGAAAGCGACAGAGGGCTCACATTTTATGCATCCCTCAGGCCACTTTGCTGCCTCATGACATCCTCACTCTTCTTCTTCTATCTTCTTGCCATGAAACTCCCGGCTCTTTGCTCGGAGCTTGTTGACCTGCGACTCTGCAATGTCAGCCCGCTCCTCAGCTTCCTCCAGCTCGTGCTGCATCTTGCGGAATTTGGAGAGGTTGACATTGGACAGCTCCTCCTGTGTGGGGAGAGGGAGTTGGTGGTGAGGAGCCCAGGGCAGGGGTTTCACTCCTCCTGCGCCTTGAAGTGCTGCATGTCTGCCAGGTGAAGGCACAGACCTCCTGTCTCCCACCCAGCACTGCTTAAACATAAGCCTCCTCATCCTCCCTTATTCAGGACCCCACAGTAACATCCACCCCCCACTGCTGACCACTAAGCCTCACACAGACCTCCTTCTATTTCCGAATTTGTAACCCCATGTGTGATTCCCTCTTGGAAAACTAGTCTTGCTTCCACTCAAAGTGATACTTACAGCCTCCTCAGCTTGTCTCTTGTAGGATTTCACCTTCATCTGCAGCTTGTCCACCAGATCCTGGAGCCTGAGAATATTCTTCCGGTCTTCCTCAGACTAAAGAGGTTGGTAAGCAAGAAAGAGACTGAATTGGTTTCGCAACACATGCAGTTAACAATTTCCCTTGGGGGTAGTGTGCTGTGTGGAGGGTGTATCAACAGAAAGACACCTCCTGCCTTACCTGGTAGGTCAGCTCCTTCACTCTCCTCTCATACTTGCGCACACCCTTCACGGCCTCAGCACTGCGCTTCTGCTCAGCATCAACCTCCCCTTCCAGCTCCCGCACCTGCAATGAGAAACCCGTCTTTGGAGCTTCTCCGGTATCTCTCCAAAGGACATGCTCACTTGTGCACAAATACCAGCCCTACGCACTCTGGCCTCCAGCTTCTGGATTTGCTTCTTGCCTCCCTTCAGTGCCAGCTGCTCAGCCTCATCCAGACGGTGCTGCAGGTCCTTTACCGTCTGGTCCAGGTTCTTCTTCATCCTTTCCAGGTGGGCACTGGTGTCCTGCTCCTTCTTCAGCTCTTCCGCCATCATGGATGCCTAGAAAGGCAAAAGATCAAAGGTGTTTTGTGACTGGAGACATTCTGGGGGAGAATACATCCACCAGTAGCAGTGGAAGGAGCTCCCAACTCACATCTGTGATGGCCTTCTTGGCCTTCTCTTCAGCATTGCGAGCTTCCTGGATGGTATCTTCCATTTCACTTTGAATTTGGGCCATGTCTGTCTCCAGCTTCTTCTTGGTATTGATCAAGCTGGTGTTCTGTTGAAGAACAAAAATATTTTCTCCAGTTTGTTCCAAGACAGAACACTTAGTTTAAGAACTTTACTGCTTAAATTTAAAGTTATAATCTATATATCTAATATTAGCGTCCTCCTCCAAATGACTTATGTTGTCAGGTCATATAAAGCTAGACAACAGAGAGAAGCACTCCTGAATTCTGTTAAACTCAGTCCTACTCAGCTATAAACCAATTCTTTGTATAAGGGTAATACTTGTGATTTAGGCTAAGGTCCTTACTACAAGGGATGGATGATTTAAGAACTTACATAGACGAAAAATATGGAAAGAAAAACAAATGATGGCTCAAGAGATTTTGAAATGGGACAGTCTTAATGAGACAGTGATGATCAAGGCACCCCATGGTCATGAGAAAAATGAAAAGTAAAATTCAAACTGTAATTTTTTTTTCCCTACAGAAAGTCTATTTAACGCTAAAGAACAGCTTTGGCCAACAAATGAATCTCTTTACATATTATTTACACAGTATTTTCCATCAACGCCTACTTATGGTATTCTCACCCAAGAATCTAACCTGAGTATGGAGGAGCTGAACTCTCTCACTTGCATCCATCAGTTCCTGCTCAGCTACTTTCCTTGACCTCTCTGTCTGCTCCAGGGCTGCCCGCAGCTCCTCAATCTCAGCCTGCAAGAGGTTTGCTCTGCGTTCCACCATGGCCACCTGCTCCTTCAGGTCCTCCTGTGTCCTGAGAGCATCATCCAAGTGTATCTGGGTATCCTGTAAGAGAGGAAAGGGAAATTATAAGGTGGCACAGTGCTGTTGGATGGCAATTACTGCTATTCTATAATAATTTAGATATGTAATTATTATGTCCGTGTAATGTCACCCAAGATAGATAGCGACATGCACATACTTATCTTAACATACTTTGAGCACTCCTTGTGTGTTTCTCAGGTTCTTTTGTGCTTCTGCAGCCTGGCGGTTGGCATGGCTCAGCTGGATCTCCATTTCGTTCAGGTCTCCCTCCATCTTCTTCTTCAGACGCAGGGCTTCGTTCCTGCTCCTGATCTCAGCATCCAGACTGCTTTGCATGGACTCCACAATTCTGAGGTGATTTCTCTTCAGCTGGTCGATTTCCTCATCTTTCTCTGCTATCTTCCTGTCAATCTCAGACTTGACCTGGTTGAGCTCCAGTTGGAGGCGCAGGATTTTCCCCTCTTCGTGTTCTAGGGAGGCCTGGACAAGCCGACAGGAACAGTGAGTAAACGTATGGCTTGCTTTCTAAGTAATCTCTTATACAACACTTCATGAAATATAGTCCTGCTTTCCTGCCACATCTGAAGATTACTGTTCCCAATCTTTCAGTCTGGACACCATTTATTAGCACTGTGTACCTCAGCTTCCTCCAGGGAGGCTTGGATTTCAGATTTCTCCTGCTCAATCTGCTTCTTGACTTTCTCCAGCTCATGGATCGCCTTTCCTCCCTCTGCAATCTGCTCTGTGAGGTCAGAAATCTCCTCTGTACGGAAGGATGAAAAAGGACATGGTCAGATATAGAGCATAAAGGAAGGCAAAGACCCTGCCACGCCAACATGATGGGTACCTTTGCAGACCTGCAGGCAAAGACCCTTGTGGAGTGGCAGACAGACTGGCTTGTGGGAAAGCCCTGCCAGCAGCAGAGGGCCAGGGACTTACGCTGCAAGTTCTTGTTCTCACGCTTCAGCGTTTCCAGGTGGTCCAAGGACTCCTCATAGGCATTCTTCATCTTAAACAGCTCCGTGCTCAGAGAGCGAGCCTCCTTCTGGGAGGCTTCCAGCTCAGCCTGCGTTTCCTCGTACTTCTGCTTCCATTCTGCCAGGATCTGAAGAGCAGGAAGGTGTGAGTATGGATGTGGCAATTGTGAGGGGGTGCTTGGCCCAGGAAACACAGTGCTGGAGGCCAGAATACCTTGTCAAAGTTCTTCTGCTTCTTGTCCAGAGCTGCACAGGCAGCATTTGATCGCTCCACATCAATCATCAGGTCCTCCACCTCATTCTGCAGCCTCTGCTTTGTCTTTTCCAGGGAAGCACATTTGGCATTCACGGCTTCCACGTGTTCCTCTGCATCCTGCAGGCGCTGTGCCAGCTTCTTCCTGGGAGGTAGTAAGCACAGCTCACAGTTAGCAAACAAAGAATAAATCTTACAGTATGGCTTTTCTCAACAGCATGCTTAACCACTTCACAGTCTGTAGTCCACATCCTTCTTCCTTTGTCTAAACAGTACATGTTTTCAGTCTGCCATTCGCTGACTCCTACACATTTTTTCCTTTTCCAATCCACATGCATTACAGGATGCATTTTCCCTCTTCCTGCCACTCCACCCCAAAGCACAACATTGGCTTCTTCCTGACAATAGTGGTCACCTCAATTTTGTGTTACTAGTTTCTGCCAGCCTTCCCCATTTTCTCCACATACTTGGCCTCCTCCAGCTCCTCTGTGCGCTGAATAGCATCGGTCTCATATTTGGTTCTCCACTGAGCCACTTCACTGTTGGCTTTGGACAGGGCACGTTGCAGCTCACCCTTGGCTTCCTGCTCCTCCTCATATTGTTCCCGGAGCAAGTCACAGTCATGGCGAGCAGACTGCAAGGCGTGGGCCAGGGCATTCTTGGCCTGGGGGAAAAATAGCAGTGGGACAGTGAATAGAAATATCCTGGAGAATCTGTTAACAATGAACGAATTTAGCACTTCTAATGTGACCACTGGAAAGGTGTAGGTGTTTGCAGTGAATGACAGATTGCAAAGCTGGAGGACAAAATCCACTAATCGTACTCCCTGCAGTAGTCCCTTTCCCCATAACTTCAATGTGTGAAGTTAAGGATGTTTTCAGTGGCCAGCTGTAAGAAAAGACATCACCTTTATTTCGTCCTCTAAGTGCCTCTTTAGTTCCTCAGTCTGTTGAGTGAATGCCTGTTTGCCTCGAGAGAGCTGAGAAATCAGAGCATCTTTCTCCTCCACCTGGCGTGAATATTCACCTGGGAAATTATACAGAAATAAAATGTTTAACTGTCATTTGTGACCAAAACCAAACTTTTTTAGGATGCTCTCCTATTCCATAATGGAGATGAAGCTCTCTCACCTGATTCTGTCTGCAGACGAGCTCTTTGGGTGTTGAGGTCATTGGTCATGCGCTGATGCTCCTCCTCCTTTGTCTTAATATCACTCAGCTGGTCTTCTAGAGCACGACACATCTTCTCCAAGTTTGCCTGTGGAGATCACAAAGAATGAAAGAAGATACCTGGACTCTTCCTCATTCTGAACAACAGCATTCTCAATGGAAAAACGTGGCCAGATGTGCAGGCTATATAATGCTCACTGGTGTTTTGAGGTTAGAAATACTGTTCTAAACAGAGACAGAGAAATATACTGTAACATGGCCATATTTTAAAAAGATATCATTCCACATTATTTATTTTCCAGTTGTTTTCAATATACTGTGTACCTTGGCTTTGGAGACAGACTCCATGTTACTGGCCAAGTCATCAATCTCCATCTTCAGCTCACTCTTCTCCTTCTCCAGCTTCTGCTTGACTCGTTGCAGGTTGTCGATCTGCTCCCCAAGCTCAGCTGTGCTGTCCGCATGCTTCTTCCGCAGGGCAGCAGCTGTGGCTTCATGCTGCAGCGTGGCCTCTTCAAGGTCACGGCGCATCTTCTGAAATTCTGCCTCACGCTTCTTGTTCATCTCAATCTGAGCTGCCGTAGCCCCTCCTGCTTCTTCCAGGCGCTCGCTGATCTCCTCCAGCTCCCTGGAGAGGTCAGCCCGGTGCTTCTCCGCTTTTGCCCGAGAAGCTCGCTCTGCCTCAATTTCCTCCTCCAGTTCCTCAATACGGGCCTGGGGAACATTAGGGACCCTTCACACCCATGCCCTCCTCCTACCTAATGTCTTTCTGAAGGGCAGAAGGGAGGGACCAGACACTTGCCTGCAGCTCCTTGATCTTCTTCTGTAACTGCATGCCCAGGGCTTGCTCATCCTCGATTTTGCTCTGGATCTGGCTGATTTCAAAGTCTTTCCTTTGTGCAAAGCATACAGTGTTAACACCTGAACAAAACCTCCTAAGTGCACCTGCCCAGCACTCAGGTGCCCCACAGCCACACTTACTTCTTCAGTTTCTCATCCAGCTGCTGCTTATCGTTTTCCAAATCCATTATGCTGTCATGGGCTAGCTTCAGGTCTCCCTCGAGTTTCCGCTTAGCTCTCTCAAGGTCCATGCGCAGTTTCTTCTCTTGCTCCAGGGACCCTTCCAGCTAAATACAAGAAGACCATCAGTGCTCTGCCAGCCCTGTTTATCTCCACAGCTGTCCGGTAATTGCTGCATGCACGTGTGCTTACATCATCCACTTGCTGCTCCAGCTTGGTTTTAGCTTTGGTCAGCGTATTGACTTTGTCCTCTTCTGCCTGCAGGTCATCCAGTGTCTGCTGATGGGCCTCTTGGAGGGCTTTCTTCTCTTTTGTCAGCTTGGCAATGGTCTCGTCCAGGGCTGCCATCTCCTCTGTCAGGTTTTTCACCTTTGAGAAGAAGGGAGCAAATGTAGATAAAAAATGCTGTTTAAAACCTTATACTTTATAACAAAACAGAATTCTTTCTGGAGTGTGTGACATCTTCTGCCTCATACCTTGTTTTCGGTGGCATGCTTTTCCTTCTCAACCTTGGCCAATGTTAACTCCAGGTCATCAATGTCTTTCTTCAGCTCTGAACATTCATCCTCCAGTTTCCTCTTCTTGGCTGTCAGCTCAGCATTAATTTCCTCCTCATCCTCGGCCCGTTCTGTCACTTCCTTAACTTTGGCTTCCAGCTGGATTTTGGTTTTGATGAGCTGGTCACACCTTTCCTCAGCATCAGCCAAAGCATCAGCTTCCTGCCGGGAAAATACAGTTTTCTGTGAACACTTCTGGCTTCAACACAGAAGAAGAAAGTTTATTTAATGCTCAAGGAATAGATCAGTAAGACTCTTTGGATTGCTTTTTGGGAAATGGATATTGTGCATTTACAATATAAATTAGAAGTTTTGAATAAGTTTTTAATTAGCTTCTTTTTTTTTCAGACCCTTTGCATCACCAGATACTGTGTTTTACTGTGTTTATTTCATGTATGTCAGTAGGTTATTGGATTTTGCTTATATTGTCCATTTGAAAGTGATTGTAATATATTAGTCATCATAATTTTTCATTTATCATGATTGTCACTTTCAAATTTCTGTGGATGTATTGAGGAATATAAATACTTTCTCTTTGTTCATCCGTCATTGAGAAAATATACGCAACTTTCTGGTAAATTTTCTAATGTGCACTAAGAGGCCTTCTTTGTAAACACTGAGAATGTGTTTGAGATTAACATCGCTAAGCGAGTGCTTGCATGAGAGCTGGATATCTGAATTTCAATTAAGTGATTGATACACAACCATTACAGTCAGTGGACACTAAACAACACTAATCTTTCCCTGAAAGAGACACTTCAGCTCAAGGGTATTGTCTAAATGATGCCTATGATTTTGAGGCCAAATGGCACAGGAGACAAACATACAAGGCTTCGAGCTGTGTCATGGTATGTACTGAGATCTACGTCTTCTGCAATCAGTAGCTACAACATCTCAGGTGATATGCCATAAGAAATGGCACTAGGCTCTTCATATGGTTAACTGAATTAAGGCATAGTTGTTGGTCAACAGAATGATTGTCCTCACTCCACTAGGTACACAGCAGTGACAATAATTTTTGCCATGGTTTATGCCACGATCTCACATGGATATGTGTACATGTAGTACATTAAGTCTAAGATTTGAAATTCGCTCTCAAGCTGGAACCCCAGTTTTTAATAGTGACACTGAGTGTGGAAAGAATGTGACCTGATTTTTGCCTTCAGTTGCATGCTGTTATTCAGCTTAAAATATTTACTAAGGCAGTTTAGAGTACTGTTTCAGTGTTCTGTACTCTGAAAGAAGGGTTAGATCTTATTTAATAATTTCCCTGTATAAAAAAAAAAAAAAAAAAAAAAAAAAAT
>VXAL01015536.1:22077-32125 GCA_013399475.1 Chauna torquata
AAGCATAATTAAAATGTACATTGAATATTCTGAGTGTGATGAGTAGTGACACTTTCCCCAAGTACAGTGACTTTAATTGAAGACGGGTAATGTCTACCTCCTTTCCACCATTCTCTGGTACTCCACTCTCATCAGGAAGCCCCTGCACCTGGCCTGTGTGCGAGTGATGAGCTGTGCCAGCTTCTCATCCCTCATCTCCTCCAGGAGTCCCAGCAGCCCAGCTTTGAAGAACACCTTGAGAAAGAGAATAGTTGCAGGACGTCGATGTCACGTAGAACAAAGCATGGGCACATAGTGATCGAGTCGAAGAGAGTGTGTACCTTGGTGTGTCCAAATTTGTACTGGGTGTGGTCCACATCAATGGACCCAAGGAGCTTCTCAGAAGCCTTCTTGCTATCAATGAACTGTCCCTCTGGGATAGCACTGGCATTAAGCACCTTGTACCTGTGAAAAAAACAAGAGAGGAAGATAAGGCTGTTCTTCCCAAACCTTGACATTACTTACAATCACGCCAAAAGGTAGAGTACTCTTACCTCTGTTTAAAGTCTGCATAGAGGACTCTGCTGGGGAATCCCTTCCTGCAAATTCGGATCCCTTCCAGCACACCATTACAGCGCAGCTGGTGTAGTACCAGTTCATGCTCCATTGCACCTAACAATTGATTGCACAAATGAATACCACGGTTTCCATCACAGAAGGGAATGGCTGTGTCAGAGGAAAATCTCTTTCTGCTGGAGCATCTTACCAGGTGTTTTTGTTTCATTTGGGATGATGCAGCGTACAAAATGAGGGTGGGTGCTCCGTAGATTGGTCATCAGTTTGTTTAGGTTCTCCTGTGGGATCATATGTAGAAGCTCAGATTAAAAATTTTTACTTCTACACGGTCTTTATCTAGATGTCAAGAATCTAATGTAATGAATCTTAGGAGGAAGTAGCTTTTAAATCCAGAATTTAGATTTAATCAAATCTTTTACATACATAGCTATTCTTATTAACAGAAAATTTTAAATTCTGCACCTTAATCTGGAAGATACAAAATGCTACTCTATCAAAAATTTAACAGAAGCCTTAATTATTATTTTTATTACATCACAGGTTCTGAAAAAAAAAATCACAAGGAACATAATTGACATTTTGAAAGAAATTCAGGGGTAAACTGAAGAGTGCTTGAAACATATCATAAATGTGAACAGAAAATTAAAAGGAAAAGGCAGTGAATAACTTCTGCCCTATTTATGCTTACTGTTGTTTCATCATAAAACTAAGGTTATGAGAAGAACACAAGTTCAGATAGCTCCGATTCAAAACTACTTTCATGTAGTTTAATGTATATCCCTATAGTAATAATAAAATTCATACTTTACCCGGAAAAGAGCTGAGACAGTCTGGAAAGATGAACCCTTCTTCTTGCCACCTTTCTTGCCACCACTAGCACCACCACCACTAGCCTCTTCAAAAACAAATGTATTTTTAAATGTTATGTTTTTGGGTTAATCTTTACATATTATGAATGTGGGAACATAAGAATTTTAAAAAACTGACCTGCTTCTGCTCCACCATAGTTGGCAAACAGCAAGGCCAGAGTCTTCACTGATGATTTCTGGTATAACCCAATGACAGTTTCATTCAAGGGGTCCTTGTTCTTCTCAAGCCAGCCAGTGATGTTGTAGTCCACCGTGCCAGCATAGTGTATCAGGGAGAAGTGGGCCTCAGCCTTGCCTTTGGCAGGCTTGGGCTTCTGGAAATTGCTGGACTTGCCCAGATGCTGGTCGTAGAGCTTGTTCTTGAAAGAGGTGTCAGTTGCCTTGGGGAACATGCACTCCTCTTCCAGGATGGAGAAGATGCCCATGGGCTGAAAGATATTACAATACAGAAAAGAGAATGTTTATAGAATAGTATGATATCTATTTGGTCTTAAAGAGAGTATAGTAAAAGACAGGAAGCTGACGAACAAACTAAAACCCTTGATCTGAAGAAAATTTCCTTCTAAAAAAGTGAATTTAAATGAACTGAGGTTCATTTGACTCTAACTTTGGCACAGTGATTCAGGGCTTTTTTTTTTTTTTTTTTTTTACGCCAAAAGCTGAGTTAAAAGTCAGGGAGAGAAACAGAAGCACAGAATCATACAGAATCACAGAATGGTTAAAGTTGGAAGGGACCTCTGGAGATCATCTAGTCCAACCACCCTGCCAAGCAGGGTCATCTAGAGCATGTTGCACAGGATCGCATCCTGGAGGGTTTTAAATATCTCCTGAGAAGGAGAGTCCACAGTCTCTCTGGGCACACTGTTCCAGTGCTCTGTCACCCTCACAGTAAAGAAGTGTTTTCTGATATTCAGCTGGAACCTCCTGTGTTTCAGTTTGTGCCCGTTGCCTCTTGTCCTGTTGCTAGGCACCACAGAAAAGAGTCTGGCTCCAACAAAAACAGTGAATATGTTTAAAAATGTTTTTTTCACAAATATGTCCATTGTATATTTACTTCACTTTTGTACTTATAACCAACTCCCTAAAGTATACAGCACTGAAAGAAATATGTCTTCTTCTTGTACTACAAGGACAGACACAGACTGTGTTGTCCTGTAGTTACTTTACTGTGAACCATCAAGAAAAAATGTATTGTCCAGATAACATAATTCCGGAACCTTAAGAAAATACATTTATTTTACGTTAGGCACTGCTCTATGTTTTTGAAATAATGTCCTTCAATAAAGCAAGCAGAGACATCTTTCACACAGGGGTGTGTGAGAGATGACTTCTATAGTTATTTGTGGACTTTGTAATATCTCTAATGCAAAATAAGCAATTGTGGAGGTCAAGAGATAGTTCAATAACACTGAATGCATGAAACTAAACAAGGAAAAAAGTTTCTTTTTTTAAATAACATTTAACCTCTAACAATGAGCTCCTGAAAATGCAGGACATTTTGAATTAGAAATTTACCTTTTCAATGAGTTCAATGCAAGCAGCCAGGTCCATCCCAAAGTCAATGAATTCCCATTCAATTCCTTCCTTCTTGTACTCCTCCTGCTCCAGCACGAACATGTGATGGTTGAAGAACTGTTGCAGTTTCTCATTGGTGAAGTTGATACACAGCTGCTCCAGGCTGTTGAACTTCCCAGTGCAAAAAGAAAACACACCAATTGTCCAGATGCACAATTACCAGGCAATCTCTTGATCATTCTTAATCCATTATGCGTCTCTCCAGTTAAAACACAATTGTATTATCAGAACTGCATCACAGCAGGACCTATATGCAGCTCCCCAAAGAAATACCTATGTAATAAGAATGGAAAATTTTCCAGAGCAGATATTCCTAGAGAATCTCCTAAAATTCATAAAGTACTTTATCATTTCTTTATTCAGCCAAAAAGATGACAGTATGCACTGGCCTTCAGTTTTAATTACTTGATCTCTCTGATTAAACATTTATCCAATTATTTGTTGGTCTTTTAAACAATTTACACATCTTTAACCTATTATATATTTGTCACTGGGTTTCCAAATCCTAGTTCTGATCCAGGAGCTCTTTAAATATATCTATATGTCTGTACTTATATGTAGGCATAATTTAAAAAAAATCTTTAACATTAACATACATCTTAAAATATTACTGCATATAGAATTGTAATTGCTATTTCTATACAAACAACATAACTCTGTTCATGTACTTGTGAGGCTTCTGAAGATTTTGCTCTGTACTGCAAAACAAAATAAAAGATTTTTTTCCTCCAGAAAATTGTAAAATAATTAGGATGCTAAATCTTCAGAATAATATTGCTTGGAAATCTCTGATATTGTAATCTTGCTCTCCAAAAGGAGGCCTCAGATATGTACTCCTTACATCGAAGATCTCGAAGCCAGCAATGTCCAGGACACCGATGAAATACTGCCTGGGCTGTTTTGTATCCAGCTGTTGGTTGATGCGAACAACCATCCACAAGAACATCTTCTCATAGACAGCCTTTGCCAGAGCACCCACTGAATTGTTCACCTAAAACAAAGAAGGATGCAGCAGAAGAAAAATAATATACAGAGCAAGGCAGTAAGTGATACAAGCCAGAGGTTCCCGGTTACCAGCTGTTTGTTACCTGCTGCACGGTTTGACCTTTGGTCACAAATTCATTCCCAACCTTGACTCGGGGGTAGCACAGGGCCTTGAGCAGGTCTGCTGAGTTCAGACCCATCAGGTAGGCAGCCTTGTCAGCAACTGAGTAGCAGGAGAAGGAGACAGAAAAATTAAGACTAACAAGACATGCAGCATTTTGAGTGATAAACCCCTTCCAGAGCAACTGCCATATCAAATGTCCTTGTGATCAGATTCTGCTTGCTGTATCTCAGATGAAGTAACGGCAGTCATTAAAAGAAAATTCATCTTTGTTTTGAAGGCCATTCAGAGTAGGACACCTAAATGGTATCTGTGTCTTTGAAAATCTTCCCCAAAGCATCTAGAAACAAAGTCTTTACTAAAAATTCACCCTGAAAACTTAAGTTTATCACTTCAATCCAGAACTAATTGGTATCTGTAAGTCTGAAACAAAACCACCAAAGTGTTGTCAGGATGGCTGCCTGTAAACCAAAACATATGCACTTGGACTCCCTGCAGATTTCTTTGACAGCAGATATAACCTAGAACAGGAATGCATTCCAAAATTACAGGTAATAATTAGTTGCCTCTTTTTGGAGAATGCTGGTTATAGTCATAGCCAAAAGGCAGGCATATTCTTTCATTCAGGATCAAAACCTCAAAATCCAGTCCTAAAGCTGCCCATCTAAGAACATTCTTTAGAAGAAGTAGTCAGGGCTCAGTCATCTCAAATGCCTGCGTTATATAACATTCAAGTGATTAAGTAATCAGCTGAGAAACAGAAAATCAAAATCAGTTCTTCCCCAGCCTACTGTACCTATGCTTCACTTAGACTGATGCTCAAATAATTCCACTATGCAGTAATAACTTTCAGGTTTGAATAGCCAAAAGAGAAGAATGAAATTAAAGGAGAGTTCCATTTTTCCTGGGAAAAATCCCTAACTAATATGCGGTTTATAAACCATGAATTTAATACCTTATAGAATCATAGAATCATAGAATATCCTGAGTTGGAAGGGTCCCACAAGCATCAAGTCCAGCTCCCAGCTCTGCACAGGACCACCCAAAAATCAGACTACATGTCTGACAGCATTGTCCAAATGCTTCTTGAACTCCAACAGGCTCGGTGCCTTGACCATTTCCCTGGGGAGCCTGTTCTAGTGACTGACCACCCTGCTGGTGAAGAACCTTTTCCTAATAAACAGCCTGAACCTCCCCTGATGCAGCTCCATGCCATTCTCTTGGGTCCTATCACTGGTCACCAGAGAGCAGAGATCAGCACCTGCCCCTCTGCTCCCTTCGTAAGGAAGCTGTAGGCCACCATGAGGCCTCCCCTCAGTCTCCTCTGGGCTGAACAATCCAAGTGATGTCCACCATTCCTCATATGTCTTCCCCTCTAGACCTTTCACCATCTTTGTAGCCCTCCTTTGGGCACACTCTAATACTTTTATGTCCTTCTTACACCATGGTGCCCAAAACTGCACGCAGTGCTGGAGGTGAGGCCACACCAGCACAGACTGTGACAATGACTTCCCTCAACTGTCTAGCAATGCCGTGCTTGATGCACCCCAGGATACAGTTGGCCCTTTTGGCTACCAGGGCACACTGCTGACTCATATTCAACTTGCTGTCAACCAGACACCCCATATCCCTTTCTGGGGGGCTGTTCTCCAGCCTCTTTTCCCCGAGTCAGTACGTATAGACAGGGCTGCCCCATCCCAAGTGCAGAATCCAGCACTTGCTCTTCTTAAGCTTCATATTGGTGATTGCCCAGCTCGCTAATTTGTCAAGATCTCTCTGCAAGGCCTCTCCACTCTTGAGGGAGTCAACAGCTTCTCCTAATTTAGTATAATCTGCAAGCTTACTTAGTATACCCTCTAAGTGTATTTTGTATTTTTAAAAAATACACTTTTTCTAAGTGCATTTTTTTTTTTTTTTTTTTGTATTTTTATAGTAAACTTCTCATTTGCTTAAAAAAGCAACTGGAAACATATTTTATGAAAAATCATTTTCTTTTCAGTGGGTCTCTAATATGAGCATACTGAGCAGGCTGTGCTATCCAAAACTGTGATAGTCTAAGAGACAATTAATGGGCACATATAGAATTTATACTTCAAACAAAGATTAGGTAGCCATTGAAAACGGTATATTTTGGATGGCAGTTTCATACTAGCTCAACTGGGTAGTAGCTCCACCTAAAGACTTTTTTACCCATTTCCACTCTTCTGTCCTTCCATCTGTCAATGAGAGAATTATTACTATTGCTTCTACTTCTAATAGGTCAACAGACTTTGCTAATACCTTCTGTGCCATCTGGCTCTGCCTGCTCTTCTCTTTGTTTCTGCTTAAACTTCAGGTTGCCATAGTGCATGACAGCTCCTGTCAGCTTGTAAATGGCCACTTTTTCATCAGCAGTAAAGCCCAGGATGTCAATGGCACTCTACAACAGAAGCAGGAAAACAAAAGTTTTGTCTGGAAGAAATTACAATAGATATAACATTTTAAAATGTCACTTACGTCTGTAGCCATCAGCTCTTCCTGGTCATTAATGCTGGCAACGGTGATCTCACCTTGACTCACAAAGTGATAGTCATATGGATTGGTGGTAATTAGAAGCATATCTGAAAGTAAGAAGAGGGCACATGCAGGCTTAGTTTAGTCAAGTAGGTAATAGCATGAGCTGATGTTCAGCAACATTCTCTGAGTTAGTCATTCTTCCTACCAATTAGCTCTGGCTTCTTGTTGGACATAATCTGATAAAATATGTGGTAGCTTCTTTCGGCCTTGAGCTGAAAGGTGACTCTGGACTTCTCCAGCAGATCTGGAGGGAAAATATAATTAGAAAGAAGAAGAAACAGCAAAAAAATAAAGTAGGGAGAAGGCATGAAGAAAAAGAGGGAAGGGCAGATAGATGGTAGGGTGAAAAGGATAGATGGATATGGATACATGAGTGGGGTGGATGGATTGTGAACAGTTCAGGAAAGTGTCTTACATGTTTCAATATCAGCAGAAGCTAGTTTTCCTGTGGCACCAAAGTGAATTCTGATGAATTTACCCTTTAAATGAATAAAAATTGTCTTAAAATTTATGTCATAAAAATGTATCAGAAATGGTGAGTTTTGCCATTTACTCTACTGGGCACAAGATTTCCTATTAGAGATTTTTTCTTAAGAGTCAGGTGTATTTCCACCATTAAGATAAGGTCTTCTTTTAAATTTTTGCCCATGAAAATAACCAATAGAGGCACAGTTGTATATTTAATGTATGTTGAACATATAAATGGAAAAGAACAAGTGGATTTCATTAGCCCATTTATATTTTATTCCAAACTCTTCTAATTATATCCTGCCTACAAACAGCAGCCATCTGAGTGACATGGGAATATCCACTTAACTAGTACAGCTGCTTAAAACTGTCTTGGTATCAAATAAGTGATTTTAATTGTGATTAATTCAATTTGATATGAAGCAAATATACTATTCAGGTAGAAACTCCCTTTCTTCCTCCCTTCCTCCCTCCCTTCCATTCTTCCTTCCTCCCTTCCTCTTTTACTGTTTGTCTGTCTGTCTTGTAGCAAAAGAATAGAAATATGAGTAAAGGTAAAAAAATGTTGTTTAAAATTACAATAGAGTACAGGAGAAAGAGCATGTGATCTGTTATTTTAATATGTAGCCCAATGCAAAGCAGATACAATTTTTTTTCTGTTTCATAGAATCACTGTTTTTGAAATCTGAATAATGAACTTCAGGGTAAGTGATAAAGTCATCATAAGAAAATTCAGTCTTATTCTTGCAAATCCCATGACTGAACAACAGGAAAGGTTGACTGCCATAAACTCCTGTTCATTACTTTTCAGAAAACATTTGGCTAAGCAAAACTTACAAAGCGTGAGGAGTTGTCATTCCTCACAGTCTTGGCATTTCCAAAGGCCTCCAGCAGCGGGTTGGCACTGATGATTTGATCCTCAAGTGTTCCCTTTGGGATGATAATTAGTCCTAGTTATACTTTCAAAAAATGAAGAACAGAGAAAAGCATTGATTCAAGACAGTATCTCTTAATTTACCTGCATTTTGCCAGACTGCTCCTCCTTCTTCTTCTCACCACTAGCTGCAATTGTTGCGAAGTACTGGATGACACGCTTTGTGTTCACAGTCTTCCCTGCACCGGATTCTCCGCTGTCAAACCAAACAGAGAGGCAGAGAGTGTGTGGTCAGGCTNGACTGCCATAAACTCCTGTTCATTACTTTTCAGAAAACATTTGGCTAAGCAAAACTTACAAAGCGTGAGGAGTTGTCATTCCTCACAGTCTTGGCATTTCCAAAGGCCTCCAGCAGCGGGTTGGCACTGATGATTTGATCCTCAAGTGTTCCCTTTGGGATGATAATTATTCCTAGTTATACTTTCAAAAAATGAAGAACAGAGAAAAGCATTGATTCAAGACAGTATCTCTTAATTTACCTGCATTTTGCCAGACTGCTCCTCCTTCTTCTTCTCACCACTAGCTGCAATTGTTGCGAAGTACTGGATGACACGCTTTGTGTTCACAGTCTTCCCTGCACCGGATTCTCCGCTGTCAAACCAAACAGAGAGGCAGAGAGTGTGTGGTCAGGCTTCAGGTCCCCTGGCACAGGTCAGCCCCTCAGGGACCCGAGCAGGTAGCATACGTACGTGATCAGGATCGACTGATTCTCACGGTCTGTGAAACGCAGAGATACAGGACATAATGAACAACAAGAAAGAATGGAATATTGTCAGGTAAGTTCAAGTGAATTAAAATTTAAAATCACTGAGGTCAGGAATGACATCTCAAGTACAAAGATTAATTGATGAGAAATTCAGATCTGATCAGGATTAGTTTAAATCCATTTAAATTTAAAAAAAAAATGGAATGGGGAGGAAAATGTCTTCCTCTGATTCAGTTTTCCTATTAATATTTCCTTTGCTGTTTTCAACTACATGCTGGCAGCTTGACTTAAAAAAAAAACAACAACCCCCCAAAACCACGCATTGAGTGCAAGTGTCTTTCATTTCAAATAGGAGAAACAATTCTGTGAAAATAGTAGAACTTAAAACAGTACGTATGGATCAGAACCACGAAAGCTTTGAAAAATTCGTATTTCTGAGATGGAATATCAGAAAACCACAGAATGGTTGAGGTTGGAAGGTTCATCATCAACCACTCTGCACAAGCATGGCCACCTAGAGCAGGTTGCCCAAGATCATGTCCAGGGAGCTTTTCAATATCTCCAACGAGGAAGTCTCCATAATCTCTCTGGGAAATTTGTCCCAGTGCTCAATCACCTGCACAATAAAGAAGTGTTTCCTAATATTCAGAGAGAACCTTACATGTTTCAGTTTGTGACATAGCCTCTTGCCATGCCATTCCTCTTGCCCTCTCAGTAGGCAACACTGAAAAAAGCCTGACACTGTTCTCTTAGCAACCTCCCTTCAGGTATTTATAGACATTGATTAGAGTCCCCCAAAGCTTTTTCTTCTGACTGAAGAGTCCCATCTCTCTCAGACATTGCACATAGGAGAGATGCTCCAGTCCCTTCATCACCTTCGTGGCCCTTCAGTCTCTCCAGGATGTCCATGTCTCTCTTGTAGTTGGGAACCCAGAACTGTCAACAGAACTCCAGGTGTGGCCTCAACAGTGCTGAGCAGAGGAAAAAGATCACTTCCCTCAACCTGCTGTTAATACTTTGCCTAATGGAGCCCAGGATACCCTTAGCTTTTTTTGTGGAAAGTACACATTGCTGGCACATATTCAAGAAAATTCTCCCTTCTGAGAACTTTGTGGAACAATCACTCTAAGATAGATGGAGTCACTCACCAGTCAGCATGAACTGATAGGCATTGTCAGAGATGGAGAAGATGTGTGGAGGGGCCTCCTGGCGCTTTTTGCCTCGGTAGGCCAACACCACCTCTGGGTTGTACACCGGCAGCCACTTGTAGGGGTTGACAG
>VXAL01015537.1:19916-32367 GCA_013399475.1 Chauna torquata
AACAAGTGATAGAAAACAGCTCTATATTTCAGCATGATGTGTGTTCTCTCTCTTATGATTAAACCCCCTGTGGGCCATCTGCATTTAATGGGTTAGAACTACTTTGTAGCTGCAGTTTTTTCCTTCCATGGCTCTTATTTATTTGAGAGGAGACCAAGCTGCACTCTTAAAAGTGCAGCATATAGGAAACACTGCCAAAAGAATGAGAACGAAAAGGCAAATTTATGAGCCAGTGTTGTTTTAAGCATTCAGCAGCATAAATAGGAAGTGTAGATAAACACGGACATATAAGTGACTCTCTGTTTATCTCCGTTACATTATTTGCCTAAATTCCTTCTGAAGAGAATTAGCCCAATTAGTTTATATAAGGGTTAATGCTCTGCCTCTGCACTACCAATTTAGCATATGTGTAGAACTGTTTTCAAATTAAATCTAACACTCCTCCTTAGAACAGGACTTTCTAAAAATGAAAAAAAAAAAATTGTCCAGTCCATCCTTTTTTCTCCAATTCTTACAAAAAAAAAAAAAAAAAAAAATTTGCCAGCCCATCCTTTTTTCCCCAATTTTTAAAAAAAAAAAAAAAAAAAGAGAATACTGTAATTAATTAGATGTAAAACAATGATTAAATAAAGTTCAGTGTTTTAAAAATAGGAGAATGGACTACCTAACAAGAAACCATTCATATAAACTAAGTAATGTTGTTCCAGGACAATTTGATTTAGCATTGTAAATGTATTATGTATTTATTAGGGATCATATTCTGGTCCCAAGTCAAGTCCCTGGCAAGATTCCCACTAACTTCAATTAGGATTTGATCATAAGGAGATTTTTTTTAGAAGAGTTAGGGAAATTTCATCCCTCTTTGCCAGCACTGAATTTTCTGGCTCCAAATATTCAATGAACTCCCAGCCAGTGAGTGTATTTTCCTCTTTTCTCGTTGTGTATATTACTTAAGCATTTGTTAAATAATACTCACTAACTCAGATCTCTAATCCAGACTTTTTTTTCTAAAAGGTTCCCAAAATCATTCAGTATTTTGTTTACCTTATGTGTTCAAGTGACATCTGACATTTTTCCATACGTAAATATGTATTTCATTATATCTTTAGTGTTTATAAAAACTAATGAAAAAATCATCTTTAGTACTCTAGAAGCTGAGTTGTTCCCTTAATATTAGTTTGAAAGAAATATGCAATGAACATGTTTTTTATCATCTTTTTCACAGTTAAATATCATCTGTTTTCCATTTTTAATGACTAAAACAAAATCATTTGACTAAATACACCTGAGTAAATATAGTCTTATACTGATTCAGATATTTCTGTCTCTCTTTGAGGACACAGTTTAACAAAGCTTTCATTTTAACCATTCAGTTAACTCTTTCTCAGAAGGGCAAAAACATGAAAGTGTTGACTAGGACCTTATACCATCTACAAGCAGTTTGTTAATCATTATCAGACTGGATTTCCCTCTGTTTTTAACAGCAAAAAAGGGTTTTAACCCTCTCAGTGATCCCTCTCCATACCAATAAAATGCTCATTCATAGAGCAGTTTTGGGGGCAAGCAGCTACTGTATTATAGCAGAAGACTTGGCACAGCTGTGATCATAGTGGGACAAAACTGTGGTTGGTATGCATATGTGGATATTCTCACAGGAGTACAAGGCAGGCAGGATCAGGCCTACTTCCATTATTTTTATTAATTAAAAGATGCAGAGATCATCACTGATCTCCCCAGCTACTGAGAGATGAAGTGGCTAGCTGTTGATGGAATATGGAGGGTTGCTGTAGTTAGAATAAGAGCATGGAAAAGCACTCATGTAACATCACCTTGTGAGCCAGTCAGAAAGTATGAGTTTCGTCCTGATCCTCTATAGTAAAGTCTTGCAAATTATCTTTTTTTTTTTTTTTTTTGCTAACAATCATTGACTTTGATCAATATTATTGCCTATTCATTGACGGATTTATTAGTCTAGTCTACTGCTTATTCCTATGGGAATAATCATCATCATGACAGTGGGCAGCATGAGCTAAGTGGAGTTCTGACCTGTTTATTACGAGGACTCACAACAGCCCTTAGTCTTTTAGCAGATGATGGATTCTGAAAACTCCACTGTGTTTTTTTCATATGCTGAAAAACTGATGATATCTCATGTGCAGACTGCGTTTGAAGAAACTGATTTGGTCAGGAACAATGTAATCTTTCTATTGTTATTTCAAAGAGCAAAAACAACTGACAGAAACAGGTCAATATCTTAAATACATCTTATGTGAGAGTGTTGTGATATGTCCTTCCCTTGCATGGCACAGCTTTGTAGTGCAAGAGAGACTAGCTGTGTTTCAGGAATTTGGTGGATTCACTGGTCCAAGTGTAAGTGTGCTTTAATGTTCTGCCCTCATGCTGTCTTAAAAATGCAGGGAAAAATATCTGAAATGCATGATTAGCAAATGCAGAGACTGGATTCTTCTCCCCAGAATTACCCTTTAATTTACCAGTATGTTTCTATTGGCAGTGACAGTCATACACCTACAAGCCCTCCCTCTTCGAGAGTTACTTTCTGGATTCTTTATCTCCCTCTCTAAACCCATACTATTCTTACAAATAGACATAGGAGAGGTGGCAATAAAATAGTTCTTAATTTCACAGGTGAGATTTAGGTAGCAGAATTTAGACAAGAGAGGGAAGGGTGGGACACATTTAGTTTAGGTTTCCTTCTTACTCCAGCACTGTACCCTGACTCTCCTCCCACAAGATTATTCTGCCATTCCCAGTCATCATACCTCCATACTCAATGCACACTGCCTCTCATACACACACCTCACATTCAGTGTTTGCCTACTCTGCTGCTTATTTTACACAATTTAAATCTAAAATATGTTCTTCCAGCTACTGCAACTTACATTTTGGATATTTACTTAATAAATTTGCTTATGCCACCAATATTTCAAATGATAATTTGCCAGTTTACCACAGCTGTTTTGTGTTGCACTGGCAATACAAAGCAACTGTAAACCAAGTTTGACCAGATATGTACTTCAGCTTCTTTGAGCTGCTCAAAAGTGATATAAAATAACTGTGATAAACAAGTAGCCATTGGAACGAGCTTTGGGTACCTCACACTTACTATCCTTCTGATGACAGCCAAACCTAAAAGACCACTGTAGAGAGATAAGAAGGGTGTATTCTGAAGATTAGATGACTGGACGACTTGTTACTTGGGCATGAAAGTGCTGGGGAAAAAAAAAAATCAGTGCCTTGTCAAAGAAAGGGCTTCCCCTGGAGACAGTTTGAATTTTAACATTTTAAGTGTTCTAAAATCAGTTTTATGTCTGATCAGACAGGCAAATATTTAGAACTTTATCAAGAAAACATTAGGTCATCTGTGCCATTTTGAAAACACTTAAATATTTTATTCTTTGCAAACAAAAGCATTTACTTCTATCATTTTAAAATATCTCAGTATTAAATACACTGTATTGGTTGTATTTGTTAAATGATATACTTCAGGGCCTTACCATAAAGTTTACAGTCAAAACAAAATGCTTTTAGCATATTGAACTGGAATTTTTCAACACTTGACAGCATAAAATATTATGACATTAAAGAAGTGAAGTAAGAAATATAGTTTATTTCAGCTTATTCTCAGCAACAAAAGATGCCTTCATTGATACATTTCTGTGGTATGTAACACTGCCAATTAAACTGGAGGTAGAAATCGGTTGTGTCAAACTCTTCTGACCACCTTTATGGTAAGCAGACAGGGTCTTTAGCTGCTAAATGCAGTGTTGTCCATCACTCACGTGAGTCTGTACAAATCTTAAACAGCACTTTTAATTTTCATTGATGAATTTACGTCTGTTCAAAATTTTGATTTCAAACACAGGCTTAACGTTTTCAAATTGTTGATGAATCAGTCATAGGAGAAAAAACAGCTCAGCACTATGTCATCACAAATTCTTCACGGCAATAATTACAACAATATTTCACTTTCTCTTTTAACAGGATAGGGACTCTTTGCCCAAAAGTTCTATAAATTTACTGCTCAGCATTGCATGATGATCACATATCTCAAACATTAGTTAAAGTACTTGGCAGGAAGGCTATGTAAATCACCTCCTTTTGTTTTTAGTGCATCTGCCACATGTTGAAGAAGCAGTGAAAAGATTAGTTGCTCATGCTAAGAAATCATTAAGTGGATAAAATGAAGTACAAGAACACAAGTCCTGTCAAATGTGGGAGTATAGTCCAGTGGAAAATAAAATCATTTACCTTGAATAGAAACTTACTGTAATTATTTGCATATACTGAAATGTCTCTTTTCTAGAAATTTCTTATAAAAAGAGAGCCCTACGAATAGTTCTGTTGACTTTATTTGCACTATTTGTGGAATAAGGAGCTACTCATCTTGGTTAAAAAGTCTGACTCTGGCCTTCAGCCAGTGCGGGCCAGATTCTGCCATCCTTACCAGAGCTGAATAGTACCTTAAGCTGGACCTGATTATGAACCAATTACTCATGTTGTGGTGAGCAGCTCTTTGCATGAATAGGGCCATTGTGAATAAACATTTACAAGTGATTCACAATTTGGCCTATGTGAGTAGTCTCTCACATCAATGTGTCTACTCATGGAGTAAAGCATTACTAAATAAAAGTGGCAGAATGTGACCCTGTTGTAGTACTTGACATCTAACATGAAGATACTTTTTCATTAGCTAAATGAAATGCCGCAACCAACAGACTATCATTCATTATTTGAGACGAGGCTGATGCAAGAGCATGACAAGCTTAATGCAGGTCTGCAACTTATCACACCTCAGGTTTAATGAACGGTTGAATACCTGTTTGCCCAGTGCATAAAGTTATGCTAGCAGCTTGTAACAAATAATTTCCATTGCTAAAACCAAGAAAGAAAATTTAATGAGAACTGTATTCCTTTCATTTAATTAAAATCAGCAGGAAGATGACATAGTCTTTTATTTTCCCCTTTGATTTTGGAGGCTTCAAGCATCTAAAAATGTTGTAATGTTTTGAAAATGGAAGTTTATTTTCCCCAAGCATTCTGTCACTGCAATAAATTCCTAGGAATTGTTTAATTTTATTTTTGACATAAAATACTTTGCAAAAATGAACTTTTTGCTGGATTTCACAAGACAATAAATACAAATTCTGCTATCAAAATAAATAAGTAAACTGAAGGACAGGCAACNAAGAAAAGAGAAAAGAAAAACATATTTTAGAACTGGAAACAGTTCGACCTTTAAAAAAAAAAAAACACTACTGCTTTTATCCTTCTGCACGTGGCACAAGTGTCTATATAAAACTGGTATCTTTACCTGTACTAATAAAATCCTTTTTGCTTTAAAGCAGAAGGCTCATTTTACTGCTACCTAAACAGACCATAAAAAGGAAAAGAGAAGTTCTAGCCGGAATGCTCTTTCTCTTAGGCCAAAGTTGAACTTCATTTTTAGAAGGAGAATAAAATTAGGAAACCACAAATTGAAGCATATGTATGTGTTAAACATTAAGTTTATTACTAGTGGCAAATACAACAACCTTCGTTTCAATCAGCTGTCTAAGAATTTGCTGTAAAATTCCCATTTTCTACTGATCCTAATGGTTTCAAATTTAAGTTTTTTTATTCAACTGAAAGATTACAGAATGGACACATCTCCTACTTTTATTTTCAAGTTTTGTCTCATGAGTAGGAGCAGAGACAATTTGGGGGTTCCTGTGAGTGTGTTTTTATGAGTACTGGTAGTTCTGCGGTTGCTGTGATGAAATGTGCTTCCCTGATCTTCCCTTCTCCCCTCACCCGCCCTCCTTTTCTAACTAACGGCCAGAGAGAAAAGCAAGAAGGAGCAGGGGGTGCCCAGAGAGTTGTATCCTGTTCTAATCACAGTCATGCGAGTCCTTCTTTATTTCAATTAATTTACTTTGCCTTTATGAACCTGAGAGACTGACTGTTGCTTTCAAAGAGGCTGACATTTCACTCATCTGAAGGAGCTTGGAATGTGACAGGGGAAAGGGAGGAGAAGTAAATCAAAGCAGATAGCAATTCTCCAGATGTAAAGTATTTTTCTTCTCCTCTATTTTTTTTTCCACCAGAAATGTCAGAAAGTCTGCTGACATTTTAATTCCTTTGTGATAGGCTGGGAGCTGAGAGCCAAATCCTGCTGCCACTACAGCTGAAAAGATTTTTCCTATGGACTTTAAAGGGAGCAAACCAGTCCTACACTCTGAAAAAAAAAAAAAAAANAAAAAAAAAAAAAAAAAAAAAGCAATGTATCAACAAACTGTTACTAAAACTAAATGAAATGTACTCTTATAACATCTTGAGATCAGTTACGGACTGAAATTGGCAAGCCTTGTTGGACTTCTTCCTTTTCAATTTGACTGTAACATAACAAAAAACATTTAGTAAGACTGGAGTGGAAGTAAGACTTTGTTGTTGTTGTGTTTTGTTTCTAAATCCAGATTCTGTTGAAAGTGTCACAGTATTATTCCATGCTCTCCTCTAGTCACCTAAGTTTCAAGCTACTCTATCTGCAACCTCAAAGATGTAATTTAAACACTAGTTGATATACAAAATCTGTGCACTTCTTTAAAACTCCGTTAAACACTGTGATCCTGCTTTTAGTGATGCCTTTAGTAAAAATCTCATTATATTTAATAGGATACACTCAGGTTCATAAAATAAAGGACTACCTTCTATTCTCATTATGTTAGTTGTGCATTGATAGAAGTCCAGTGAGCTCAACAAGCATGTAGCAAAACAGCGGTGCTGGCTTAGAGCAGTAGCACAGTGCAGAGAGAGTTAGATCTACAAATTCCACCTACAACAGGTATGATCATATATTTCTTTCTCTATATGGTGTGCTCAGAGATTTACCTCATGGTTTTAGGATAATAAATTTATTTTCCTTTACAGAGTTCTTCCCTTATGAAGTATTCATTCGTAAAGTATTAATTTTGTAAAGAACTGCTAAAAACCAGTGGAGTAGACATATTTGCTTAATAGGTTTATTCTTTTTTGCAGGTTCTATAATCATATTTCATCAACTGGTACAACAAAACATGTTTCTATATAAAAACCAAAACAAAGAGGGCTTGTTGAGCTTGATGCATGGTAAATCTATTTGGTTTATTCTTAAGTTTTATTGTTAAATATTATATTGCATTTTTTTAAGCAGACTTCATGTATATTGTGATTTCTAGCATTCCACACACAGCAGCTTATTGTTGTGTCCTTTAAATACGGAAAATAAAAATGTTTTCACTTTGCTATTAAAAAAAAAAGGAAATGAAGAAAAGGTACTGCTATATTACATGGTCCAGGAAATATTGGCAGCATGCTCTTTGGCTTTCATCCGTAGAACTGCAATGCTGGAGGACCTCCTTTCAAATTCCGGCTTGGTTTCAAAAGCATGTCCATTGGTTGCCCCAGAAAGTAATGAGTCAGTGAAAAAATTATTGAGAGGCACGTGACTGAACTGATTCTGGTGGTTTGAAAAGCCTGTGTAGCCAGAATCTGTCCGGGATGAATGGGAATAAGGTGTCATGCAGGAGGAAGTATCTCGTGGTAGCATGCAGGAGGTAACCACAGAACCACTAGCCGCATTCCCTGCCCACAGATTGTTCTGAATCTGGAACATATAAAATGAATAAGATTAAATTTAGATATTTCATCTTTTGTTTTCAGCATTACTTGGTTCTCCTGTAAAACATGCAACAAGTACTTAGCTAGGTCTCTGCAATCATATTAAAAAATATCATGAAAACACTGTATGGGTCAAAATACTGGCTCATCACCTGGGAGCTGGGGCTGCTAAATCACATTCCTTGCTCTGTCATCCGTTTGCTCTGTGACTCTGTCCTGGGTGTTTACCATTGAACCTCAGGATGCCGTCAGCCCAGCCAGTCAGTGGAATTAGGGAAAGCATACAATTTCCTTCAAAGAAAATGCGTCAAAAGATTGTACAGTACCATAGCTCTTTTTGCTATAAAAATTTCCCCTCATCAGAATTCTTTTTTTAATGTAATGGTAGGAAAGAGTGTAAAAATGTGAACAAAACAAACTAGGATTTCTCTTGCTACAAGGCCCAATAAATATTGACAAAATTAAATATTGAGTAGCCATGCATAATTCCTTTAAAAAGAAATGAATCTATAAAATACAGGCATGGTTGATAATATATCCAAGAGTTTTTCCTAAAGTTGTTTCAAAGATAGTTTTAAGATAAAAATTCTTTTCATGATTTATATGAAATTCTACTTGAGGGCATTTCTTTTTCAGCTAGCAGCCTTTACAGGCTGTGCTGTACATCCCTGGAAAACATTGCATGACAGACGACTAGGAGACAAACTTTGTGGTTACCAGCAATGTCTGCTGAAGATCTGGAGTAACGATGTATTCAAGCTTTGATGTGTAATGCCGTCTATACTTGGCAGGCACTTAAAGCTTCATTCTGAGTCTCAGGCCTTCTCCTATCTATGAATAGATGCTATACATAGGTATCTTTCACTTATTTGCTACTAGATGAACATACAGAAAGATTTTCAAGGCCTAGCACAAGTCAGCTCCTGTCGTTATCTCAGACCGTGCATTCTCTCATTCATCCTCTGTTCACTTGGCTTTAATCAAACTTCAGACTCAGCAGCTGTCCTTCTATCTTTTTAAACTCTCTGCTTTCTATGTTTCTCTGTCACAACTGTATGGATATACTTTCTGGAGTACTGTGACTTCCTCAGTCATTTCTCACTTGCACTCACCATTATTCTATATAGCTTTTTATTTCTTCTCCACTTTTACTTATATCTCTTTCCTGAATGTTGATTTAAAAAAAAATGTACGAACTGTAGTAGACCAGAAAATAACATGATGCAAGGCATTTGTAACCATCATTCACAATACAGAAATTTCTAGTCAAGAACGACGTCCTTTTCTTTTTGCCTTCATCCTAAAAATCTGTTGCCTGTTCTGTATATCATTGCTCTGATGCACTGGGATTGAGCCCATATGTCTTTGTTCTCTGCTATACATTGGAGTAATTGCAATTACTCTTCGGTTAGCACTGTAAAGTGAATTCCGGCTTCAAACTTAATTTTGCCTTCACATTCCAAATGCATAAACAAAAGAATTTTGGCTTTAATATACGTAGGTTATCTCTGTAGCTAATTTTTTTACTGCCAAATTTGAGGTCAGTGGAAGTAATGAATTATGAGAGTCACACACAGAGACTGAAAAAAATGTTTCTAATTCTGAGGGTGTTTTTTTTTTTTTTTTCCCATTGTCCTATTACTTTGCAACAACACATACCCACCAAACCACCAACAATCTAAAGAGATAAATTATCGTTCACTGAACTCATCTGAGATCTAGTGCAGATAGATGAGATAATTCGAGTCTTATTTTAAAAGTTAATATTTTGAACTGTTGTATTAGCAGAGGTCATCGGGAGCTGACAAACTAATTTGGGTTCCTTGGCAGTTCTGGCAGTAGAAAAGAACCAGTAAATGCTCCATCTTGATTTCCTGCAGAGGACGAGGGGAAAGTCAGAGTAGCAATTTGTCTTCCCAGACTCTTGTTCCACTCAATCTCCTTGTTTATACATACATGCATGCACACACTAACACACTCACTTACATGAATGCAGCTTTCCTTTCCACACACATACACCTGCACAGCTAATTGGCCGCACCTCAGGCATCTTCTGCATATCTTAGGTGATCTGCTGAGAGGTAATGGAGTGAATAAGGTGCCTGGGGGAGGTGATCAAGGATTTTTTCTCCTTCCTGTGGGCCTCCTGAGATCTACAGGAGGAAAGAGACTCCAGTGAGAGTTTCAGAGCTCTTCACAGAATCATAGAATATCCTGAGTTGGAAGGGACTCACAAGGATCATCAAGTCCAACTCCTGGCTCTGCACAGAACTACCTAAAAATCAAACCACATATCTGAAAGCATTGTCCAAACACTTCTTAAACCCCAGCAGGCTTGGTGCTGTGACCACTTCCCTGGGCAGCCTTTCCCAACCTCCTTCTCAGTGAAGAACCTTTTCCCAACACCCAGCCTGAACCTCCCCTGTTACAGCTTCATGCCATTCCCTTGGGTCTTGTCATTGTCACCAGAGAGAAGAGATCGGTGCCTGCCCCTCTGCTCCCCCTTGTGAGGAAGCTGCAGGCCGCCATGAGGCCTCTCCTCAGTCTCCTCTAGGCTGAAAAAACCAGTTCGCATCCTTGCCTCCTACCTTCAGCAGTTTTTAGAAGACTCTCAAACACTGGCTCATGAGAGACCCTCCACAGCTTGACGTGATCTTCAGCTGCCTCATTACTCCTTAATTAAGCTACCTGAGTCTGTTTTGACTCATAATCACAAAAACTTTGTTTAATCCTTAGAGAACGGATGGTTTATCTGGGGATTAAAGTACATACAGTGTCTGGACCTATTTGAACCATTGCTTTGGTTATGAAAGTTTGTTGCATTCAATCACACACAATATTCCCAAAGACAGCAGTACAAATTTTATGGCTCAGGATTCAAGGATTCCTGAGTATCCTTTTGCCTGGAAGGTTTCTCAGACCCTTTGCAGAGTCTTAGAATTTACAGAATCTGACAAGAAGGAAACTACAGACCCTGAAAGAGTTGGAAAATATGGTAGTTAAGTGTATGGTTGCTGTGAAGTCATCCAAGACTTGCTGCCTTCGCGAACTTATTTTGAAGGAGGGATTTTAGAGCCACATGGCACGTGATCAGAGCACAGAGGAGAGTAGTAAAGAAGACAGCAGCTGACAGCCTATAGGATCCGGAAAATATCTTTCACTTTTCTTGAAAGCCCAAACTGCACATACTCTGTTTCAATCATGAATTGAGAAAAACAGAAACCCAGTCATCCATACAAAAATCTTGCCTTTCTTTTGTTCATGAGTACTAGAATCTTTTAATTGTACTTTATTGTATTTCATGGTTACATGTACATTTCTTGCAGCAGCAGTGACAGATTAAGCAACTGCTGGGGTTTTCTTTCCCTTAATTCCTACAGAACAAATTACCATTCCTATATCCATGCTGTTTCATTCCAGTTGGTTTTGCTGGTACACCTCTTTACTGAGTTGGAAAACAGAGCTGATACAGTTAAAAAAGAATCCAGGGGAAAAAAAAAATATATATATATATATACCTCATGTGAAGTTAAATTATTAATTAACCATTAACAGTANATACACAGATGCACACAAAACATCGTCTTTTTTGATGGTGTTTCCAGGCCAAATGGTTAGTCTTAAAACATTCACAACAGGATGAATTTGCCCAGAGAGAGACTAATGCATCTATGCAGCTTCTCATACAGGAGCTAAGGTGCTCATCATGCCCAGAGCTAACTCAGAGGGGACAAAGTCTCATTTATCTGACCTACTCAGATTTCTTTTTAAGAGAAACCCTATACCAAATGCTGCAGTTACCCAGACTGTGCAGATATAATTATGGGGGAAAAAAAAAATCCAAAAAAAATCTGTTTAAATAGGAGCATACATGAATTTTCTTTTAATATGGTCATGATGGGAAGACTTCAGAAGGTTCAGAGGGTCAGTTTGAAAGTGCCCAATAACCTATGTGGTCTGGAGATATCACAAAATCACTCTTTCCTTCCATATTTCTATTAGTTTGGTTTGCAGAAAACTAAGTTTAGCACCACCAGTTTTTCTGATATTTTTATCCTAGACAAATCTCTTTCAATTTAACATCAGTGTAATTGCACAGGTGTAAATGAGAAGAGAATTCAACCACAAATCCTAAAATATATCAATGTCTTGTCGGAGAAATATGTAAGCAAGCTATTCATTGATAAAACTTTCAAACTGGTGCCCTAGGTTTCTTCATTAGAGGAAGGAATCCAAATTAGTTAAGTGAACTTCAGAAATGCTTTAAGATGCCAGAAGAGCTTTACATCTTCTTTCAAAAGACAGTTATGCTTTTCAGAAGTATGTTTCAGTCATATCAAATTTCTGTTCATTTTAGTTGGTTGAGTGACTTCATTTTTTATATTAGATTTTCATTTCTTAGCAAGGATTTACAACATAAATGACTTACAGGGAAATCTAGGTGCAAAAGATATTCCTGTATTAAAAATAAATACAGTAATGTTTTACAATAAGTCAAAATTATCAGGACTTCTTCTGGTATGTTGGAAGGAAAAAGGACATTATGTACATGAATTTAAAGAAAATATTTTTCCTCTTAAGCTCTTGTGTGATCCATGAACTATATAAAGGGCAATTCAGAGACTGTGAATGAGCCTATACATGCAGCACATCTCTGGTTTCTGTTAACATCACAAACAACTTGAGCTTTGCTCTTGTGGTTACCATGAAATTACCAGAGCCCTTCAATATATTTACCTACTGTATATCTTACACACACACACACACACACACACACCCTTCCCAATAGGGGGGA
>VXAL01015537.1:74808-84969 GCA_013399475.1 Chauna torquata
GCAGTTTTTTCAGCATCACACATATTTGAGGTTCTTTTTTTTTTTTCAGTAAATATACCAAAAAATAATTTATTCTGCATTTTTAGACCTCCCTTTTCAACCTGGAGGATCTCTACAATTTATTGATGCAATTACTGAACTACAAATTATATATAAGAAACATACATGATATCCCTAACATCTCTTATACTTAATAACATCTCTCAGCTGTACGGCACAGTTTGCCAAAGACTTCCTATCAATAACTGAAAAGAATTCTGAGCGTCAACCAAGATTATGGATGTTGTAAAGTGAAATTAGTAATGTTTTATTGATTAAAACTTGTCAGATCATTGAGGTCAAATTCTCCTGAAAAAATGGTGCAAGGATTTGATTCAACAATTAATTCAAATTGAAGAACCTACAAGGTCACAGGATCTTTTCTAATCTATTTGGTAACACCAACTCAGTGTTAATTCAAAAGGAATACACCTACAGAATCACTAAAACACTTTCCAGGCTTCTTCATTAAATATTTCAGAATGCAAAACCAAGAGACAGAATAGAGCAGGAAAGTATTTTATAATGAATACATTTTTCATATTAAAAATACAGGCAAATATCTAATGTTTTCAGATTAAGGTTACTACAGAGCTAATAATTTATGGTAAATTATCAAAGAGCAACAATCTTTGGCAAATGAACTAATATAATAAAAATGTTTATTTACTGCATAAAAATTGCATAAAGATAAGAGCAATGTCTGGTTTTATAAATAGTATGCATTTCAATTTAATGTATCATCACTGTTTAGTCTTCTCAAATCCATGATGAAAAATTTATATAGATACATGTACAGAAACATATACAGAAAGATGTAGGACCTGGACCCTTTTTTCCTTATTTCTTCAACTACAGAAAGGAGAATGAACATGTAAATGTGCTAAAGTAGATATGTATTTTGTGAAAATACATATATTACCAGATACAGTAGTCTGTCTGTCTCTCGCATTTATGACTCTGCCTGTTGGATTGTTCTTCCCTGCTCCTTTCCCAGTCTCTTCTTTTTGAAGGTATAATACAATGACACTTTTTTTTTTTCTTTTACTGTACCAAAGCTCCTAAGGAAAGTTCTACATAGCAGTTTTCTCTTCAGAGAAAGAGCTGATTCTTATTTATTTTTCTCGATGGCAGTATTGTGTAGGTTACAATCTAGACAGCAGATATAATATGAATGTAGTGTATACTACTTAATTATTCCAGATATGCATACATTCTATTCTGAACATATGAATATAATGATAATTTTACCATTGACATTTGCAGCTCAGCTATTAAACTCAGGATTTTAGTAGTTAGGAATCTCATCTAATTTAAACAATGGGGTTTCACCAGCAGCCAATGGAGAGAGAAAGAAAAACTCAGGGTGCAATTCAAGCTTTTCTAAGATGGCAGGCAGGCAAAGAATTTTATTTTTTCTCGATGGCTGCACTTAACTGAGACTAGGATGCTAAATTTTATCTAATCTAATTTTAGGAATGTAAATCTAGTGAATAAGCATGGACAAATTGTACTTACTGTTATTTTTCGCCTGTGGTGGACTAATAGAATGTAAATAAATCTTTAATCCAAAACCTTACATAGTATATCAGAAAAATAGTGATAGCAGATATTTTTACATGTTTTCCTTGAATTTTAATTTAATTTTCCTTGACAGTGAAAAGTCAGCATATAGAAAAAGACAATAAAAAAAAAAATCTAGCAATGACATATAATTTATGAAATAATCTGATTTCTACTTTGACATAAAGCATTTCAAGAAACTTCATTACTTAAACAGTTTCAGGAATTCTAATAATTTTGCCAATGTTACTTAATATTGCTTATATTTTCTATAATGTACATTTTTGGGCTTTGAAGTTTTATTTATTTGGAAAAGTCACACTGTACACAAATGACAAAATATAGTATGTCATATTAGAAATACGTTAACATTTTCTTCAGTTACATTACAAAAAATAAAACATAAATCTGAAAATGCTACCATTTTATGACTTTCAAGTACTATTTTTCTTTTCTTTTTCTTTTTTTTTCATATACAGATTCTTCTGTTAATTTGTATGACATTAAAGACTGGTAAAAATAAAGGGATCCTCTGTCACTGAGCTACAGCAAGTTCCATAGGATGCATATACTACAGCATAGCTGGTAATCAATGTGAGAGAAATCTGTGGCTTGATGAGGATATGTGTTATGTTATTTAGTTAACAAAAGTTGTATTTTCCAAACCTATTTTGGAAAAAAATTGAAGGAGAACATAAAAACAAACAAACAAACAAACAAACAAAACACATTTCTTTTAGTGAAAAATATTGTTTTGTAATTTAAAAAAAATCTTTGAAGAACTTGGGCATCCGAAGACCCAGCATACATCACAAGGGACTGTCCATGGGTTAAAATTACAAGAGGAAAGTCCATTGATATTAATGATGCAGTTTTTAAACAGAACTGTAGAAAACATATGAAAAGGTTTCAGGTAAGAAAGAGACAGAAAGATAATTAGCATGTGTTATTAGGGATTCAAAGCATGCTTAGTTCCACCAAAGTGGATCTTTAAAACAGTTACTGAAAAAAAACATAACTTACTTGAAGATCTTGAGTGTCTGTGTGGCTGCTTATTTTTTTCCCTGTTCTCAGTCAAAGCACTTCCACTGGCCATAGAAACAAGGTCTAAATCCGTGTCTTCTCTGCTTACAGGGCTTGCCTGGAAGCAGTGGGAGAGAATGTACACAATCATGAAACAAAATGTAACATTTTTTGAATGCAGCTCACATTACCCCAAATAAACAAACAGGGCCTGTCAAACAACCTTCTTCAAAATGATACCACAATCCTTTATTGTTGCCTAGGCTGAACAAATGCACTATGTCAAAGCATTTTTGTAAATAGGAGCCGATCTTAAAATTGTGGTTTGTGATCTGAGTCAGTGCAGCAACAAAAGAAAACATTTTAGTACAGTAATTTTGAAGAAAATCAATCTTGCAGATGGCTGATGAAACCTTAAACAGCTTAAGATCATTTACTGACCAGTCTACAATTTAAGTTATAGCTGAATGTCAAAGATGTCATATTGGATTATTTTCTGCAATATTTATGTTTTATCCAGGACATGTATCACTTCAATCAATCAAAGACCCAGTAAGTAACTTAATCTTTTAGTTTCTTGCTACTTAACCATATCCATCAGCCAGTATTTAAATTATACTTTAGGTAAGAGTATTTTATTAATTATGAACTTCTACATTTTGGCACGAGGCACGTTACCTGCACCTCAATATGGCAAAATAGAAATGAAAATCATTTTTCAGCTTAGCCAGAGGTCCTTGTTTTGGCACCACGTAGGGTAAAAGTTAAAAATACTGACCTGGAAAATATCACACATTGTAAATGGTCAACCATTACTTTTTTTTCTAGAAATTACTCCATATTTACTCACCAAGTACTCTCTTTCCTTGAAATTAAAAGCTATTCAAAGTCAAAAGCAGCTTTCTAACAATACAATTGATTAGATATTGAGGGCCAGCAACAATGACAGGGAAAAATCAGACACTGGAGAAGAGCAATCTATAAAATCCCCAGTGTAGACCTAGTCAGCTGGAAGTACTGACCATAGCAATACACTTAAATTTTCTAGTCTCTGGCACTTCAGAAGTGGAGTCCAGGATGCAAATTAAGTCCTTCCTCTATCTGGACTGAAAAGTCCAAAATCCTTTCAGAACCTAGGTATCTAACTGAGCAGAGTCCACTTTTTATAACTAAAAAAAAAAGAAAAGAAAAAAAAAAAAGAAAACAGAAAAAAAAAAGAAAAGAAAAGAAAAGAAAATGTAGGTAACTTAGAGTAAATATCTATGCACAATATACTAGTAGCTAGACTGCTTGATCCAGCTTTGAGAGACTGGTTCTCAACTCCTTCCTCAGGCGGTTGAGGCCTGCAACTCCCTTTTTCTCAGGAAAATGCCATGACTGTAAAGTTGTAGGCTATTCTGGAGGAGACAATCTCCAGACTTCCTGTTCAAACCAGCTCACTGTACCCAGAGAGGCATTGCTCCAATGCAGACGAGCTTTGTAGTCCAGTCTAACAGAGAACTCAGATGAAATGGAGACCTGTTTCATTTCTTTGTCTTTATCCAGGCACTGTTTAATGTAAAATTCATTAAAAACTTCATGCCATTTTCAAACCAACAACTCCAAAGATACAGAGATTTTATGCTCTTCCTTAGTGACTGCATACCCTTTGTGTCAGCACAGAAAGTTTATTCCTTGCTTCCTGATGTCTGTCTTTTACATGTTTAATGACCATGATTTTAAAGTTTCACTTTGCACAGGCAGCAGGCTGCATTATTGTTGTTAACATCAATATTTTATTTTCTCTTCCATAGCAATATTAAGAAACTTTCAAAAGAATAATAGTTTTATCCTGGCAACTCTCTGTATTTTTTGGCCTACTATTTACAGTCCTCTCAAGTTTGTGAGCTCCTTACGTTCAAAATCTTTAAATTTAAAGCTTTTAGTTTCTCTTTAATTGAAATCATGCATTGCAATGCTCAGAGAGATTCAAAACAATGGAACTGATCATTCTTATTTCTATCTAACCTGTTTCAACACTCAGAAGAAGTTTTCTCATGTCCCAGTTTGCAAAGACCCAGAAGGCCATAGTATTTTAAGCAATGAACGTTTACATGGAATTATTATCTAGTCCCTACCATCATAGAAGGCGCCGCTTCATCATCTTGTAGACAACATTATTCAGGGTCATATGCTAGATTTTAATTGGGCTGTCTGGCTCTCTCATGTATAATATTTGTTATGTTCTGTCAAATAAACACCAGTGTTTTCCACCCAATTACAATCAAAGTAATATTTAAAGATGTATTAATCTCTGGAGCAAACTTAATTTCAGGTTTTTAAAGAACCTGATTAAAAGTCCTCTGAAGCTAATTAAAACCTTCCCTTTTACTTCTATAGCTTAGAGTGAAAATTTAGAAGAAATTTAAGATACTAGTACACTTTTTCACAGAGTGCAGTATTGGACTTCAGTCTGTAGTGATCACCATATTTAACTCTTCAGATATTTTGCCCTTAGCTTTAATATTACAAATCTTTTTTTCCCATTAGTTGGAAATTAACTTTTATCAGGAGGAATATTTGCCCTGAATACAGTTCTGCATATGAATATTTGTCTAATCCTATGTTAAATTATCAAGGTATCCTGTAATCTTCTGAGGTAAAAAGTGCTGTTAAATTCAAGTTATATCTTAATGATTTTGAGATGTCGATCAATAGTGAAGTGTTTAACCATGTAGGTAACTTAGAGTAAATATCTAACAAAGATGAATGGGGAAGTCTATTCTACTTGCAATTCAGGAAAGTCATATTTAATTTAAAGTGTCCAGCTTAAACTGTAAGTCAGCATGCCTTCCTAAGCACTTATGTGTAGTATTAAGCAAAATTATCAATAAAATAAGGTCTTAAATTTACAGCAGGCTACTAAATAGGGTTCATTCTCCAATGAGAAGGGCTAAGGCTTTATTGTTAATATGCAATCACTGAAATACCATTTCATGTCAGCTGAAAACCAAGTCTTAAATTCTTGGAATGTACACAAATATCAGTTAGAAAATTATACTTATCTAGTACTTTCAGAATCCAGGCTTATGCAACACATAAAAGTTAGGGATGCTATTACACACCAGGAAACTCTACAAACGAGCATATGACATATGAATAAATGACTGGAAATGCCCAGNCTACTTTTTGATAATGATTGCTGCTGAATGTTAACTTAATTATCGTCATGATTTCGTAGCTTTTAACTGAGATACTTTGCAAAAGCATTAGGACTATGTTCAGATTTCACATTTCAACCTTCAAAAGCTAACAAAATGTATACAAATTTTTAAAACATAATTCTCCAGCCATCTATGTATACAAACCACATGATTATTTCACTGCCTATATAATGCTGCTTTCTACATTAGAGATACATTTTATTCCTTTTTCTATTTTTTGACCTATTGCATTTTTCTCAGTATTTCATTCATGTGGAACAGCTGTGTAACATGGCACAGGCTGTAACAATCCCATAACATTGCTTGTTATGTGGGTACACCACATAATACTGTTGCGGGATTGCTGTAGAATTTTGTGGACAGAACTGCTTACTGTAAACAGGATACAATATACCTATGTGTACATATGCTTGTTGATAATTACATAATGTGTAATTTAGATAACATTATTAGATTATGATTTCTTCAAATCAGAGCAATTTCTGTTTTAGACTTTATCTAATAAATAACTATTAGTGCTGCTGCACCTAAACTCCATTGCAAGTCACCCAGTTCATGATTTCAGCAACTGAACTTTCAAAAGAACCTAAGAATTGCATACACATCACACCAAGGAAAATCTTAGACAAAATCTGACTTAAAGAAAATAACAATAGTAATATATAACACTTAAGAGCAATTTTTCAACCATGAATTTTAGAAGAGCGTATAGAAGCATTTCCAAAACACACATATTGCATAACTGGTGAAACCGAGGAACATAGATGTTGGAAAGAGCCAAGACTGCTCCACGTACAGAACGAGGTACATAATCTTAGAGGCATAAGTCACATCATGGAACTACGGAAAACTCTTTTATGCAACGTATTACAATTTGTATGTGAATATAAGACACAGTCCTCGTCAATTCTTGAAGTGAATTAGTTTAGAAGTAGCTCAGTGAAGTTTAATATGAGCAGCAGCTCAATACCAGCAGTATAAACAAACACACCAACAAAAACATGTTGTCATACTTTATAAATAGACATAGAACAAACACATGAGAAATGTGTTCTCATACTCGGTACTTACTGATATCAATAGCCGAAAACACTACATCTATCTAAATACTATAAAATTCAGTTTTTCATTGTTCCTCGGATAGAGATGGGCACAACAAACAAGAAAATAAATAGATACTTGCAACCAACACATTTAAATGAAAGTATAGCTCTATCATAATTAAAATTACAATTAATATTCTGTATAAAGCTAAATTCTGTATCGTTTTCCTCCTGTTTTGTTTTTTTTTTTTACCCCCACATAATTATGTCAACAAGAACAATGCTAACTTGTCAAGAAGATGTAAAGTTATACACTATAAATTGGTATCATATCACTGCTCACTATCAAAGGAACTTTTAGATATTTCTGACACTAAGTCATCTAGTAAATCTTCAGATTGTTAAGTCACTTGTATTCTCCCTCCTGCCAGCCTACAGAATTACCCATTTCAGAAAATACAGACTTTTTTTTTTAATGCGGCAAAGAAAAGAATGAATCATGAAAATAGTAGAAGCCATTTTATGAAAAAAAATAGTAAAGAAATTGTAGGAATAAACATTTTTATGCTGATTTTACACTGTTTTTAATAATGTCATTATAATAATATACATGTCTAGCTTTCTTTTAGTAAATGACACAGTGGGCATATTAGAATGATTTAGGTATGTGACAGAGAATTTAAGAACATTTATACTTGTCTGAGTGACTAAAATACATGTTTTCTGTCAATAATGTAATTGGTGCTGAACTATATTTATTTTTTAAAAACACTTTTAAAGGTTGATTTAGAAGCTTTAAAAAGTACAGTTATATTTGATATTTTAAAAACAAAAACAGTATCAGATTATGAAACCAGAACCCTATGTACACACATGGGTTTTTGTGCCCGAACCTTTTCTTCTGATCTCCATCAATGGTTGACTTGACTGCCAAATAGGGACAGCATTAAAGAATTATATTCAATCAAAAAAAGCTCCTGGTTGTTTTTATACCAAATATGCAATTGAAAACACCATCAAGGCTTAGCTGAATTCTGCAAAATTCCACACAGAAACAAGTTCTTACCACAAGTTGTACTTGTCCACTGTTGAGGATCACAGGATCCAACTCAGGCAAAAAACAACTGTGACAAATGTAAAATGGAAATTTAAATAAATATCAGTGTACTGGGTTCATTAAAATACCTGTACAGAATCTCTTCCTGGAAACACTCCTCCTCAGATGTAGCTAAGTAGCAATGATACCATTTAAAATAATTCCATGATTAAAATATATGTTAAAGTATCAAAGTAATTAATATTACAATTAATAGTACATACTATTAAAATTAAGAAATTATTAACAATTACTATTGTTTATTCCAATCATAAAATACTAATTTCAAAATGTAGATATCAATAAATACAATACATGACTGTTTGCATGTACTGACATAAATTATAACCAAATCAGTTTTCACATTATATAGCAATAAAACTGTTTTCAGTTGCATAAATGTATCGAGTGTTCTAAACAGTTTTCCAGTGATGTTCCACTGTAGGTCAGTGGGAGTTTTGCCACATGCATAAATGGTATCATAATCTTAAAAATGTCAGTACAAATATTAGTGCATAGCACACACCCACAGAGGTAACATAATAACATTTAAATAACATTTTTTAAAAAAAAGCCTTTATAGATTTCCATGTCTTCTTACTTTCAAACATCATTACATGTTCTGCTCCAGTGTTTTCATTCAAATTAAAAGTCATGACAGATATCTTAAACAAGCTCTTGGAGTGCTTCACTATTATGGAACGACTGACATACTTTCTGAAGAATATTTGGTGCATGTACATCCTTCAGTCATTGATATAGTTTAGAAGTGTGGAATATTTTTCCATATAAAACATAACAATATGCAGCCCATTTCATTATGAATGAAACACATTTTTAATGAAAATGAAGTTAAAATGCTTATACTAAATCCACTGCTTGCCTACAGACACCTTGTTTAGTCCTATTAGAGGTGCCTGTGTCCAAAATGTGTTCATTGTGTCCATTAATGACTTCAGTAAGACATCAGCAGCTTATATTGCATTTATGACCAGCATATACTCACTGTGTCTTAACGTTATTTTAGGGAATAAAATTAACCTTTTCTTTAACTTTATCGATATTTTACCAGTTTAATAACCAAAATTAAATTGTTAAATGTTTACAACATTTTACTAAAGTATACCATGAGGATGTAAAAGAAGGTTTTATGTTTTGAAGACAAAATATTAATACACAGCATCTAGTTAAAAAGTGGGTGTTTTACTTCCTTAATTCAATCAAACAATATAGATAATGTTACAGTTGATCTAATTACTTAAAACCATAATACATACCAATAAAGTTACAAGGTATATGAAGAACTAGCACGTTTTCCTATACTGTTTACTATACAAAATAACACTACATTTGCTAGCGTAAACCTATGTTTATACTTTATCATCAAGTTCTGCACTGTGTATCATTTCATTATCACTGTGGAAGAAGTATCTATTCAATGACTAAAACAATTCTAAAAGGTACCATGTCTGGGACACGGAAATACGGTGTACTGTCTGCTAGCTACAAAGTCATGTTTGTTTTAGAACTATTAACCTAGGTTTCACTTTACAAGATAAATTTACAATAAAAAAAATCTAATTTAAAGGCAATGACCTCACCCCTTCATATTTTTTGAACTGGCTGCTTCATAATCCGAAAGCTGTGTATGAAGCCACTGGTAAGCAAAGTCTTTTCTCCGTTGTAATTTCTCATCTAAAGTAGTATCCAGATGAGAAAATTCTTCTTTGTCACCTGGGGAGGAAAATAAATACTCTTGTCTTTATCTACTATTTTAAAATATCTGCTTGTAAATGATTACCCAGAAAAACTCTGAGCACACTGCCTGTTACAAAAGAAAAAAGGCAATTACTTCATTTTATTGTAGAGTCCAACTAACTTGGATTATTTTATTCTTCAGATATATTTAAGAAATATTTTAAAATTNTGTATATAGAAAAACATATTATTGATAAATTGCTTGTCAAAGCCTATATGAATGTTGCTTTCTGTGCCATCTCTGTGCTTAAAAATACACATTCATTTGCAATTACAATTCTATTTAACAATCCATAAGGTAAAAACTCACCATTGTATGTAAGAGTGGACATATGGTAATTCTATTCCTCTGATCTCTTAGAGATACTTTAATGGCAGCTTCTGATATTGGATTTTGAAGCAATTGCATAACTTACTATTATATACTTTTTGGCAC
>VXAL01015539.1:3119-23717 GCA_013399475.1 Chauna torquata
AGAAAGATGGATGGAAAGAAAGAAAGAAAAAGAAAGAAAAAAAGAGAAAGAAAGAGAAAGAAGGATGGAAAGAATAGAAAGAGAAATGGAGAGGAATAAAAGAAAATACAGATCTCCACCTAACAATCTTGAAATATTTGATTTTAGAGAGGTTTTTTTTTTTTTAATCTCTTTTTAGATATCTAGAAATACTTAAGGGGAAAATAAAAGACCAAAATACCATTAAAGCATAATTTTTAGTTCTTCTTTCCTATATATAGAGCACCAACACCTCCAAACTAAGATTTTCTCCAGAATTTCAATTTTAAATATTTTCTAACAGTCAATATTTTGGGATGGATTTAAAAATCTCAGTAATTTTAAGACATATTTGCCACAGAAAAATAAAAATTAAAAAAAAAATTGTCATTATTATTATTGGTGTTAGTTTTGTTGTTACTTTTGTTATTTTAACTAGTGTATATTTTAATATTCATGAAAACTACTTCTTTCCAGCAAAAGTCTTAGCATATAATAGACCGTTACATTTTTAATCATGTAATCACTTCTATTGCTATCCTAAGACTTTTGTATATTCAAATGCTTTAGGAAGTGTAAGAAAAACAACTAAATGAAAATTACTGTGGCTGTGCTATACTCCTTAGGCAAACAATTTGAATTTAAATATTATATTAAAGGAATCATTTTGAATAATTGAAGATTACAGTCTTCACAATTATTCACACAAATGGCTGATTTTATTTTAATATTTCAGCTCTAGTTAATTTCTTATGCCAGAAGAATAGAGGATACATAAGGAAAACGTCATGCAAGAAACTGTTTCTTGGGTTTATTTCCACCTACGTGGAAAAAGCTGCCAAGTAGTGCCCTGCAGGGGCAGAGTCAGGACCAAGTGCAATGCACTTCTCTTTTGCTCCTGTTATTGTAGTTGAGCAATTGTTTTTGTTTTTGTTTTTGTTTTTGTTTTTGTTTTCCTTGGAATCTGGCTTTCTAGAATTTGTACAAGTGCAAACCCTTCCTTTGGAAGACTTCTATGATGTCTGGAAACACTAGAGTTTGTACTTTGTAGAAGAAAAAAAAAAAAAGCAGGGCCTTTTTCAGAAGAGAAGAATGTTGCATGTGACATTAGGAAGAGATTTTCTTTTAGCCAAGGTATATATAACCAGACTGTCTAAACAATAAGAAAAGGACAGTCTTAAGAGATAGGAACCAGAGGAAGGGTAAATAGCATGAGGCCTAAAGTATCTGATTTTAATGCAGTGACTGTATGTGATTTTGTTAGTGCTCTGTGAAGGGGGATGAGCACCTGGGAAGGGAGCAAGGAGCCAGATCTCCCCAGCTTCGAAGAATAATGCTGTTCAGGGTGGGAGTGTGGGTTCAGCTTGGGATCTGTGGTCTGCACTGGAATAGGAAGAAACCTCATTTAAAAAAAACAAACAAACACCAGAATAGATGTGAAGTGGCCTAGCCACATGTTATAGAAAACACAGAAAGTACCACAACATGAAGTACCTCAACCACAACTTACAGACTTCTGCTTCTTCTGCCCAAAAGGAGTTCAAAAACTTCTTTTGCACTGAGAATTTTCTTATAAATGGAAATTCAGAATCTTTCCATCGGTCAGCACTACTTATGGCAGAATGACTTAGCCTTTCTCTTAAGAACCCACAGGTGGTTGAACCACCCAAAGCTGAGGTGGGTTCTCAGTCCTTTTCCAGTTCCCTGCATAAACAATCCAATGACAAGGCTATTAGGTGAAAAGCAGCCACTTAAAAATTTTTTAGGGACCTTGATTCTTTAGATGTGTATTAAAAACACTGGGAAGTCATTAATTAGATCAAAATCCTTAGGGGACTTCAGTAAAAACTAATTTGGTAGGATTCATCTAATCTATTTTACGTCTACAGTGCAGACAGCCACTTGGGCACATCTAGGGTGTGATTTATCTTCCAGCACAGACATTGAAAACAGATCAGTTGAATCCTGCAGCAGAAATGCCTATTGGTTTCAGTTGGTTCTCAAGAGATTATAAAATCTATCCCATTATAAAGCATTCCTTCCACTGGTCTGCGCAGACATAGATGGCTGTACATTAAAGACATCTAAGCTTAGAGGAGATGACTTTCATCCCTATTTTGACTAGGCTCAGATAAGAGTCAGGTCCTGAGGTGCTCAGAATTGGAGTGGTTTCAGGCACTTCTAGAAGTTCTATTTGAAGGGCCTTGTGTTTTTTAGAAGAGAAGAAGGACCCAGCTAGTAAATTAAGCACCTCCAGGATTAGGTAACAACTGAGTATGGTTTTCAGATCATTATTTGGGCCCTGGGTGAAGCTAAAGTTTCTACTTTCAGCATGCAAACCTTTATTAGAGATACTTTTAGACTCACACTTTCATGTAAATTATGTTTGATTGTTTGCTTAGAAATTGTTTCTAAACTTCAGTGCAAAACTCTCTGCTCATGCAAATTTGTCAATATTTGTCCAATTAATTTGGCATCCACCAGCTTACTTGCCTCTTCATATACTTCTTTTACAAACAGGCCACAATGCACAGCCTTCTTTTTAGGAAAAGGTCTAGAAAGAATCTTGACCAAGAAGATCATTTATGACTTACAATGACCAACTGGCGTTTGTTCTTCCATCCTTTCCACAGCAGTCTGAATCAGATGGTGCTAAATTATAATCTGTAGATCACATACAGAGCTTGCTAGAGGTCAAATTATGATTCGTTTTGAAAATGACAACCTCATCCTCTGTTATTTTCATAACTGGCCAGACGGATATAGCAAAATCAAAATATAAAAATAGGTCTAACTTCAACCAATATTAAAGTCTAAAGAGGCACATCACAATATTGCATTTATATGCAGATATCACAAATAAAGCAGAATCACTTGTGCTCTGTAATATCCTGTATATAATTGACTGTGCTTTTATATCTTTCTTCTTGCTAATTTTCTTTGTCTTGCATTTCAACCTAATCTGAATGCATCTTGTGTGACTTGAATAGATGAGACTGAACTATGCCCCTACATGCTGACATCCTCCCTTATCACTAGCCACAATAACATATTAGCTTATTTCAGTTCTGAAAGCTACACAATTGACTGCCTAGTTTCTTACTGAGTTGTAGCACTATGAATTCTGCCTGCCACAGCTCCTGCTCATATTTGATTTCCATACTCCGCATCCTTCTCTGGCTTTCCTTTAAGGTTATATAAAAGTATTGGCAGAGAGGGGAAATCAGCACCTGACAGCTTTCCAGACAGTGTGATTGAAATCACGTTACACATCTTCTACAACTGAGACCCAAATCACTGGTTGCTTCCCAGTAAGCTTCAGTTTGCAGGACTGCTCTCTTCTCCTTATTGTAAAAGATTCCAGTTTATGTTGATCAGATGAGGAATTATTTGATCAGTGTCCTTTCTTCATGTTTACAGTCACACTTCAGGCATTTGTGTCTAAGCAGAAGACCTTTTCCTCTTTCAGAGTTAAACTTTTTATCATTGAGGATAATTTTCTTTTAAACAGGAGAGATTTAAACACTGTGATTCACTCTTAGAAGCAGCACTACCAAATGTCACTCAGAGTAATTGGAGCTGAACTCTTGTCTTCTGGCTTTTGCTGTTGTTTGTTGTTGTTCTATTTTAAATGTCAGGTGTTTTACATGGACCTCAAGACTAGAATGAAATATCTTCTATACCTAGAGAAAGTAGTCACTACTAACATGGGTAAAAGGCAGCCCCATATGCAGGTGACCTTGGAAGCAGCATTTTGTAAACAAAATAGCAAAACAGTTACCGGGAAGCTATGAGGGCTTTTAAAGCAACCACCTCAATTGCGCTGTCACCAGTCTTTTCAATCTCATCAGTTAAATAGTGATTCTGAAATACTGGGTAGGCATAGCACACCATCTTGTAATTTTATTTATAGTCTTATAGCCAGATTTGGATAGTGCTGCAGGATGATGGTGTAAAGCAGCACAATTCAGCTGGTGGTGACATTAAGCAAATCTATCTAGGCAGAGGAGTAGGCTCTATGCCTAAATGCAGATTGCTAATGTCTCCAGTAGCATCAGCCTGCTTTTTGAAAAAGGTAGGGTTTTGTTTTCTTTTAGATTAGTGGATGTCAGAGCAGGTTGTTATTTTGGTGATATGCACTGTTTTCAATCTCTGTTACACAATTTCTAAGTGTATTTCAGAAATTTTCATTTTGACTCCATTGTCTCCTATTTAGAACTAGGATAATGTATTTATCTCAAAGGATTAAAAATAACTAAATACAACTAAAAACAAGTGCTCTCAGAGACTTTGGTACGAAATGCTAAACACATACAGGTGAGGTACTAACAAGCACAATGTAATGCCTGGCTTTAATTGCTGTGGGGCCTGTTTTCTCATAGGGCCTTGCAGTTCTGTATCCAGTGTCCCACAGCAATCACCTAACAACTGGATTGAGGGTTATTCTGGGGTTTCACTGCCTCATTTTCATTCAAATTTTGCCCTGCTTTAAGAAAAACTCATTATCAAAACTGACAGAAACCTCTATAAGTTTTAACTTGGGTAAGCTAATACTTGAATGAAGATTATCATTTTGTCTGAAGAATTTTGGCCAGCTCTGGTGATTTCTGGTAGCTTTTAGATCCAAGCTGCTTAGGAGCCTATGTAAAGAGACTGGATATCTGTATCAGAGGATCTGAACTCATGCCCTGAGACCTGTGAAGGTCCCCTCCACTACAGCTGGGTGGAGACTGTCTGGTCAAAGGTACACCTGGGGGAAAATACATAGAAAATGCAAGGCGATTCTTCCCATTAGGTACATTTCAAATAAGAACCATGCTAAACAGTACCTGTAATGATTTGCTGCAGATCTAAATGATGCTAATATACAACACTGTAATCAAGGACAACCGGTGAATATTTGACAATTAGGATTTTTAAAGTTGATGGTGATGAAAATACTCTACTTGTATTATTGACATAAGGAATAAGAAAACAGCCAGTAATTATGACACATAAAACATTTGTTGTGTGTGAAATTGGTATAATGTGACTCAGTTGCACTAATTATTCTCTTTCAACACAGTATAGCTGGCTGAAAACAATGTTTTTATGTAAAACAGTAGTAAAAGGATAATTGAAGATAGTAGAAAAGAGGGTTAATACATTGTATTTATTTTCTTTTTTTTTAATTGCTTTTTATTTCATACAAAGATAGATGTGTATAATCTTTCCATATTTCATAATATTTTTCTGTATTGCAGAAAAGCTCTTTGCCTTGGTAATTACACGTATTCAGAAAATGACTAATATTAAAAGAAAATCCATTCTATGCTCCTGATGCACTTCTCAGAATTGTTTTTCCTAGAATCAGTGCATACTTTTTTTTCAAATCCTCTTGCCTCTCACTTGTCAGAAACCATGCATTTCTATAACTGTATATGTGCTGGAGCTTCAACAAATTAGTGCTTCTGAGTAGGGCACAGAAAGAATTGGTTCATGCAGTGTATGTGCACATCTGACTGTGTTATTAGTTGATCTTAATTCTTCATTACTAATGAGCTCTTCAAAAAAACATCTCTCTATCCTGGGGGGGGATGGACAAAACACCACCACCACCACCATCAAAAACAAAACAAAACAAAAACCAAAACAAAACAACAACAACAACAGAGAAGTAAAGCAAACTATTTTCCTTGTGCCAAAATAGGATTGGATACTTGATATAATTTCATATTTAACGGTACACTAATAGATAAAGTGACAGAATTTCACACTAATAAATCCTATTTTTGGTTCTTCTTTAAAACAGAAATATTTTGATTGTTTCAGATGGGAACACCCATCGTGAAAGTACTATAGATGCTGAGGAAAAGTGTTCTTTTGTATTAAAGAAAACATTTTTAACACTTCTCTTAAGTTTGCTAAAAATAATGCAAAATACTTCACCACCACCACATGTTCTCTATTAAAGGAAGAGCAACATTGTCCCCTAGTGGCAAAAGGAATATTTTATCCCGACAAAACGAAGGTTGATTCCTTCAGTGGAGTATTTAGTGCTGTGGATTTCCAAACAAAATAGCATATATGTATGGTGCTAAAATTTCCAAGGGATCAAGTATGCCGGTTCTGCCAAGAAAGGAAATTTGTTTTCAGTATCAAAGCAGTATATTCAGTAGAATATTCAAATGGCACAGAAAATGAATAGCTATTTAACCTAGTTTGGTCTTCAAAGGGAGAAACTCTGTGTATAACAATCAAGCTATATCATAGACTTACATGCACGCGCACATGCATGTATATAAGATGCAGTGGAATTGTAGGCAAAATACAGGGAAAACATAAAAAGTCTGTTGAATGTAATGTGGGATGAAGCATGTCAACTTTTTGACTCATTAGAGTGGGACCAGAAATTAAATATGTACAGGTGTTTGACTGATGCAGTCTCATGACTTGTAGCACTGAGTACTGAACCAGAAACTGTCCTAACAGAGGAGAGCCCTGATGATTTTAAATACTGTTGTACTGAATTAGGCAAAGCTTATTAGTCTTCCAAGTCTTCCTACTGTCTTTCGGTGATGTGAAGCAGTAAAGCTGACAAGAATCAAATAAGCTCTGCTCAGCAGTTTCAAGTATTGCCCCTGACCCTGGATGTCCCAACAGAAAGATTGACCCAACAAACTGGCTGCCCAGGGGGAGTACCAAATTGTTCTCACTCTGGAGCCAAATACCTTCAGGTTGCCGAAAGCACTACTAGAGTTCTATTCAAACTAGGGTTTACTGAACATATGTGAAAGAAAAACATGCATGGAGAAAACTCCTTGTTCAAGAAATTGACTTTTCCTGATTAAATTGGGTTCTACTTGAAAAATCCCTGCCAGTTCTAGCGATGAAGTTGTCAATGTCTGACAGCCTTTCATAGATTTTTCTGGGACATGTTCTCTCCTTCTGCTATCACTAAACTTGTTCCTTTTCTTTCCCTCACTCTGCACTTTCTTTCTTTCCAAGTAATACTTTCTCAAAGTTCTATTGAAAGAGAATAAAAAAATAAGAAACCCAAAGATGTCATGAATCTGGCAATGTTTCCAAATATCACAGTGCACCCTAAACCACTTCTTTGTAATCCTTTTCTTGTAAGCTCTTGTCTTCTAGCTAGCTTAGGTCTGTTACAATCTGCTTGAAGCTAGAGTTTTTTCTTATTTTGTGTTGAACACAGGAGAGGAAAAAGATGGAGAAAGCAATCTTCTTTGGGATTCCCAAGTACCGTTATTGAAGGAGGAAGCTAGAAACACGTCTAAAAATTAACAAAAGCAGAGTTAAGAATGAAACTAACTGCTCAGTATACTGTCTTCAGCTACAGAGTGGTCTACTTTCTCCTGCTATTAACCTACAGCTTACTAATTAAGGCATTTTCTGGGAGGTAATAAATGCCAGGTTGAATCCTCCCATACAGGAAACCTCATTCAGCTCTTCCATGTGCTGAAAGACTGCACAAAAAAAGAGCTATGATTTAAAAGAATAACACCACCAGCAGCATCCAGTCCTGGAGGTATGGGCTGTGGTGGTTTTACGCAGCTGAGCAGCAGAACTCCACCACAACTGCACTCTCACTCCCCCTCCTCAAAAGAAGAGGGGGAGAAAATACAATGGAAAAGGGCTCAAGGGTTGAGATAAGAACAATTTAATTAAAGGGAAAAGAAAAAAAAATAATACAAGCAAAGGCCGTGTGGAAGCAAAGAGAGAAAAAAAAAATCTCTACTTCCCATCAACGAGCGGCTTTTGGCCATGTCCTGGGAAGCAGGGCCTCAATACGCATAGCGGTTGTTCGGGAGCACAGACATCTTCATAATGAGAGCCCCCCCCTTCTCCTTCCCCTTTCCCAGCTTTTATTCCTGAGTGTGACATCACATGGTACGGAACATCCCTTTGGTCAGTTCAGGTCAGCTGCCCTGGTGATGTCCCCTCCCAACTGCTGCTCATCCCCAGCCCACTGGGTTTGGGGGTTCGGAGAGTCTGGGTGCTGTGCCAGCACGGCTCAGCAGCAGACACAGCACTGGTGTGGTATCAGGACTGTTCTAGCTACGAGTGCAGAGCGCAGCGCTGTATGGGCTGCTGTGGGGAAAGTTAACTCTGTCCTGGCCAGACCCAGTACAGGGTCTATCTGGGTAGTTAGGCAGATAAATCTCTTTTCTGAGTCCTGCAAGACTTTGGTAGCACAGGGGTGTTGAGGAGCTCAGTCCTTGCAGGATGTCCAAGACAGAACCCCAAGTCTGAATCAGTTGGCTGAGGCTGGGAATTGGCCTGTCTTCTCATACATAGATCCTTTTTCCAAATGCCCATGCAGACAGCCTGATCAGAACATATCATCTTGCCCTAGAAAAAACAGGGCCTTTGCAGGAAGAAATGTGGTTATCCTGTTTGTTTGAAACTGGTCAAGTAAATTTGTCAAGGGTAAATGGGGTGGATTGGGTTGGCCAGGGTGAAACCCCTTTGCACATAATTGTGTGCATGAGTGCACTCTATTGTGTATTTTGAGGTTTTCCCCAAGTAAGCTATCCATATCATATTAAATCCAATTATGAGGGCATTTCTCAGGATAAACAGTGTGGGGAGCTGATGAAAGCCTGAAGTCAAGGATTTAAAGCCACTCTTTGAAGCCATTATAGACCTCATTGAGGTCTGTGGAACATCAAATTTGAGTGGCAAGAGGCTCCAGGAGATTGTAGCAGCTCAATGAAGGCAGTGGGCTTTAAATTTCATTCATGTGGGACTTGGATCTGCCCCCTTCCAGCTCTTTGATTTCAGTTCTGTTTGGATCTAGTCACCTGTGAGTCAGAAGTATAGGAGTGGAGGCCCGAGAGATTCAGTAGACAAAGTGTTGAACCAGTCTGGCTTTTGCTGCAGTTTCTACTGATGTACTTGGATTAAAGAATTTATATGAGGAGTACGGTAAAATGTCAACTGCAGCTTACTGCTATGCTATAAAAAAGGGACATTGAGAGTTAAAGTGTTATTGTCCTTTGTAACATCCTCTACTGTATGAGACAAAGAATTCTCAAAAGCAGGTAGTTTTTATTAATTAATTTGGATTCTATCTGCTGACTTACTGATGACACTTTTTTTCAGAAAAAAAGTATACTTTTTTTTTAAATTTCATCCCTTTACTAATTTGAATTAGGATTTAGCATTTTTAAGATTGTTTTGCTATGGAAACAAAAAGATATTTCATTTGATATCATAAATTAAAGTGCCAGAACCATTTTTAATGTGATTCTGTATATATTGTACTGATACTTAAAATTGCTCATGAGTCTTTTTCCAAAGAGTCAGCAAATCTTTCTTAATAAGTGTATCTGAGGCTTTGAATGAGAGTTTATTTCTGCATTAGGTATGGCAAATAATTCAGTTTATCTTCTCCAGAAGTGGTAGGTATACGGCGAACAGATGGCAAATTACAATTCACAGCTAACTTCCTAATGCTAAATTAGAATTTTTAAGGTAAACCTCTAGTTTTATAATTCATATTTATGTTACATCATAAAATGAAACTTGATTTGCATAGATTTGAATACATTCTGCATACAGCATTACATAGTCAACTTTTTTTTAAACAGAACAAAACAGCAAATGTTTTACAGAACACCAAAGCAGACTGCACTGAAAATAAATAAATAAATAAATGAAATGAAATGCATTACTTAGTATCCTTTAAGAAGTATATATCTAAAACATATTGAAACATACTGACTTCTAAAACAACCAATGACACTGCAGCAACAAAAACGTGCAAGTGGATTAATGGATTAATTATCAATATAAGTTAGTAGGCTAAATTTGTTCATTGTGTCATGAACATGTGTGTTGTGAACGATGATTAGTGTCTTCTATGTCATTGAAGGATTCACACCAAGAGACGCTTTGGAGAGGAGCTGTCATTCCTGTTACCTTTTTGATCTTGACCAGAATCCATCATGAACCTATGGAAGCCTTCCTCATGAGACAGAAGGTCTAGAGGCCATCTGGTCCAAACCCCTGCTCAAGACAGGATGATTACAAAATTAGATCCAACTTCAGTCAGAGCAGGTTGCTAAGGGCCATACCTTGTGAAGTGTTGAAGATCTCCAAGAAGAGGTTTCCACAACCTTTCTGGGCAACCAGATTCCAACTTGAAAAGCTCTCACAGCTACCATCTAAAAATTGCCATTTGGAGAAGGAAAGAAGAATAAAATAAAGCAAGGCTGTATGGAAGTGAGAGCAAAATGCGAAGACACAATGAAAGGTTAGTACAATTGTACCATTGATGGCAAAAAGAATTCATGAATTATATTGCCTAAAATAAACAGGTGGTTAAAAAACAAAATTCAAGAAAAAAGGGATAGTAAGACAAGCTAGGAACAGGAACAGAAAGGATTTTTTTCTTTTTTTTTTTAAAGAGCATGATTTCTTTTTCATTACCTTTTAAACTTCCATCATCTTTTTAATTTAATAGAATGGTAATCTTCCACTAAGAGAACCTTTGCACCCATATGTGTATATACACTGCCTGCTTGTATATAGCTGGTGCAAGTCCTTTTAAAGTGATTACTTTCCATTACTTGACTGCCATCTGAATTTTCTCAGGTTGATGCCAGACTAATGTTTGAGTTCTACATGGCTACATTGCAGATAGAACTCTCTAATCTTTCATTACAAAATTCTCTGAAAATATCCTTAGCATGCTTCAGAAATAAAGTAACCACACTGATAGTTTTACAGAAGATTTTGCCACTTAATTGACAGAAATTTAGGAAAAGAATTCTTAGCCTGCCAGATTACTAGTCAGCAATGGTGTTACAATTAACGATTCCTGAATGAGACTGGAAATTTCTAGCTGTTCCATTTACTCTCTAGGCATAGCAAAGAATCTTATGTTTACTCTAAAATATCATATGTTGGCAAGTTCTGACTGTAGTTAAAAGGCTGTTAGCCTTTTCATTATGAACCCAATTAAAATTTCCTCCTCTTTATCAGTTTAAGTAATATTAAGGATATTACTTGAGCATAGTTTTGTATTTAATCATAGCTCTAATTTGAACTTTAGGCAGCAATTGCATTTGTTCTTTCCCTCTAAACATTTTCTCAACTTTCTTAATTATGCATATCCCCCTATTTTGCATTCTGGAGACTGTTGGTGGTTTGGACTCTAGTAATTCTTTATAGACTGTTACGTGCTCTGGGTTTTATATTTTACTGCCCTGCAAGGAAGGGAATATTACCTGAAGAACTGTCCTACAGAACAGCACATCTGCCACAGTCTTAAATTCAATCTTCTTGTCTTCTTTGATGACAGTCTTGGCCCTCCAGAAAATTTTAGGATGAATTGTCAATAAAGCTTGTTTAAATCATTTTCTAAGAGTGTTGACAAATGAGTTCAAGTGACACTAGTTACAGGCATTTAAGAAATTGTTTCTTAGAGAGGTTATGTCCTTCAGCCACAGCACTGCAAGCAGTACTTAACTTGTACTCCAGCCTCAGCCTTTTTGATTCAAAGTCTTTAGCACCATCATAAACATGTCTTTATTTCAGTTTAAGCATCACTAAATACCTTCAACAAGCTCTCTATTTAAGACCAAAGTCTCAGGCTGCAAAAGAGTTGGGAGGTGAGGTTAGGTTAGGCTGGTTTGTGTTCAGCTAAGTTAGGTTAAGGAGCTGATATTCAATGGCAGAAATAAAATGTACATATTTTAATGTGTAAATGCTATATAAGAATTTAATGCTATGTAATTTGTCTGAATTTGGATGGTGGAGAGAGGAGTCAGGAGAGTTTGCCCAGGCAAGATACAGGACAGCAGTGCTTACACAGAAAACAGTGAATTCTACCTAAATTGTGTGAGATGGCTGGGTATAAGCACAAGGGCCAGCAAATTTATTTATTTATATACAAATGAAAAAAAAAAAAAAGTGGAACTATCATAGTTCCATAAAGTCTGCATGTCTTTCATCAAAGTTCATGTGTTTTATATGATTGCAGATTTCTGCACCTCAGTAGATGTGCTATATGGCACTTTACTTTTACAGAAGCCCAGAATCACAGAAAGGTTAATGTTGGAAGGGACCTTGGGAGGTCATCTGGTCCAATCCCCCTGCTCAAGCAGGGCCTCCTTCAGCAGGTTGCCCAGGACCATGTCCAGGTGGCTTTTGAAGGTCTCCAAGGAGGGAGGCTCCACAGCCTCACTGGGCAACCTGTGCCAGTGCTCCTTCACCATCACAGCAAAATGCGTCCTGATGTTCAGAGGGAACCTCCTGTGTTGCAGTTGGTGCCCATTGCCTCTTGTCCTGTCCCTGGGCACCACTGAAAAGAGCCTGGCTCCATTCTCTTTGCACCCTCCCTTCAGGTATTTGTGGACATTAATGAGATTCCCCCTGAGCCTCCTCTTCTGCAGGCTGAACAGTCCCAGCTCTCTCAGCTTCTCCTCCTAGGAGAGGTGCTCCAGTCTCTTCGTCATCTTTGTGGCTGTTTGCTGGACTCTCTCCAGTAGCCCCATGTCTCTCTTGTACTGGGTTCCTTGAAATCCCATATCAAAATTAAATTTGGGAAAAATACACACTATCCTAAACATATTCTCAGAGAACTATTTCATGATTGGAATTACATTCTATATAAAACTCCTCTAAAAACCATTATCTGCTTTCCTTTCAAACACTTTGTGCCAGTGTAATTTGCAAAACAGAATTGTGGAACAGTCTGTGGGCTTTTTACGTACTAAAGATATTGGTCTCCTGCACATTGTGGACTAAGTGTTTTGTGAAATAATGTCTTGACTTCCAAGTCAAAATAAGTGTAGGTGGCTACTTACTAGGAATCCCAAAAGGGAGGAAGCTTTCCTAGTCATTAAGATTCCAGTCAGAAAATATATTTAACAGAAAAGTTCATTTAATGTTTATCAGTGTCTAGAATGCCTTAGAGACAACTGAAAACTCTTCTGAAAGCCAAAGTCATTGCCTGTACATACAGCAACCCCAGTAAGCTTTTAGGCACGTTTAGGTGCATTTGAGGCACCTTTGGGAGCATGGTACTCTGCAAGGCTTAGTCCAGCAGCATGACATTAAGTGACTTGGGACTTACATCATGTTACATTCTGAAAAGGCTGTTCACTTCTTTTTAAAGGCTTTTTTTTTATATATAATTTTTCCCCTTATGAATGTCACCTATCAAAATTGTGGTCAACATGATGCTAGTAAGTCAGTTTTTCAGATAGAAAATCTTTCTGTTGGTAAATTTCTGATTACTCTAGTGCTAGTGCTTTGCAGATAAGAAAAACAAAAAAGTCAACAAAATGCAGCAAAAAAAATCAGGCCATTCAATAATCAAACAGGGACATAATTATGGGGAAATCTATGGTCGTAAAATTTCTCTGTGTACCTACCTTTTCTTATAAGACCTCCTAGATATAACCATCAGAGAGCATTTAATCCTAATAACTGAGTGTTTGATGAAGTAACATACCTTATAGCATTAACTGTAGCTGTAAGAGTAGTCTGCAGTTTGAATCGTCTCCAAGAAAAGGGCCTGGGGACAAAAAATCTCCCAAAGAGAATAATAAAAAAGATACATTTCATGGAAAACCTATTGAGGCTAGGGAAATCAACTAACCAACCAACAAACAAAAAAACAGCAGTTCTAGACAGCAGTAGGAAAGAGATGGTTATATTTTAACATGAAGAAAAGAGGAGCTCCACCACACCTGCCTGCTTAGTTAAAGTCCAGTTAAGGTAAACTGACAAAAATACCTTGTTCAGAACAGAAGCTCTGAGTGTCATGTCAAAGAATGAGGCTGGACAGCCGTAGGGGAACCAGGGCAAAGCATGTTCATATAGGGTGAAAAAGTAGAAGCAGAAGGGTGTGGTGGGGTCTGTCTGCATCTAAGCTGCATGTATTTCATTTCATCAACACTGAAGTTCTTAAAATTTCTGATAAAAGTATTTTTAAGGGATAAATTGTGTTCCAGAGTAACCGCTCTGTACTAATAATAGTTATTTAAATTTAAATTAAATAATAATTATCAATTATTTAAATCAAACATTTAAATTAACAATAGTGGCAGTAGCTGTGAAAGTGGTTATCTGTCAAGGAGAGTTGTTGCTTCTGGCAAATGCTGTTGGGCTTAGGGGTCCCTCACAAGATGTAATTGGGACTAGCAAGCACGACAGAGGACGAATGGAGAAAATAAAAGTACAGTTTGTTGAGTTTAGAAGAAAAACAGCTAAGTTTTGTTCTGATGTTCTCAGGGCCAACATGCAGAATCTGTCACAAAGCTGAGGAAATCTGGCCAGACATGTTTTACACATGCAACTAGAAGATCACTGGGTGATTCTTAATCCATTTCTAAATGTTTCACGCAGTTTCTTTGCAGACAAGACTCCATTTGGAAGCATTACGTACAGTTCTGCCAGTAACTATTATTTGTTTATCTCCTATTTTATCCCCATTAACCAAAGTAGGAAAACTCTATTCAGAGTATAGTAAGGTGGGTTTTTCTTCTATCATTATTAGAAAAAGTATAAAAGGGAGAGGACTGAATTAGTATAAACAAAAAATGCATTAATACCATCAACAGGTTTGGAAATATGATGGGTAAACAGGAGGAGAATGGAGAGGGAAAGTAATGGATCAAAATCGGCATGCTGGAAATTGCAGTTAATTGGTGAATGAAATAATGTGTTACTTTCTCTTGGGTTCCTTTGAAAAATATGTCCTGAACAAAGCAGGCCTACTTAGCAACACTCTACACTCCTGGCTTTGCAAAAACAAAGTGGAGCTGAGAGATGAATTCTCATCTCCTCCTCCCTTCATCCCAACCAACCCCCCGCCGCCTGAGATCTATTTCTTCTCTCACTCTCTCCTTTCTCTGGAAGTAGTACAGTTTTGTTTCAACAGTACAGACTCTAGCTTTAACAACATAAGCTTATGATCACAGCCATATTAAAGCCTTCAAACAGCAGAAATTGATGTACCAGTTTGCCAGATGGGAGAGTGGTTGATAAAATTGCATCTGTCTGTATTCCTAAAGCAATGAAAAGCTAAGTTAAATTTGGCATCAGAGCATTTAGTTTCTATTCATCACCTTTTTTTTTGCAGTCATCTTTCTTTTTCATGAAGGCAAAAGGCTTCAAAAGTCTCGGTCTTTCTCAGTCCTCTTTGTTTTCTTCCCCAAAGGGACAGAAGAAATATTCTCTTTAAATTATCTCAAAGATATTCAAATAGGATATCCTGTAAAACTATTTTGGCTGATGAAGGTAATTTGAAACTGCAAGTTTTACCGCAGTGAAGAAAAAAATTGTTAAACCTGCATTTGTCTGAATCTTAATTTTTTAAGTATTTCATAACTGGTAGTGGACTATACAGGTCCATATATCTGTAACGAACCCTGATTCTTGCTTTTTTTCCCTTTGTTTTCTATTTGACTGCTAAACTCCATTTTCCCTACAGACAATGGAAAGAGAAAGAGCACATCCAGAGAATTATTTGTCACACCTCTGAAAAACATTTATCTTGAAATAGGCTGACCTGCCCTGTGGAAAAGCTTATGTCTTGACACAGTTGGGAAGGGAGCCTGGATGACTTAGGAAGTTTCCTATCTTTCAGGTAAGATGAGTGTATCACAGCCCTCATTGTCTACTACAGATACAGCTTATTCAGAGATGATTTAATCCTGAGTATAGCCAAATGTGTTTGGCTGTTAACAGAGAACTGTTTGACTATTACTATTACTAATCATAATTAGCTTTGGGATCTCTGTGCAACTGAGTCCACTAAGTTCTAGCTGTGGATGCTCTGCTCTGTGACTTTGGACAGGTCAAATTCAGCTGCAAATACAATTAGAAAATTGTTTGAAATATATTATAATTTCTCCCCCCCAAACCTTACAGAAATTGTAATTCTGATCTAATATCAGTCTTTAGTTTACAGTCTACTAATACAGGTATTGTAATTTGAGTTAACCTTGCACAGAAGCTGTATTCTATTTTTGTGTGATCTGCTTTCTGTTGTTTTTGTGAGCTGAACCAGCTCATAATGGGTCAGATGAGAGCTAGATCTGGCATGAGAGAGAACATAGAAATAAATGTAAAGCCTGCAATGAGTAGGTCTGAAAAGATGAGGCAGGGGGTGGGGCATGGACTGCCTGCCCTCCTTGGTAGTAGTGAGCCATTAGATTATTTCAGCTAAATCTCGTAACCTCATTTACTCAGAGCAAAAGTTTTGCATGAGATTGCAGTAATATCAGGTCTATTTTCCTCTGTTTAATGGTTTTTAATTTCATCTTGTCATAAATTAAATCCCTAGATTTTTATTTGCATGTAAAAAACAAGATGCAGTTTTTTTTTTTTAATTCCCCTTAGCATAAAATAGTTGTAATTAATCTTTTTAAACTGACACTATTCAAAGACTAAGTTTAAAATTGCGTACACTGAAAGTGTATTTTATTGACTGGGGCCCTGATCAAGAAAGAAACTAAATATGTCACTGCTGTCTGTGTGTAACTAGTATGCCATTTTTTAAAGAACAAATCCTTATACAGAAACTTCCACTTGACATTTAACATGCTTGGAAAAACTGATCAAAAATAAATACTTTTATGAACAAGCTAGCTTAAATAATATGTTTCACTGACATACTTATACTGTTTTGTTTTTACTTAGTTTAAGCAATGGTTCCCCTTCCCTCCTCCTTCTTTTCCAAACATTCCCTCTAGAGACATCTTGAACTGGAAACCTTCCACAGCCAGTTATTCCTCGGAGTGCCTGTGGTCCAGCTCTGGCTGCAGGAAACAGGAGATCACAGACAGGATCATATGCTCAGTTTACAGATCTGCAGAGGGTGTTCCAATCAGTTTGAAATAAGAATTGTAGCAAGTCTGTTCATGTGTACAACAGATGTATCTCTTACATCACTTTTGGTCGTGTCTCCATCAGGCTCAATGTTTCGTTGCATGGACTGGGGACCTTCTGGAGTAGCTTGTGGTTCCTTTCTGAGTGTGCCTAGAAGGCAGGATCAGCACTGAGAAGTGGCACACAGCCAGCTCTTTACCACAGACAGTTAGCACAATAAAATGATGGGGTCTGCAGGAGTAGAGAAGAAACAACAGAAGTACAGGAATGTGTATGAAACCAAGTCACTCATATATTTTATGCTGTTAACGGTATTAACACTATTGGTCATGGTAGTCAGTATTCAGATCTCTAAGCATGTCCAAGTATGAATGCGAAAACACAGTTTTCTTATGCTTGTAAGCTTTGTCCTGTAGAACTGCCAGTTGAAAAAATCTACAATTCTGTGAGATTGGGAGACAGCCTAGCCTGCTCTGCCCTGTAAGTACTTCATACGATTCCATGTAGTCTCTCTCACTTCAAAAAAAAAAAAAAGCAATCTGAAAACATTTAAATAAGAGCTGACAATTTGCTAAGAGTAGTGAGTTATATTTTGTTAAGAAGTAAGTAGATGTAGCACATCTACTGAGGTGCAGAAATTTGCAATCACATATAACACTTATGAACTTTGATGAAAGCCATTGAGACCTTACGGAACTGGGATAGTTCCATTTTTTCACTTGTGTATAAATAAAAAAAAACATACTGGCCCTTGTGCTCATACCCAGGCAATGTCCTCCAGCCATCCTCCTGCCAAACAGTGTATTTGCGATATAAAACAAACAACTATCATAGGCTTCTTCCCTATAAAGCAAATCAAGTCAGTTCTGCGTAAATATGCCATGATTGATTCTTTAACCTAGGCTAACATAAAATTACTTTTTTTCTTGGGAGAGCAGAGTAGTCAAAATCAAAATGCCTGGAAAAGATACAGGGCACAGTAGCTGCTCAACATACTGGAAGACTATTTGTATCAAGATCATTTTCTTTTTTTATGAAAGAATCAGACATAAGTGTAAGGGAATACAAGGTACAGGTACTCCATGCTAGTTGTGAGGAGCACATATCACACTGACTTATGCCTATAGGGAACAGGAACTATAATCATTTTAGGTCTCCTATCCTCTCCCCAAGAAAGTCAGGCCCTAGTGGAATAATGCAGGAAAAAAAAAAAAGAAAGAAAGAAAGAAAGAAAGAAAGAAAGAAAGAAAGAAAGAAGGAAAAGAATGGAACAAACATTTGCAAAGAGGCAGGTTGTGCAGAGGCTGATACTAAAAATGAGACAGGAAAGATGCTGGAAATCAAGAATCTATTTTGCTGCATGAGAGAATCTATGGCAGCATACCAAGCACCTTGTGCTATACTTGATAGTCAGACACATAAAGGCAGAGTGGGAGTAATATGCTGTTATTATGACCTGGTGTAGTTTTGGTTTGTACTGGATAATTAATAACAGGCTGATTTGCTGGAGGAAGCTAAGAAGGGCTATCAGTCCCTCTTAGCGCTACCTCTTACAATTTGCACTCTCTTCCATTAACACTGAGACTATGGTAATTTAATTAATGCAGTTAGTACAACAGTTCACTCTGTCCTCTGGAGTAAGAAAAATGACTCTGTTGCAATTCAAAGGAAAAAGAGAGGGGAGTTATCATCTTGGTCTTTCTTGTATCTCCATGAAAAACATAAAATCCCTCTGTCAATTACTTGTCAATCACTTCTTGTTACACAGTCAAAGGAGATCTAACTTAAAACACCTAACACGTTGCTTTGGAATTTTATCAAGCACCCCTGTGCTCCAAATCAAATCTCTGTCTCATGTTGTTTGACCATTGTGCCACAATATTAACTCTTGACTCAAAGATAACAGCTCAAATTCTCAGCTTCATGAATTAACATAGCTCCTTTGCCACTAATGAAGCTGTCCTCATTTCAATCAGCCAAGTTCAAGGCTCTGGCCCTCTATTTTTATAACTATTCTGCTTGATTCAAATGGTATTTATATACTTTATGTACTGTAGTGAGAGCCAAACTAAGATTCATAAAGAAAATACTTATTCCAAAGCTGGATTGTTTACGTTTAATACCTGAATTTTCAAGACATGATTTACCAAGAAACTCTAAAGAGGATTTTTATTTATTCATTGAAGAAAACTTACTATGATTCTTTATAGCATTACATTCACCAAAGCATATTAAAATGCACACCAAGCCACTCCTTTCTTCACATATGTAAGCAACTGGGTGTAGAGAAACACATTTTTATTTCTAATATTTTGAACTGCAACAAAAATTCATTGTCACAAACAGCAGTCCAAGCTTACCTATAAACTACTAGAGGGGCTCACAGTTTAATCTTAAAAGCAGAATATTCTTAAAAGAGCTGCTGACAGCTGTCTTGACATTTACTTGAGGCTTTGAGCAAGCACAATGTGCTTCACAAAGCTGTGCTAGGCAGCCCCACACGACTTGCTAAATCCACAAGGTCCAAGTTCTCCAAAAGATGCGTCTGAAATTTTACGCTCTAATGCCTTTCTAATTTGCAAGCATAAACCTTATCACAAAATACTTTTCTTTCTGGAGAATCCTACAAAACAATTTTACAGTGCCATTTCATTGTAATATTCCATTCTTTTCCATGTGAACCTATATGAGCTTTAAATTAGAATACCTAGGAAACAAATGTAACTACTGGTGTACTTGATTTACCTGGGCACTCTCTGCCCTTACTTTCACTGCATTTTAAGTTTAGAAGATCTGTTTGTGGAAACCTGCTGGAAAACATTGATTTTGTTAACCAGAGAATAAATAAAATAAAATAATTTAAAAAAATTGTCTTTGATAAAACTTTTTTTTTTCTTTTTTCTTTTTTTTTTTCTTCCTTTTTCCCCTGTGGAAATGTACCGGTCTCAGTGCGATTGCTTGGTTCAGCTGGAACTTAGTTAAGAATGGCTCAGGTTGGAGTAGCGTTGGGAAAAGTCAGTTGGTGGCCTTTTGCTGTAATATTTAAGTGACTGATTTTTTAGAACACTGTTGACTATTTTATAAATAATCAAGGATTGGATAAAAGCTGATATCATGTATAAATTGAAATTGTATGGAGAGGAGTTGATGGGGAGAGGGAATGGGTAAGCAAAAGGATTTAGGAAGGAATGTAGGCAATTAACACCCTCTTCTCTAGCAGCAAGGAAGCAAAAGCAAGAGGTAGATGTTCAGAGGCATGCCAAATAGTTGCTTGAGGAACATTTAATTACCAGAAAATTTAAGTTAGAGAAAGAGTGCTCCCAGTACAGTGTGAGTAATCTCTTGCACTGCTGAAAAGGAAAAACTAGCTGCAAGTCACAGTTACCTCTGGGGATTGCTTCAGGTGTTTGGTTTACAAGGTATGGAAATATTCAAGCCAAAGGCATGGTAAATCTGACAGTGCTTGTGGCTGTTGTTGCTTTGAAAAACAAGCTGCTAAAGGCAGGAAGTATTCAGAATTCCTGATCTGTTGTCTTCATGGCAACAAAGTATTTTTCCAAAGAGTCACTTTAGCCTGTTATGGGTCTAAAGATGTGGTCACAAAGCAAAATGCATTGCCCTGTCAAGGATCCCTGAGGTAGCAGACCAAAAAAAATCTGCATAGAAGTACAACCCCTGCAGACAGTTTGATTCCCAGAGTGGTATGTATTTCTGTACCTATGATATGGCCAC
>VXAL01015539.1:31779-81591 GCA_013399475.1 Chauna torquata
ATGTTGCTACAAGCGAGTAGTCTGAGCAGAACAATCATTAAGCACCCTTCAGACATGTGGCACACATTAGTCTTCCCGTCTCCAGTATTGGCACTTGGCCTGGTGTACATGTTCATCATATTAAATAATCTTGTGGATTTAGACAACGATGCATACAGTGCTTATGTACCAGGGCATCTCAGAATGTTAAATATTGCTTCAGGAAAACTGTATTTACACACATGCTGACAGTTCATTTTCAAGTGGGAGCTTCTCAGCTGTTCTGCACACAGCTACTTCAATCTTCAGTCTTCCCACTGTGAAATTTTAGACAGCTCGTCTGCCAAGCCCTTGCCAGGCCTATTAATATTTATACATTCCATACACATTCCAGTCAGAGCATGTAAGTTGCAGATCTCTCTGGTTTAGAAGCTATTAAGATTCTTGACCCCTTTAGCTATTTAATCCATGGTCCTGAAGCCTCTGCAATCAGCTTACACTCGAAGAAGAAAGGATAAATCATTATTGTTCAAATATTGTCCTGCATTGTGTCCATTTGTAGTCCATCAAAGAGCAATTAAGAGCTTCAATGCATTCATTTATCTCAGAGACACAGGTTATAATAGGAGGCATTCTTTTCTTGGAAGGAGAGAATGGAATGTTATTTACTCAGTTGCATTTAATTTTGGATTAATGACTTTTTTAGCTGTAGCTGCTTCTCTGCATAAGAAATAAAATCCAATTCTTTTTTTTTTTTTTTTTCTGTTCTCATATCTCAACATCAATTTTGGTAAGTTGTACAAGGGTACACTGATCTTTTGCCAAGGACACCCATGTAGAAAAACACAGTCTATATTCTGGAAATTAGTGGTAACTCAACCTGAAATGAGAGTTAACGTCCTCTGCTTCTTAAGGTTTGTATGCATCTTCTTAGAACGGCATGGTGATCCATAGCCATCACAGACTTCTTTTCCAGGATCCATGAGAACTCTCAAAGTTAGCAGTTTATTAAATTCATGTGATATTTTCATCTGTAACAGGCAGGTCATGAGTGACTTTAGGCATCCACAGTTCTCAGTAAATGCAATGAATAGTAGGAATTCGGCGTTTCTCAGGATTTAGATAAGAGGTCTATAAAGGAATTAATTTTAGTCTGTAGCAGAAAGCAAAGAGAAAAAAAGATTAAAGTAAGTGGGACAAGTTGGAATACTCAGACTTAACAACAGAACTCATAATTATCATCTTAAGGGCCTATTAAGGACTTCTATTCTGTTCATTCTTTGGACTGGGGTTTCTTTCAGATTGAGTTGCAAATTATTATCATGATATAATTAATATCATCATCTTAACGTTATTTTTTGTGCTGCTTTCTTGAAAATAGTATTATAAGCTGGCAGGTTTTGAAAAACAAATCACTTGTTTTTAAAAAACTCATGGAAAGTTGTTTTTTTTTTTTTTCCCTAAAAAATTACATAAAACACTCAGGTGTTATACTGGTATTTTTGTGCAGAAAAAGAAAAAAATATATATATATATATGATTTCTTTTAAAACTGCTATCAGTGAGAGCTATTTTTTATTCCTGTTTTGTTTTGTTTCCTAGGAGAAGAAAATTATGTTTAGAAAGGTGATTCTTCTGGTAAAACCTGAACTGTGCTAAAAGACAGCGATGTCTTCAGATCTTGCATATAGAATAAAGGTCTGAAAATACAATGATGCTGGAAATTTTGAAATGACATTAAAGCTTATGTTCAGAGATCCTTTTCATGGGGAACCTGAGTTCGTATGCTATGAAAGTTGGTGGAAGTCTTCAGCATTGACTTCAACAGGAAGAAGATATATATTGTTTATAGCATATACTGTGCATCACATATATTTTGCACTGTTTCTTGTACCTTTTTATCTCTAAGAACACTCGAGTGAAAAGGTGATCTTTCTTTTAAATTATTTGCTCTCAGTTGCTGCCTTCCTAGAGGAAGTCATAAAGTTTCTGTCTGCAACATTATTGTTTTCTGTGTGATGAAATGATGTGCTCAGTAACAGTTTAAGTCATGGTTTATCTAAAAGTTCAGTTTATAAACAATCTGTAAAAAGCTTAGATTTACCAATGTGTTTTTATAGTATGTATTAAGCAACTGTTGGACTGTTAGTGTGAGATGGGCCAATTTTTTCCTAACAGCTTACAGCTTTCAGTCCTCTGACTTTAGAGCACATGCCTCTTCCTTGTTGCAATGTGTTCACATCTCCCATCACTTCACTCTTCAGACAAACGTTCCAGTTTACAAACAGTGACTGAATTATGACTTGAGAGGGTGGCACAGCTGAAAATCTGTTGTCAGCAGTGGGAAGATCAGGTTCAAACTGGAGCTCTGCAGAAAATACGATCTCCATTTTGCTGGAAATTTTGAAATTCTGAAATTATTTTCACCTTGGTTCAGAATGGCAAGATGAAAACACAAAGTTTTTGTCAGAATGTCAAGGGCTGAAAAACTTGTTTTCAGAAGAAAATTTGATAGAGGTACTTTGGCCTGGGATCTTAAGTTCCTGAGCAAAAATCTGGCACAATTTGGAATATTTTAATTCTCTCGTACTCAAGGGGAATTATTTCATTTGAAAACTTTCTGTAAAGGTACCTATTCACCCAATATGCCTCAACTGTGATAAAGGCGGGGCAAGAAGAGAAAAGGGGCAAACATACTTAAGTTTTGCTTATCTTGGGAGCAAGTGTATACACTCATGTTGGCAGTGGTGAAAGGAAACTGTGGAAGGATTTAACAGGGAGGATGCTGTGAGGCTGGTGATATGAAAGCTCGCTGCTATGGGTGCCAGAACAGCTTCCCTGTATGAGCCACCTACCTCTGACTGATCTATTGGAGACAGACGGTAATGGAGAAGATTGTACCTCCTTATGTCTGTATGGTAAAAGAGAAAGGTATTTTATCAAACTTGTACTAAATATGCCAGTAGCTGTAGAATCTTGGAAATGCAAATGGAAATTAAGGGTCTGAAAATGAATATTCTGAGTTCAGGAATGGGGTAAGAGATTGTCTAAGGGGTCATCCCAGAATTTTCTGACAGCACCTTTTGCTGTGGTGTTTGACTTGAGCCCAGAACCTCACTGATGTTGCAGACCTACTTCCAGCTCTGGGACTGGACTGGGAATCAGTGATGCCCAGTTCTTTCCAGATCTCCACAGTTTTCCTGGCAGCAGTGCAGACCCTTCTAGACCAAACCTGAGCCTGCCGTCAACAGGCTAGTGACATTTCACCTCAGCTTCAGAAGTGGTCTTTGAAATCTCAGGAATCTGTGGACCTCCATTTTAAAAGCAAGTACCAGTGTCCTTCAGGAACTGGCATGCTCAAGTGTTTTGAATTTCTTTTTGCATACAGCAGCCTGGCTCCTTGGATAGGAGCAAGGCAATCTTACGGCAAATAATTTAGCCTTTTAGCAGCATTAGCACAGCAACATCTTGAGAAGTGAACACAGAGCTGACAAGCCATCTGCTATACTTACACTATAGTAACGTGAGTTTTTTTTCAACATTTTTGCTAATGAATTGTAGCCAGTAGAAGAAAATAAATCATTACTGGAGGAAATCTTTGATTACCAGTGCTGATGGGTAGCAAACAGTGTTTTCTGATGTCCTTTAGACAGATGTCAGATAAAGATAAGTTTCTAGTCTGTAACAGACGGATTTGATGCTTTTATCATCGATGTGAATTGCACATTCCTGGCAAGGTGAAAAATTGCTCCATCCAGGACCGTGCTGGCACCCTCGTATTTCTGAGCTGCCGTGCTGCAGACAGCTGGCAGCTGCACACCTTCTCATGACTATGCCCTAGGCGTGCCACTCTCTGGAATTAATTTGTAATGTAAAATGGGGGAACTTAGCAGAACTTCCTTCAGGGATCTAAAGGGCACAAAATAAGGAGCTTAATCAACGGAGAGCTGTGAAACCCACCCCTCCCCTTTACACCTCCCAACGGTGCAATGTGTAATTCACACACAGACACACACAGCTGCAGCTGTGCAGTGTCAAAAATGCACAAATCCACTCAGTTAAGGGATCTGTGAAAATCTGATTCATGCTGCCTCTTTTAAATGCTGATTCTACAGTCCCTTCTTTCATTTTCTTCACCTCCCACTATAACCCAGAGAGTACCTGACCTGCCTTCCATTGCCACCAAGTATTTCTTTGGTAACAAACCTGAGCAGGACTTCTCTGGGAGGTTTTGCAGTACATTGCTAACTATTTTGGTTGCATGTCATAGCAGGTCAGTATTGTAATTATGTAAATCTGCTGTAATTTTTGCCATAATTAGCATGTTTCATTTTAATGTCTAAACAAGCTCAAAGTATATTCTGAAGTGCAATAGAGGAAGGGGAAGGAATGAAAATAACATAGGCACACAGTGCTAGCCTGTTCTCATTGAAAAATTCTCTTATTTCATGGTAATTCACATGGTAATTGAGCTAGGAAGTGCCTGTAAGGATATGCAGCTGATGTGCAACAAGTGGTAGGTAATAAGATGAATTTACATTACTGCGGCACAAACTGTGCAAATGCAATTCTCTGGGTGTCTCAAGGACATAGTCACTCTGTGAAACAAACATCTAAATATAGTTTTCCAAACAGTGAGGATAGAGATGCTTTTTTTCTGTTAGACATCTTAAGGAAGATTTACTTTTGGAACAGATCCATTTAGCTAAAACCACCCCATATGCCTATTTGGTGTTTTAAGGCCCCCAGACAGAAAACCCTATATATGATAAACCATCTGGAGATGAATCATTAGAAAATCATTACCGGAAGCTCTCCCTAATCCTGCTCACAGGTGTATAACTCAGTTAATTTCAGTGACATTTTAAAGAGTCACAGTTTTGATACTTAACTTATTATTCAAAGTAGGAATATTTGTCTTGATAACAAAAGTATGGTGTTGTCATTTCCCCTAAGTCACAGTCATTTGCTAATTTGAATATTTGTATAACGCAAAAGTAACTCATCCCTAAATCTTTTTCATTCACAAGTCTGTATTTCTTAGTATATACACTAAAGTGAGCAAATTATTGAAGACGCTATTCTTGTAAGCACACAACAGACAGGTAAGAGAGATGTTTAAATTATCTGAAGTGGTTCATGCTTTATCTTGACACACAGTGGAAAATCATAAACTTCGGCTGGTGACTTTCTTTTCCTGAAGAATTTCTTGAAACATCATGTAAAGCCAATAAAGCCCTGTTAGCTTATTCTGAATAGTCTTGTTCAAACCCTTACATCAACACAGAAGGAAATTTGGATGGATTGGAGTCGGCACTGGCCAGGCAAAAATTACTTCAAGACTTGATCTTCTCTGGGAGAGAGCGGAAAACAGAACTTTGAGACCTTTTAGTTGGAAAGATGAGTTTGGCCTCACTTCTGTTTAAGTATACTTTGATACAGAAGAAGAGGTTTGTGGCAGGAATTTAACTGACACAGATCAGATCAACTCCAGTTAAAATATAATATTTTTCCTTCTTCAGTGTTTCCAAACGCTCCCATAAAAGGAAAACCAAATGCAGTGTAGTTTTTGCTCCTGTTAGTTTCTCTTTGAAACTTCAGAAGAGTATTAAGTCCTGGAACTAATATGCACAGGAGACAGTCAGTAGTTTCAGCAGAGATTTTTAGTGAAAATTGCCATATATGAAAAACATTCCTCTTATATTCTTCTGTGATAATTGCCTGTTGCTTTAAAGTGAAAATAAATAATGTAGGAAAAATATCTACTGATATATGAAGAAAGAAGAGGGAAAAGAGAATGTGATATTTGCAGATATTCTCATTACTCTAATGTAGGGTACCCAATGTAAGGCCAGGTTCCCTGGGGTCCTGTATGGGTTCTAGATGGGAAAGTAACACTGGATAATTAATTAATCACTCAGAATTGCCTTCTCTTGGATTTCATTTCTCTGTTGACTCTGTAGAAAAGATGGGAGATTAGCTATGTAATTTAGGCGTCTAAGTTATAGACAGTAAAAATGCCTTTAGATACAAATGAGGATAAGCTCCTGCCTGAACATGGTAAGTGCTGGGGCGTAATTCATGTCAAATCCTTAAACAGCAAATAAGATACATGAATACAAATGAACCAGTGCAAGGAAGCAGGTGGGAATCTTCTTCCTGTGCAGTCAACATAGGATGCACAGCAGTCAGTCTCCTTCTGCAGAACAGAGTTCATCTAAACTTTGTGTTGATGACCATTTTTGGCAAATCCCTATTTGCATCAGCAACAAAATCCTAGTGTTTGTTGAGTGCAGAAGATATATTGTTTGAATATTAAGATACTACTTTAAGTCTGATTATAATCTCTCTGAAATTTAGAATGAGATGTTAGCCACATTGTCTTCTATTGTTCTCTCCCCTCATTCCCTGCCCTTAGTTTTGTTTCTTTACCTGTATGTAGTGGCATGATAGGGCTTTTTTATTTATGTATCATATAGTATTAAACATTGTTTAGAATATATATCAGGTGAACAGTTATTTTACAAATATACTCAGACTATTTACAGGTAGAAAAACGTTTCATATGCAAAGAGAAGCAAATTAGTTGAGCAGTTTGACACCTAAGATGCTTATCAACTGTCCTACTGTATTATAATTACTGCTAAGAATGAATAATGTATTAGATTATTTTCCCTTTCCACCTCTCTGTGAATTGTTCATGAATTGAATGTCACTTTCTCAGATTCTGGTTTCTTTATTTTTCTCACTATCATTTTTACATTAACATTTTTTAATGTTGGTTTAACAAAAATGGCATAATTTTTTAATAAATAGTTACTAAAGATCAAACCAAATGGTTATGAATATCAGAATTTCAATTGTAATACTCTACAAGCTAAACTTTTCCACCATCAGTGATAACCCAAGTACTGCATATTTCTTACATTTACCATTACCGAAACCGTGAAATACATTTTAGCAAGGTAACACACACAAGCAGTTATTAACACAGCTTGTGATAAAAGCATTCTTGTTTTAAAGCTTAGCCTCTAGAAATCACAAGGATGAACACCACAACAAGCTTTTGTAAAATCTTCTTGGATACAAGAGAATCTTCTTTGTCACTCTTGCCAGTATCCAGGCTGTAAAATGTAAACTATTAAAAAGAAAAATGTATAGGGAAAATTAAAATACTGGCCAGACTGGAGAAAATAACTTCAGTATTTCATTGAATATACTTGTCCTATCTTTTGTATGAAAGGGAACATTAGCATCAATTTCTTTGTTATCATTTATACCACATGTTCATTTTTCATTGTAAATTCATTAGCTACATCTGTATTTGTAAATAAAACAGGGCTAACCCATGCATTGGAGTGCTGACCTCTTGACTGATGAATTATTTGAGCTCTCCTTGGTATGGTTTGCCGTGTGCCAATGAGCCTGCTCCCAGACAAGGCTGGAGTACATTGTAGGGGACAGTCCATCCCAAAAACTCTTCCACCAGCAGGCAATTCAGACACAACCACTCCATGCTGAGGCAGGACAGAGCTCAAGTGTGTGGTCTGACATAGCCATACAGCCACATCATTTGCCTTTAGGAATGGAGAACACCTTATTTTGTACTATAATGGTAACCAGAGAGCTCTGTCAGATTTACGCAGCAACCAAAGAACAGGAAGACAAGGAGACAAGGATCCTTCCGGGAATATTGCAAAATCTAAGAGGCAGAGCATCATATGTAGGGTGCAGGAGGGGTGATAAAATGTCAAAGGAAAAAAGGAGGGGAAGGAGACCAGGGAAGTGAGAGTAGTAAAGGAAAAGGCCAGAGGAGAGAGTGGAGTTTGGAATCAATTTTTTTCATGAATGTTTTGTATATGATCTTGCCTGGGAAAATTACTGCAAACTGTAGGTTATTGCTGTCCTTCCTTATTACAGAGCATGGCTGGATGTACCCTTTGCTTTCTCTCTCTTCCAGCTTATGGGACCATATGAGACAATGGGCATTTGAATCCAGAGTACTGATTCATTGTCCAGACTGCGCAGCTGAGAGCATGTTTTGCTCATGGGTGCTGACTACACCTCTGGGATTCTCTATTCCTCTCCTATGCTACACAGCATGACAGAATATGAAATCTGTATTATCGCATTTTAAAATATCTTGTAGATTCTTAGTTAATTCAATTTACTTCATCAACAAGGTAACTAGATTTAAAGCAAAATAAAGGTGACCTACCTGTGCAGCATGAACTGAATTGATCTTAAACATGGCCATCTTTAAATTTTGGAATGTGAGCTATTCAGATCAGCTATTCAAAGTAATCTGATATCCATGTTAATTATTGTGATTTAATTATGGTGTCTTACTCCTTGCAGGCGTATTTATGAATTATCCTTTGCATGGTCCCAAGGAATATTATTAATACACATCGAAGGACAGTTTAACCATGAATACTAATGACCCAAGCAAAGTAAAGTTATACATGAAATTCTGTGAAGCAATAGGTTTCACTCATTAAATCCACTTAGTGCATCATTAAAGTTGTGTTGTCATTAGTTAACAAATACTGCGTTGTGTAAGAGGGTGTTTCTCTTCCTGACTCATGATAGCAATTTTTGTTATTTAAATATCACAATCAAATATGTTATGTAGCAGTTATGGACTATTTTTGAAAATATATGTACAGTATATTTGGAAGTGAGTTGCTTTATATCTTTTATAAATTGTTATTCAACATAGTGAGAAAGATGTTATCATTTTCAGCAGCAGTAAGAGGAAATTCGGTTAATGTTTTCTAGGAAGTTGAAGGAATTGCTAAAATGTTAATTACCTCTTTAATAGGGAAGTTTTCATTAACTATATATGCTTTACCCAATTTCTAACCCAGTATAGAACTCTATGCACAGTCTAACCAGATGCATGAAAATTGGGAAGCAGTTGTCTCACAGATCCTCTGGTTTGGTTGGCAGAGAAGTTTGCTTGTTTCTTTGTAATCCAATATCAAACCAAAACTGGAATGCTTTCTAGATCCTTTTAGTGCCATACTCAGGTTAGTATCACTGAATCTATCTAGATGAATAAACATATACACTCAATGTCATTTTGGACACCCCAGGGATATCCCACCCAACCTGCAGGTATCACTGCAGAGAGGAGCCTTTGTCTCACATGTCCATGCTAGCCACCCCTGTGCACATCTCAGACAGTTTAGGATATCTGGAATGGGGCTAGATGTCTACGTTTAGGTACACAGGCTGCATGCTTTCTGTCTAAGAGCTAGTAAGCTAGTTGTCCAGGTTTTCTCTGTGATGGGTACTTCTAGAGGGAAATCTATCTCTTCATAAAACAAATGTCTATCATTTGCTTTTGACTGTAAAACCTCCACACCCTTGAGAACTGGCAGATGGGATCATAATATCCTATTTAAGTCATACTATTTATCTATGATCACAAAGCTGAATTCATTATTTAAAATGGTACTCAGGAAGTGAATCAGATAGCTTAAAATTGATGTCTGTGTTTTCTTCATTTGAGTTAGTTATTTCAATTCCAGTTTACTTAGTGGAGATACATGGCATAATTTGTTGCCTAGATGTAGAAACTTAGTCAGTAAAACACCTGAGAGTATCTGAGACATCCTTGTGTATAGACTTACTGGAGCCCATTGCTCTTGTAAAATGGCAGCTGGAGGACAGGTCTCATGTCCCAGAGCATTTTAAATGTCCATAGGCACAGATGTGGGTGACTAGATATAAATCATTAACAGTACAGACAGATGACTCCAGGGAACTTTTCAGCTGACAGACCACGAGTATCACATCTCAAGTGACAATAAATACTTATTTCTAGAAAACTAAATTATACCTTTCAAGTTCACATTATGACATGTGGTTCTGAAGTGTCTGCTTACTGTCTTAAACATGATGGGACTTCAGTGACTATCATGGGTACTGGGACACTCTGTAAAGATATATACAGCTGCATTGTAGATAACCGAATTTAGATACAAAGTCCAACCCCTACAAGCCGGTGACAGGACAGGTGAAATGAATTCCAGATGTTAGAGGCTAAAAATCTTATTTTGGGTCTTTTTTAATCACTTGTTAATTCTATCTCACTTCAATCTAACTTCAATCTAGCATGAATATTATTGTGCGTGTGTGTGGCTATGCGTGATGCTGACAACTCTTACAAGTCACTGAAGAGACAAAGTGGTATGGGCTTTCACTCATTTGTGGATGACTTTTAAGTCTTGTCAGTTTGGTCAAACATTTGTATGATGTTCTGCTTACTTGTGAGTTATCTGACTAAAATGGAGTCCTGCATGTTCGGAAGTAATCTTTGCCTTAATCCAGCTAATGCTGAGTTGCTGTTCATTGATAGAAGGCACTGGTGTAGACAGGTAAGCTTCTGTAGCTCTTACTTTTCTTGAATTCATTAGTTTGGTGAGAAATCTGGTAATTATTTTGAATCCTATTATGTTCTGATAGAAAGAGAGAAGTAGAGTTGCAGCTGAATGATTTAAATCCTGTTTATGCTCAAGTTTCCTGGAAAATTGAAAGTGCTTGAAATAGAGAAAGAAGCCATTAAAAAAAAAGAGAGAGAGAGAGAGAGAGTTTTAGCAGGAATCTTTAAAAGATAAAGGCTGTATCTTTCCCTCTGATGCACATGTGAATCTTCTGCTGAAGTCAACTGGAACAGCATTTGTACCTTCAGGAACAGGATTTGTTCATAATCCTCTGAATTTTAAATTCTTGTTCCATTATATCAAGTAAGGGAAAGGGGATTAGTTGGCAGTATCTGAAAGCTGTAATTTTTTTATGGGATTTGTATATCTAATAGTGAAGTAAATGAAAAATTGAGAATGCATTACTCATGAAGATGTGCATTTTAAAATGTGTCTTTTACAAACCTTGATTTTTGCATCAGGAATCTTCTCATTGTCTTAATACTACCCTTTATCGTTAACTAGTGGGCAGAAAAAAATGAGATTAGAATTTCTGACAAAGTGAGCTAGTCTCTTTTGTATTGAAGATACACAGACAGTGTTCATCAAAACCACATACTCACATATTTATGTTAGTCATATGCAGAACAGAGTCTATCAGCTCTGAATTGTATGCTGCCTGATTTTTTCATCAGTTCTTTGATGCTAAACACCATGATAGTTGCAATATTTTATTGTTTATCTATAACAATAGATAAACAAAAATTTGGCTTGAATATAAGCTTTTTTTTTTTTAACTGTCAAATATATAGGAGATCATAGCATACCGCGAAAGAACTTAATTGCTGATGCTCTGCTAAATCATTTCCTTGTAGTAATTATCAGGAAGAACTTAACTGCACAGATAGTCTCATACAGACACCTCGTTCAAGTGAAACCTTCATTACTAGCCAGCTGCGTATTTTTCACTTTTTTTTTTTTTTTTTTTTTTAAGCAGGAACTATTGATTCATGCATGTTTAGTCATTGAAAAGGGGGGCGAAAATTCAAAAAATTTAGTTCCTTGATGTAAGGGTATGTGGAATGAAAGAGCATAGGGTTCATTAAATTACCTAGTTATGGACAGTTTAGCATAAAAGAAATAACAGATAAAAAGGAAAGTGAATGAGTAAGCCCACAGATACACAGGCAGTAACGAACAGGCAGTAATGGAGACAGTAGCGAAAACCAAAACTCAGTCATTGACTGATGGACCATGGGAGGAGCTGCTCAGGGACAGCCTTGCAGAGGGTCAGTCTGAACTTTGTCACTGGAAATAAGGGGTCAAAGTGATAATCATAAGTATTTTGGGATATCAGAAAAGGCTTGTTAGTTTATGTAGATCTTGTTATGAAGTGCTCAGGAGAAGCACGAAGGGCAGTGAAAGGAAAAGGTCAAGGTGGATCGTGGAGGAAAAGGTATGTGAAAATAGAGGAGAGGGGGAATAAAAGGGGCCAGACGGCTGTGAGCTGGCCAGTATGCTTGTTTGAGTCCTGCACCTCATTACCACAGCCTGTCCTTTATCAAATACTATTCTTAGCTACTTTTCTGTGTAATTCACTCTTTACCCTATGTGTGAGTTTTGCAATCTAAGTGACAGCAACTGGAGAAAGAGCCATGGGTCACAGCACTCATAGGTCTAGATGTCAGCAACTGATGTGCAAGAGCAGGCTGGGCACCAGCAAATCGGCACATATGGGTGTGTTTGCATTGCCATAGTTAGATTCCCATTGGATTAAGTGCAGGTATGCATGCATAATGCGTTAACTGCTGGACGAGTGTGTGAGTAGGAGAAGACCTGCATCTGGAAAGACTCAAGGTCTGAGTCAGTGGAAGTAGACAAGTAGCCCAAGGTTTGGGTGTACACTTCAAGCAATGAGAGACCATGCTCATATAGGAGGCATTTGTGACAGCGGCGGTGCCTGTGAGATGAGTATGTGAGCATAAACATGTTTGCAGGCAAACCAAACTGGACTGCCTGGTGAGCAGGGGGAGACATGCAAACTGGTGAGGGGGCCCAGGGTGTGGGCATGGGCATGCACAGATGTAGGGGCTGTGCTGATATTCAAGGGCTCCTTCATTGTGGGAGTGCTTGTGAATCTGTAAAGTGTGTGTTGGCTGGGTCATTCTCGGTAATGAACTTCTGTCCTGATCAGCCTGAGGGGCTGCATTCGCACGTATGTTTGCATGTGTGGGTGTGTATGAGCCTCTCAGGGATCCTCGCTCCGCCCCATTACTGCTGTGGGCACAGCAAACGGGCACAGCAGCACCTGCATCCCTGGGACTTGGATGGAGAGGTCACTGGCACCGAGAGTGTACCCAGCTGGGCTGCAGCAACTAGGAGGGTACAAAACCCATGTTCTGGCAGTCCACTGGATTTGGCCACTCACTTCACATCCTTAACACCCAGCGTCTTTGCATGCTGTTGTCAGTTCTACCTTGTATATCACATTCAAGTTTACTATAGCTGTCTTTAAATATATATATATATATTGCTACAAGTGGAATTAGAAAGTCTGATGTAAAGAAAGCTGATATTTTTCAAGTTTTGTTGTTGTTTATTTATTTTTCGTTTTAGATTTTGGAGAGTGCAATGGATGTACATCTTTTGTCATGCTCTCTGATAGAAAAATGAAGAAAGAAAAGAGAAAGCAAACCAAAGCAATGATTTGACCTCTTTCTAACAGAAAAACTCTGAGAGGTAATAGTTTCCATCTGTCAAAATTTAGAAAACACTAAAAATGAAGAAGAAAAAAGGATGATTTCATAGATTAAGCTAAAATAAAGAAAACTATTACTTCTTAAAGGCTGAGTGGAGACTGCTAAACAAAACAAAAAAAAAAAGCCATTGGGGGGGAAAAAAAATAAATTTCCAGCCAGATTAAATCACAAATAATGAAAGATAAACCTTTGCGGTTTAAATTAAAAATTTCTGACTTGTAGGTGGTTGAAAGAAAGTTCTACTCATGGAAGTGTCATTTTATGCTTGCACTGATTTTCTGTTTTTTTCTCTAAGCATCTGCTTCCAGCAGAAATCGGAGATGGAAAATGGTTAGATGAATGCTTGTTCTGTTCTTACATTAAATAGCTTGTTTCTGGTCTTGCTACACTTGAATTAAACAGCTGTTGAGGTTCCTTTCAAATTACTGGATAAAGCTGTCTGGATTGAAACTAGAATATAATACTGTTGGTATAGGGACACCTCTTCCTTACCACGCTGGTTTGTAGAAAGCCTTCTGAGCTATTTACATCATCTTACACAGCTAGCTCAAAACCAGGAAAAAAAAAAAATCTTATTTAAATCAGATTGTTGAGTTTTACATCAAAAATCACAGGGTCCAGGTCCAGATCCAATAAAGCATTTAAACTCCTAATACCAGTTTAGTTCATTAATTACCAATTTAAACTACCGAGAAGTTAGGAACCTAAATATATGTTAGAATAATAAATTACCAACTGGGTTTTTGACTCATTTTAATCACTGTAATATAGACTTATCCTCATTAAAAGCCAAAATAGTTTTCTGATAAAACCGTAGGTAAATCAAGGATGCTAACACTTGCCTAGGCAGTCATCACCGCTCTGAAACCACGCTTGGCTATAATTAAAATTGATGGCCTTGCACCTCCCCATGATCTTTGAACTGGAGGAACACCAGCTCTTGCCGTCCACATGAAGGTGACTCTATAATGCTTTCGTCACACAAAAAGTTCCCAACAAAAGCTAAAGAGCTGGCTTTATTAGTTACTCGATGTTATTAGCAGTGTGTTTCACATTATTGATTTTGAATTCACCAAGTAGCATTGCTCCTTCCTTTGCACAACCCCCAGGCACAATTGAACTTGAAGTCTCTGCATGATAATGATATATAAAGCTAAGGAGCTCTTGGAGCAGACTGAGAACACTGTGTGGTACGCTGAATTGCTTATATTTTACCCATGATGTGGGTATACAGGCAATACTCCACACCTGCTCTCAGGCCAGGTTCATCTAAGCCTCCACAAAAGCTGATGAAATGATGGGGGAGCAAGAAAGAGGAAGAAATTTCAACCTGAATTCCATATACTGCTTGGTAGACTCAGATCACATACTGATGGCGATACCCTTGTCCAGAAAAGCTGTGCCACTCTGTTTACAAATACCTTCTTCTATTCAGAATTACTTGCAATGTTACATTGAGCCCTCTTTACCAGATAGATTTCGTCCATTTACTCTTTGTCCCCCCTTTATCCAAGTGCAAATTGCTGCTGCAGTTTTTGCTGGAGGGATGAAGGCATGGTGCGAGAGCTGGATGAGGAGAAAAAAGGCTACAGTACAGCCCAGCAGGCCCCTGCCAGCGCTTGACTCATCCCATCAAGAAGAGGGTATCACATTTAGCAAGATGATAAGCATGGGCCAGACTCTGCTCTTTTCACCACTATGAATCTACTTCAAGTTCACTGCTGCTGATCAGATTTACACCTGTGGAAATCAGATATTCCCTTTCTCATTCTTCCTGGTGCTATCTGCTTCTCGTAGCCTCAGGGCACTCTGCTGAACAACCTCCAGGCACCTCAGTGGTGTTCCTGCCATCTTGTCACTTCTACAGCTGTTATGTAGTCAAAAAGAAGCCTTCTGGGTACATTTTTTTCTACACACCTTAAAACAAAGTGCAGGCAACTTTGTCAAAAAATTAGTTCAGTGACTAGGAAGAAGTCTGTGAGTATCTAGTGATACACGATTTTCCATATAGCTTTATAGGTGAAAATAAGACGGCAACAGGTACTTTGATCCTTTGAATGAAGTTGGACAGTTTTTCTTTAATATGGTTCTTCTTGTCTGTGAATGGCATGCATAGCTGTTATTAACAAATTATGATAATTTCAGTTGCATTTCCAACTGCTGAAATGTATGCTATTGATTTTAACTCCTCTCTTTAGTTAAGTGTCTCGAAGTCTTCTCTTCTTGTCTGTCTTTTCCACTGTTAGGTCAACTGCTAAGCCAAAAGCTATCCAAGTCTTGAACAAGGAAGTAGAGGTTAGTTTTGAACTCTGTGTCTTGACTGTTTTATCGAGGTCCAGTGATCTACTGGTCCCTGTCTTCATGTGTCCAGTGTGAAATTATCTCTCTGGAAAAGGTGACTCTATTGCTCAAAAAAATTGATTGCTTAGCTAGATAAAATTTTGATCTTCCAGAAAATACATTAATAACCAAGACATGCTAAAAGCAGTGAATGGAAACAAAACAGCAAATTTTATGTCTAAGGATGGGGAGGGCCTGGCTAAGCAATTATTTTTATTTACATAACTTTGAAGAACACATGTGAAAGTCAGTTCAGACAAGAACCATCACTGTTCAGGGACTTATAGTGTGCATAGTACTAAGATTGTATATTAGCATCACAAAACAGTTTCTTTGCTACTGTAAGCATAGCGTGTGTCTCCCTGCAAAGAAACAGATTACTTACTATTGTTTAAAACTAAAGCAAAACCTCCTTGGGCAAGAGAGGACCCAACAAGTGGTTTTGCCCCATGTGACAGAAAGGAGCAAAGCCCACAACATAGTGTATTTGTTACAGAATATTGACACCAAATCCAAGTGAACTGCAGCAATGTGTGGTATTGTTTGGAAAAGAAGGAGATTTTGCAATATATACTGATGAAGAAATCACTTAATTAGTATGGAGACCTTTAGTCAGTGCAGAGTATTTTGTCTAAGAGTGGGAAAGAGTCTATAGGATCCAAAACTGGTCGTCAATCATTTAAACAGGACAACTACTGGTCAAGTTACAGTTACCTTCTATTTGATTGCAGTCACTAAAGGCCTATTTTTACAATAGAAAATCAGCAACAGATTGCTTTTACATGTAGTCCTTGGCTGTTAAATCATCAAAAATTTTTCTTTGTAGTACAATTGGTTAGCTTTCTCTTTTTGCTTTAAAAAATAAAAGTCTATGTACTGTAAATACATCCAAAAATGACATTACACCTTTGTGATGTTTAGAATGGCTAGCATCAGTGTATTATAAAATGATTATTTTGCGGCTGTGGTTTTGTTGTTGTTTTCTTTTTTTTGTCAAAGTACAATTTGATGGCTTAGGCTTTATATATCCTCTTTTCTTTCTGAAGAGGAACAGGAAATATAGCATTTAGTTTTGAAAGCAACTAAAATAGAAGTATTTTGCAGCAGATGGGATTTTTATGAGCTGTTTGTCACTATATACCAGTCTTGTTAAAGAGCAATCGTTTTCTGCTTCATTACACTAAGATAGCTCTGTTTAGGGTTCCAGTCAGCTGTGAAATGACTTTAAAACTTCTATAAGGAATAGAGATGGGATTTTTATAATAAAAGATTGCTAACACTGTATAAGGAATAGAAATAAAATGGTCAAACACTGTTTTTTTGGAAGAAGAGGGGAATGTAGACATGTTGCATTGCATACTTATGCTTAATCTGCTGGTTTAGGATGAAAAGAGGTTCCAGAGTACTATTATCTTCTACATCTAAAAAAAGGTAACATTTAAGTTAATCTATATGTAAAGACTAAAGATGCATTATTTATATGAAAAAAGAAAAAAAACAACAGTATGTATTTTTGCTGCTTTGAGGTAGATAAAATATAAACAAAAGAATTAGACACACAGTCATCAGTATGAAAATAATAGGTCAGATCCTCATCTAATGTATGCCAGTGGAACTAGGTTTATTTTGTTCTTATGCCTTTCTTGAGCGTAAGCTCTGAATATTTAAACCCTTGCATCTGCCTTGGACAATTAAAATTCAGCATAGTCCTCTGGGAGCTCTGAGCGGCTTTGAGAAAGGTGAGAGCTACAGGAGCGTTCCTGCCAGGCGTTCCTGCCCATGGCCCCATGGCTCTATAACCCCAGGGGCAGCTCTTCAGTAGAGAATTGCTCAGTTGAGCTTCAGTAAGCTGCAGCCTGGCATCGGGTTAAAAAAAAAAACAACTTTGGAGAGTTTACCTTCACACCCTGGGATGCGATCTGTGGATGTCCACCCCCTGCTTCAAAAATAACCAAGTTTCCTTCAGCAGGGTTATATATTTGATAACTTAGATAACTAGCTGCTGAAGTCATTTTCAGCAGTTGCCAAATTTCTCAGTCACTAAGAAACAGCTGGTACTGCTATATATCTGAAACACCTTCCTGTTGAGTCTGTGCACTTTTTTCATTATTCCCAAGTGGAACACGGTCTCCCAGCTGACGAGCATTTCTGTTTGCAACTATGAACAATACAAACACAGAGATACAACACATCATTTTAAACATTGCAATTATTGCTCCTGGTGTCCATATGATCAAATTTCTCCATGTTTCATATTTTAATCTCATTCCTTTACACACACTTCCCTTCCTACACTTGATCAGAATTCACTGTGTTACCTTTGAAGCAACTCTTGGCGGTACTTCTTCCCCAGAGATATGTTTCAGTGACTGTCTTCCATGCCACCTCTCCTTCTCTATTACTTCAATACCAGCTCAGAACATTGTTCTTTCAGATGGACTCTGTAATATTTACAGTTAAGAGTCTTTGAAGAGGAATGTCTCTCTTCATGCCTCCCAGACTTTGTGGACAGTCCGTCAGGAAAGAGGCTTGCTGCAAGGTAAGGCTGTGTTGCTCAGACTTGGTCAGCTTGACCAGAGTCAGTGGTTAAAAATCACCCACTGGCAGTCCTTCTTTGTCCTGCCCTGCTCATACTGATGTGGATCCAAAATTATGAAATACTTTCAGGTAGAAAAGTATGATCACTGTCAGCTTTTCACTTCATGTGTATGTTTTAAAAGTCATTAAATCCAGCCATACTACACTAATCTCATATCCACAGTCCTTGGCTCTGCTGCTGGTAATGGTTTATTATTTCAGCAGCAAACCCCTATCTCTGGAGGATCTCTCTTAACATGCTGTTTCACTGTAATGTTCCCTCCTGTTAATTCTGCATGGGCTATTTGGAAAGACTCGTTTTCTGTTTTTCCCATTCTTTCTACCAATCAGCAAGAAGAAAATGAATTTGTGCCTGCTGTAAGAGTGGTGCTGTCCACAGTGGCCTGGGAATGGTAGCACCTGAAGAAATCCATATGGTCTACTCCATCACTGTTGTTCACTACTTACCTCCTACTTCAACCAAGAAAATCAGCATCAGTGTTGTATTTCCTTTCAGGACTAAGGCGGAAGCTCTGAACTTTTGGGTTCAGGCATACAGAGTTACAGTAGGCTCCTTTATAATTAATGGATAAAAACAGGTAATTAAGATTGCTATTTATTTGCCTGCTAGTGACATCTCGTTTGGGATGAGCTGAAATACAGAGGTCAACACTCAGGCAGATTAATCTCTTCTGAAAAAAAAAAAAAAAAAACTATTCTTACCAGACCTGTATGTTATTAGTTCTCAGATCAACCTGTATAGTTCAGAATAGCCTCTCTTTGTTGTCATTTAGATGCCTTCTACAGCATACACATTTACACTGGTCATTTTAGTGTGGCCCAGTATTTTTTTATTTTAGGATTATACACCAAACGAATAGAGTAGTTTTGTGTTCAGCTAGTTGCTATAAAACCACTATTTAACACCAAGAAAGGTCATTAAATAATAAATAAAAGGAAAAAAAAAACCACAGAGAAAAGAACAAAAACAGGCAAACAAAACCCAAGCATTTATTTACATAATACAAAAGAGACGAATGACAAACTTGTAAAGTTAATAATAACAGGTAAACTGACATGAAAATCAAAGTATATATACTCTGCAATTAAGCTCTAAATATTTATTTCCTTTGGGTGATTCATTTTATGAACATGCAGACAATTCAAAGTATTCCTAGATGATGGCTGATCCTACATTAGAATGAAATCAAGAGAGTCTAGATGCAGGCATCCCTATATTATCACTCAGATTATTCTCTGTTATACAAGGAAATTATTTCTCTCTCCTTGCTTTCAGATTTCCAATCAGCTGTCATATGTGCCTGTTCTAAATTTTCTGGCTTATTTTGCCCTACATTTGTTGAGTCTTACTATGGATGTGATGTATGGCACCGACTGGCAAAATAATTGTATAGAAACTTGTGCTTCAAAATTGTGTTTTTTCATACCTTTTCAGTACTTGGAGCAGGTCTCAGTTGTCATAGATGCACGTACAGCTCCAATGGGGTCAAAGCTTTATAGCCTCTGTGAATGTTTCAGTGAGTGAAGTAGCTATTTCTCCCGTATGGCCAGGATATTTGAATGGTTGTGGCGTTTGGCTTGAAACTGGGACTTCCCTTTTACTTGCTTGGCATTGTTTCACAAATGTCAGAGATATCCTGTGCACTCTGCTTCATTGTAGTGATAATGGGTAACGGCCCAACACTTGCTGGCTAATGACAGAACAAGATCTTCAGAGAACTTTGTGTTTCATCTCTTTCATTTACTTAAAGAAGTAAATGAGATCTTCCGAAAGAAAAAAAGGAGAATGAATTTCTGGTAACTATTCATCTAAACTGTTGGGTCAGTCAGAGCAATTAAAAAAAAAAAAAAGAAATTAGGTCTAATTTCAAAACTTTCCACTCTTGGGGAAAACGAGGCTTAATAATAAAAAGTACAGACTGTGGTGATCTGGTGCACCTTGAAGTCAGACAAGCATATTGAACAGCTTACACACCACCCCTCATCTTCTATTTCCCATGCTTCCTCCCTTGAGTCCTCCCTTCCCCTGATTTTGGACTTTCCTCTTAAAACATCCCATAAACAAGCAAACATCAATCTACTCTTTCTAAAGAGCCTTATAGTAATCCTGTTCCTCCTCCCTCATCAGTCACACAGCCGTGGCTGAACCTCTCCAATGCTTTGAGTAATTCCTCCGGTGGCCCATCAGCTGCTGACCTGAGAGCTCTGCCTTTGGTGGTGTCTCATTTTTCTCCTGTTTGTTTGTGTATTTAGGTGTTCAATATACTACTTTAACTATCTATTTATTTATTTATTTTTGAATGATGAGGAATAGCTGTTAACCCGATTCACTCACAAACCAGATTTCCTGACATGCCTGGTATCTATATGTCCTTCCCCTGCCACATATCCTTGCAAACACCTGCACCCCCCCAAATTCAACTCAGTTTGCTCTGCTCAGGTAAATTTAAATCTCTTTCAGTTTTTCTAGATGTAGGATGGGGGAGGGGAATATCTTTTCTCCAAGATGATGATCTGAGCAGTGCCCAATCTGGTAGGCAGGCTCTGATAGCTCAGAGGCAATAGCTGATGAATGCCAATGAGCATGTATCTCATTGTGCTATCCCAAGCTTTACAGAGCTCAGGAGAAGTGTCTAGTCTAAGCAAGAACATTAAAGTTGGTCAACTTGTACCTGAGAAGTTTCTATATAGAAAACCTGGTTACATATTGTCTTTACACATATTTATTTACGAAAGTGGAAGACAGTTTGGCAGAAGCCACAAGAGTAGGAATTAATTACTTTTAATCTTTCTAGGGGAGTTGCCTTTGCCTTTATTATATATGCTTTTACCAGTTCTAAATAAATTAATAAATAAACCTCCTGATTATGTTTGCCATGGAGAACTGATTATTTTGAGGTGCATTATGTAGGTGTTAAATTTACAACTCAAATTCACCGGATTTAGATGTGAGCTTTCGTGAGTCAGATATATGTTTTATGAAATGTAGGAAGTCATATTTTTTTCATTATTGAAGCTGCATTCTTCAGATGATCAGTGCCACCAATTGCACTTTCTGATGCTAGCTTCATCTTTTCTACGTCAAATCTTAATTTCTGACTTATCCAAATCTGACAGTAACATTAAATTGATGCACCTCTTCCTAAAAGCTGTTTTTATGCCTGACTCACCCATTTAGTAATTTTATATAGTTTCTATTAGGAATACTATACAAGTAAAATGCAAGCTATTCACTGAAATTAATTTAAATACAGATCCTAAGTAAGTTATCCTTCCCAATGAATTCTTCAGGGAATTGCCACACACACATGTTGTTACTTTGGACCAGCTTTCTAAAGATGTGTTAGCACAGAGGTTTGATTGCTTACTGGCACTGCTGTCTGTACTTACAACTTTTTGGGCACATTTGTGATTGCCCAACTGCTCACATTTAGGAACTGAAACATGACTGTTAAAAGTTCTTCAGTCTTCGAGTCAGTGTTATTATTGCTACACATTTCAGTGACACATTTTTAATAATCATAGAATCATAGAGTGGCTTGGATTGAAAGGGACCTTAAAGATCATCTAGTTCCAACTCCCCTGCCATAGGCAGGGACACCTTCCACTAGATCAGGTTGCCCAGGGCCCCATCCAACCTGGTGTTGAACACCTCCAGGGATGTGGCATCCACAGCTTTTCTGGGCAACATGTTCCAGTGCCTCACCAACTCCTGAGTGAAGAACTTCCTCCTAACATCTAATTTAACTCTCCTCCTTTAGTTTAAGACCATTCCCCCTTGTCCTATCATTTTCTGCCCAAGTTGCTCTCCATCTTTTTAATAAGCCCCCTTGAAGTACTGAAAGGCTGCAATGAGGTCTCCTGGGAGCCTTCTCTTCTTCAGGATGAACATCCCCAACTCTCTCAGTCTTCATAGGAGAGGTACTCCAGTCTCCAGGTCATCTTCATGGCCCTCCTCTGGACCCGCTCTAACAGGTCCACACCCTTCTTGTGCTGGGGGACCCAGACCAAGATGCAGTACTCCATTTGGGGCCTCATGAGGGCAGAGCAGAGGGGGACAATTGACCTGCTGACCATGCCTCTGTTGATGAAGCCCAGGATACAGTTGGCCTTCTGGGCTGTGAGCACACACAGCTGGCTCACGTTGAGCTCTTCATCCACCATAACTCCCAAGTCCTCCTCCACAGGGCTGCTCTCAAGGAGTTCTTTTCCCAGTCTGTACTCATGTCTAGGATTGCTCCGACCCAGGTGCAGCATCCTGTACTTGGACTTGTTGAACCTCATTAGGTTTACCTGGGCCCATTTCTCTGGCTTGTCCAGATCCCTTTGGATGGCATCGCTTCCTTCTGTTGTATCAACTGCACCACCCAGCTTGGTGTCATCTGCAAAATTCCTGAAGGTGTACTTGAACTCACTGTCTATGTCATTGATAAAGATATAAAACAGTATCAGTCCCAAGGCAAACCCCTGAGGGACACCATTCATCTCACCATGGCCTCTACCTGGACATGGAGCCATTGACCATAACTCTCCTGATGTGGCCTTCGAGCCAATTCCTTATCCACCGAATGGTCCACTTTGGAGATCACGATGTCATGTGGGACCGTGTCAAAGGCCCTACAGAAGTCCAGGTAGATGACATGAGTCAATCTTCCCTTATCAATCCCTTATAATCTCCTGAACCTCCTCAGATCTCTTCCAGAGCACACCAAAAGTTATTGCGTTTGGGAACAACTGACAAGACACAGGTCATGCCATGAATAATATATGGGTATATCTAGCCCTACGAGTGTTAATACTAACTGCCTGCAAACAGAAATGCAGGCTCACAGTAACTGTATAGCTAATCATCAAGCAGGAGGTATGCAGATGCTGAAGAAGGGGGATTACATACCTGGAGTTTGCCTTGTAATGAGAGATTTATTTCCTACCGCCTTTCATCCCTTGGAGATCTTCGGAGGAAATATTAATTTTAGCAACTTCTTGAGCTATTGTAATAAAAATAGTTCCTAGCTTGGACATATTTAGCAGTCCAAAATGAGAGTCTTAACTGATGGAAAAAGTTATAACTCAGTGACAGCCAAAGGCAGTTTACCTCAGCTGAAGCTCTGGTTTGCAATATTTTTCTCAAACAATGTCTCTAAGCTATTAATATGGCTGAAAAAATAAAACCAAATCTGTTGTTTTGCGATTCACTATGACCTGAAGTGTAGCATGCTAACTAAAGCCTATTTCAAACTGAAGTTACAAACAATGACTTGAAAATCCAATTAAGGAAACTTTGAATGACTAAAACAGCAATCTAAAAGTAAAGAAGCAGTTGGATTGCTTGCCTACAGAGAATTTGCTGGTAGATTTTATTATGAAACAGCTCAAGTCCCACAGGCTTAGTGACAGCTGAATCCTACAATATGCTACTTTTGGCAGTAACTCTTAGAAGAGATATCTATGTCTCCTTTTTCTGTTAAATATAGGTGTTACCTCTTCAGTATTACTGGTGCTGGGTATAAAAGTTTCCATCAAAATGATGAAGAACTAGACAGTTACTCTCAGGTGGCTTTACTAGATAGGTTTTTATAATCTTGCTATACTTCAGACTGTCAGGCATTTCTTTATTTCCAAAAATGTAGGACAAAACTTACAAGAAAGGAAATTAGAATTAGAGGCACCAACCAAACTTTTCAGCAAATCAGCTTTCATTGCCACCATGTATCACCTCACCTGCTTCTCTGCTTCCTTCATTTTTATGCTCGAAACGTCCCAAAGACTTTCTAAGTATTTTGGGAGGGTGACAGGTTTTTTTTTTTTTTCCCCTGCAAAATGATGGATTTTTGCTTCTTCGCTTCTGACATGAGGTTTTATAGCTGCACAGTTTTGTGGCCAAAAATAATTTTAAAAAATCATCTCTTTAAATACCCCATAATGCTCTTAGAAGAGAGCTTCCTAGGATTGGAAGGACTCTCATTTTCTGCCCCAAGGAGAGCAGCAGCAATCATGTATGAGTCACAGAGAGACAGAAGGATGACGTTGGGAACTGGCAATTTCTGTGAACTCACCTATATTCACAACCGTATATTTTTTTATTGCATATTAGAAAAGAATTCCACAAACAGTTTATTAATTACCAATCAGAAGACCTTGCACATAAACTGGCTGCTGTTAGCAGATGCAGGTGTTCACACTGAGGTATATTTTCACTGAAGAGTTTGCCTAAGTCCTAACACTTTGCTATGGGAAGAGGGTCCACATTGTTAAATGATTCACAATTGTTGCTCAGAAAGCAGTTCTAAAAAAAAGGCTCAGGTGCCTAAAGACTTTCCAACTGCAAAGGCCTTCTAAATCCAGATGTCTTCTGAATTGCCGTTCCATAAACTTGTCTTCAGTGGACACACACATGCTCTTTTTATCTGAAACTTTCTTCCGTTCTTTTTGTCCCTGTCCACCACTACCCCAGGCAAACTGCTAAGTGCCTCAACTTCATAGAGGGGTGTAAATAAAGTCATGCAATGACTAAGTCACATGAAGAACATGGTCCAGTAGGCTTGTGCTGAGTTTTAATTCATCAAATGAAGTATTATTGGCGTGGCAGGGGCCTTCAAGTTTGGAAGAAGAAAGAAGCTTGCAAGCACATATTTAAACTCAGTGTAAAGGCACTCAACCCATTTTCCCAAACATGGGACAAGATTCAGAATAAAGGGACTCAATTCATTTTCCCAAATGCAGGACTCTAGTGCCATTCCACTATCCTGGGATATTCAGCCTCTCTTCTAGCCACCTCTCTGGAAGGTCATGGCTATCTCATAAAGCCTGTGTCATCCCCACCTTGTGCATGTCTTGGATACCACAGGGAGTGTTTTCTTTTTTGACACACACGTTTGGACAACCAAATTCTGCCCTAAATCACCACCTTTTTATTTTATTTTATTTTATTTTTGCAAATGTCCTTCATTTTTTATTCTTTCTCTGCATTGATTTGGTGATCTCTTATTTTTCTCCTCTATCAACCTCTCGGATATGTTTTCATTCAGGAGATGGCATATTTCTTACAACCACAGGCACCACAGGCCTTTGCAGGAAGCCTCAAACATTCAGGGGTCACTTTCTGACCCGCCAACAACATGCTCAGACATCTCTCTAAAGTTGAGAATGAAGAGACAATACACAAAGTGGTGTTTTAGGAGGTAGCCACCTTGTATTGTGGGTGATAGCTGGGTAGCCAAGAACGACTTCCAAAAAATTTTGAGAAAGCTGAAATGGTGATCTCTGGACTTGATATAAGCAAAAAGGAAAAAAAAAAAAGTGGGGGGGGTGGGGGGTGGGAAGAGCATGCTTCTGTGAGGTCAAATGGGTAAACTACCCAGCATTTACTGTAAGATAAGAGAAAACATACTACTGCAAACCCATCAACCCCAACTTCTCTGCCAGCCTTGCCATTTGCACTGCCTGGACTGCAGCAACAGCAACTTTCCTGTTAACATGTTTCTCTCTGATGGCAACAGACAGACTGCATCAGCAGCGCTCATGGCAGCTTGCTCTTCTGTCACAAGCCAGGCACTGCTGTTCTGCTCTGTATGCCAGATAAAGTCCAGACTCAAATGTATGTAGGGGAAAATAAAAGATTTTTGAGCATGGGTAGTAAAGGGTTTCAAACTAAAACAATTAGCTCTGTTCTTCAAGCATAAACTGAGAGTGCTAAGGAGTAGCGTTAAAGAACATTCCTTTTTTTTTTTTTTTTTCATTTTGATAAGGCTCCTGTTGTCAGTGTGTTGCTTATTTAATTAATACTACAGACAGTAAATCATTGCCTTGTTTCCAAATTGTGAGAGCATTAGCCACTTTTAGAACTAAACCTGTTGTAATGTGAAAGGAAATCCAAACAAATGTATGCTTCAAAATGATTATTTTACCCTAGAGGCTTAATTTATACAAAACAGATTATTGGAATACAGTAAAATTCCCATTTAAACATGAGAGTTATCAGTTTTCCGCTGAGGGAAGCATAGTTTAAATTATGAGGATTTTGTTATGGTAATGATTGTAGAGTTGAGGTTGAAAGGTGATTCATATTCTGAGCTTGATTTTTTTTTCTATTTCCTTTTCAGTATTTCTCATTATAGTCCCTCTATCTTTTCCCAAAAATCGCTCTCTTATGAGAGTAACTGAGTCACTCTACAGCCATAACTTTGTTTTCCCAGGAGCTGGTTGAAATTATGAAGGTAATCAAAAAAAGCATTTTGGAAATATGGAGCATGGCTCTGATCTATGCAGCAACTCACACTTGCCATTTCATGTATGTACAGGGGGGCTGATTACTGGAGTGGGCAAGGGCTGTGGATCTTGCATGCCTGTGGTGCCAGCAGCTGAAGAGATGAGCATGCATATGTTGTGTGTGCAGGTGCATATGTCGGTGTGTGTAACCACTCGTGAATGTCAAACCAGACCAGCCTGGGAGCAGAGAAATACACAGGGGGCTGGTTCAGTGATCACAAGTCTAGACTGGACACTGGAAAGTCAAGGGGGTCTGCGCCGTGGCTACTGGACTGACCATGAGGTCCAAGACAGCTCCTGGAGAGGCTGTGGGGTCTTGGGGTCAACTGAGAGACCTGAGTGTGTATGAGGGTCTGTACCAGCGGCTGTAGTATGACTGTGGTCTCAGGGGCTCGTCCGTTCCCAGGTGCCAGCAGCTGGAGATAGTAGGGCACCCAGCGGCCAGGCATTGCACAGACGGAGCAGCGACAGCCTCACCTCCCTCAAGCGGCCGCGTCCTGCAGCCCCCTCACCGTCTGTGTACTGGTCAGGCAGGCATGGAGAGGCAGTGCCAGACTGCACACCCACTGTGCCATCCAGCAGCCAACCAAAACAGGCAGCAGATCCGTATTACTGTACTGTTATCTTTCTCCCATGGCTGTTTCCAAAAGCAAATTTTAAATCTTGGGGCAGCTGAACATGCAATATATTTCACCCAAGCTGTAGCATAGCAGCTCTGGGCATGTGTATGCCCTGCAGTTTAACATGGCAACCAACCAGGGGCTATGTCTAGACTAATAAAATAATACACAGGGTCAGAGCGTGGCTGTGAGCAGTGCCCAATCCAATGTTTCATGGTCAGCAGGCGGGGGGCACTGCCTCAGCCAGCTGGGACCAGCCCATTCCCCAGCTATCACGAGGGCATATCTCAGCCTCCACTTGTAGTAAATTTTTATTTAATCAAAACTATCCTGGTTAACGATAAATGGAGACTTGGTTTCTGCACAGTAACTTAAATTGTGAACAAATTTTTCACATTAAGCTGACACATTTAAAGAAATGCTTCAAGTCAGTCAAGCACCATACTGGAGAAGGCAGAAAAGTGAAATCTGTGCTGCCTTTCCTCAGAGCAGGGAGTATAGCTGGACTGAATCCTATAATCACAGCATTTACACTTACTTACCTTTTTTTTGATATTATAACTGCTGGCCTTTTGCAGACTAACATTACACTAGACATGTCTCTAGCCAGTTGCCTAATTACATTTTTACATGCCTGACCTCATCCATCACCTTCCTTTTCAGCATGTAACCGCACACTTCAAACCTGATTTTAATGAGTAGAAATAGCTGGTCTTTCACTCCCATTCTACTTTTGCAAACATCAGAGTCCAGATGTTAAAAGGAAAGGCGGTTCCTCAACAGTTCATCAGTAGGACAGAAAAGGACGTTTAAAAATTCTTGCTGTTCTGCTCTGAGTGTTTAGGTAAACATCAAGCTGTTCACCCAATAAGGGTTAAATTTGCTGCTGACTAGGAGGCAGGTAGTCTGTGCACATTTCACCACATCAATCCAATTAGAAAGATAACAGAAATGGTAAACCTTCCTTGGTAGGATTTTTTCTTCCTTTCGATCATAAGACTAATACAATAAAAAACAAACACATGTTCTTTTAGTAGTGGTTAGTTAAAATAATAAATTAATGTAAAAAATAAAAATGTAAAATAAAAATAAATAAAAATGTAAAAAATAAAAATGGCATATCTGTCATCCTTAGAGTGTACCCTTACCAGAAAAAGAGTTATACATATAATTATGAATATTTTCTGTGTAAGTCTGTAGTTCTTTAACTTCTTCATGCTACGGAAGCAGTTTTAACTCTAAAAAAGAGGACATACATAAAAATCAATTTTTTTTTCAGATGGATCTGAATATTATTGTTGCTGAAAACTGATTTTTCTTGTATTGTTCTACTATTAAACCAACTGTGAAGCCTCCAAACGTAATAATCTTAGCGGGTAGGATTCAGATAAACCTGCTGAATGAGCATGCTGCATTTAAACCAGACAAAAGACTTTCACAGGCTTGCAAGTAAAATTAAATTCAATAGAATCAAAATAAAGCGGAACAACCTCAATGGCAAGTGTAAGTCTGCTTTATCTAAATGATCAGATTTTTCACACTATCAGCACGTAAGGCTAACACATATGAGCAACTACCCCTACTGTTCAGCAGCCTGAGCATTAAAATATGCAGAATTTTTAACTGTGTCCATAAGGAGATACCAAGTGCACAAATACCTCATCTGCATTATGATCAGCAGCCAAGATGAAAGACATATAGATAAAAAGAAATCGGCAGATGCTTTGTTTGTACAACTCTAACAAGAAAAAAAACAAAACAAAAAAACAACAACAAAAAAAACCACATTCCATATTTAAATTCCAAGAAGCAAATCTAGTAGAAAAAAAATGTAATTATTGCATTTGTTTCTGCAGGATGGACTTATGAATGACCATCTTTTAAAATACTTATTTCCTTATTTTAGAGAATATATTTTAACCCTTTGTTTGAATAGCTTTTAGTCTTCAGAAGTGGCAGTCTTCTGGAGAATGTGCAACTCGTTTTGAGTGAGAGAGATCTGACCAACCACTCTGCATTTGGGATGTTGCCTACAGAACTATTAAAAAAAAGGTAATATAACCTTTGTAAGAAAAGACTCTTGCACGGTGTAGACTGTGTGGACAGATAAAGCCCATTCCTCTCACTCTTCTCTCAGACAGTGTTCAGGACTTGGCCTGTAATTTCCTTATTGCAGCCAATGTCTTCCTCAAAGGTTGTTGTAGTTCCTACCTTCTGTTCTTCCACCTTCAATTCCACACCTGAATTAAGGTTGACTAAACAACAGGTTGTCTCTACATATAGTAGATGAATAATTTCACCATCAGCAATTTCCCTAGAGTTCCCAAGAATCTATGATCCAGTCCTGGTGACAGGTTATTGCCTGTCGTATAAGCTCAAAAATCCTTTATCACTGCTGTTCCCATTAATTCCTCAGACTCACCTCATAAAAACAGGTTCCAGTATGGGAACCTCCATACTCACCTCACCAATGCTAATAATTGATTTGGCTTTTCCTTTGAAATCAACTTGTTTCAAGTAATACTTATGTTACCTCTCGGTCTCACCAAAACCTTAGCACTCTTCTTGATCCTTAGCCTGTACCTTTCTGGAAGCCTCAGGCTTAGATAACAACAATATCTTTTCAATTGATTCTTTTAATTCCTTTTTAACTATAAACCTTATTTTTATTCCTCAGACTCAGCCACTGTTTTGATCTTTTCCTGTTTCTTCATTCTTACAAGACTATTGAATGCAAGTTTTGACTACGATCATACAACACACATCTATTTACTTTCTCAAAGTTACATCTTAAATCCTGTCCTGTAGCCACTATCCAGGGCTACATACAGTACTATTGTATCTTGTCCATTGGATTTTTATGACCATCTGCTCCAAGAAACAACCATTTCATCTAGTCTCTTCTTCATGACACAACATGACATTTACCCGATCTGTGTTACACATTTTTGAAACGCCCAAGTTGTGAAAGCATCAAGAACTAAATAAAACTTTCAAAATTCAGTCCTACTCTGGAAGTTTAAAAACCACTTGGCCATATAGTGTGCATAAAAATGTCCTTTTTTACAGTAAAGCAGCCTATACCTGCTTGCAGCATTCAGTTCATTTTCTCTGTTACTACTCTGTTAGCTCTTGGTTCTATTCCGTTAGCACAAGACATTCATCTCAGCTGAGTTTTTAAAGACATTAATGCTTTGCTTGAAAGTGATGTATTCTGTTAATGTCTTCCAAGCTTTTCACAGAGCTTTCTGCAATCATTAATGAAATTTGTCTTTTAGATGAGCTAAAATCTTTTTATCTCCAGTGTGATGTTCATAATATTCTAGTCGCTGTAACTAATTTTCTTAGAGGTAAACGTGTTGTTGAATGCAAAGTGATTATTTTAATTTGAAGTCAGAATTAATGAAATTTAAAATATTTTTTCTTCGAATAGAAGATGTAGTTTAACATAATTTTAAGACAAACTTAACACTGTATGCAAATTCACATTGTATATATTTAATTCTCTGGTATTTATATGAAATATCTGGTTATTATTCAGCAGTCTTATTTGCTCTTCAGGATGAAACTCAAGAGCTTAAACTCTGAGCCAAGAAAATATAACTAAACTCAGGTGGAATTCTGCCTTTTGAAATTACCTGTCATATACTGCGTAGATTGTATACTTCTGGTTATTTAATCACTTCAAACATATTCTTTAATGGCTATATAGTTTATGTTAAGCCTAACTTTTGACCAAATAATTGGAAAATATACTATGTGTTATAGCTGTGATGAGATACAGTTTTTATTCAAACTACTCACTCTTACTTTCCCATCCCATATTTCCTAGATTGAGTAGGGTATCATTCAGTGGTTCTATATGGTTTTGGTTTGCTTTTCTTTTACTTTTTTTAATAAGGATATCATTTGCAGCAAGAAGCATCCAAATAAGGTGGTATTTCTAGCAGAGATATGGAAGTATGGAAGAGTGTTGTAGTAGGCATTGGTAAATATTAGTCTGCTATAGTGTGTACTTTCCTAGATGTAAAAGCTCAAAAAAAAAAAAAAAAAAAAAAAAAAGTTTACTGGCAGAGCAAAGGACTGCTAAGACAGAAGAAGAAAGTGACTGTTTTGCCAAGAGTAGATAGGTTGGCCTGCTTTATTTCATAAAATAAGTGAAGGAGGGATTTGAGTGTGCTCTGCAGACATATATTGGTTATCCATTAGGGAAGGAGAGCAATTAAAGGTGAAGAATGGAAGTGATTGAAGACCAGCTGGCATTAAAAAAAAACATAAACAAAAACAAACAAACAACAAAAACTAACAAACAAAACCACGAGGAACAGATATAGCCTTGTTAGTACAAGACTCCTAACTATGAGAGTTATGCCACTATCTGAACTGGCACCTGCCACTTCACCCAGAAGATGTCTTCCGTTCTGGTAGTCTTACATTCCAGTTTCCTAGGAGGCAATCAACTGGCTTAATATCACATTGTATTTTTATTTATAATGCCTGGTCCCTTTTTAAATATTCATTGACTTTTTAGGACAGAAACTTTGACGGGGATATTTTAGATATCCGCAGAGCAGAGCAACCCAGTGTCCTCCACTGTTCTTTTCTGAAATATCCGTCTTCTTTTTGTGGAGCTGATTCTTAGAAGTGTTTATTATTTGTCATCTTTGGTTGGTACTCATTTGATTGTATGTCATAAAAACCTGACATGGTGCATTAGATTGATATAATAAATGGAATACTTTTTTAAAAATAATGTCTTTACCTGTTAATAACCTATAATATGTAAGTACTGAACCAATGGCTGAATAAATCTAAAGGAAACTATATCCATTTCCACTTGTGTAATGTGTTAACTATATTGGTCTCCTTTCAGCTGCAGTCCCAACCTTTGCACAAAAACGGAGACCATTAGGATCTAAGACCATGTATAAGCAAAAAGGAACTTGAATAAACTAGAGAGTATGACAAGAAAATAAAAACAAACATCTTGAATAAACTAAAGAGTATGACAAGAAAATAAAAACAAACATCTGTACCTAAATAATCATTATACGCAGAATATATTCAGAACAAAATATTTCATCTGTCAGTCAACAAGTCTGTCCAATTGGTTATCATTCATCGCCTGACTTTACAAGAAATATCTCTGATTCCTTGATAACATGTTCCTGGCAATAATGCTCTCCAGACCCCTCTAGATAAGTACCTCAATGCAATGAGGATTACCAGGTGTTACTAAATTAAATGCAAACAGCATCACTTCTAAATGTGAGGAGTAGCACTTAAGGCATTGTCATATAAAGAAGAAGTACAGAACAGAAGAGATTCATCACTTGTTTGCATTTCTTTGAGGGTATACTGTCCTCTTGGGACTGTATTAATATACAACTATTGTGACTTTACTGAGGAAAGTTTTTGAATGCATAGAATCCATAACCCCAATTTTTCACCTTTCTTTACTATTCTTGACATGTTTGATGTTGATCATCACTTTCACAATTCCACTGATACTCTTTATTGTGTATCTCAATAAATTTGTCTGATCCACACACCACCTATGACAGCAGCAGTAAAAGGTATCACTGGATAAGGAAATGTGCCTTCTATAAATAGCAAATATATTTACCTTTTTTTTTCCCTACTTTGTCCAAAAACATTTTATTATTATCCATTGCAGCGTTCAGTTTATTCATGCCAAAATTACAATATTCTTCTTGACAAAGTAGTTAACACTGGCATGTTTCTAATGGAAAAACAAACTTCGTTAATATTTCATTCTGCTTGTTGAACCAAGCACCTTTGATACCTATGTCTTCATAGGAAGGGCAAAAATAAACTTCATGTACTAAAGTCTGGCTATACCACTTTTTGAGTATTTTTCCTGAACAGATCTACCTAGAGAGTTTCAGTTTCAACCTTTTTTTTTTTTTTTTCTATTTTGTCATCCCACTCTAGTTATGTATACGCTTAATTGACAAAGGACTCAACTCAGAGACCCAGAACAATTTTAACTAGGTTAAAGTTTATTTTCTATTTTTCTATTATTCCAACTCTGGAGACTGTGATTTTTCAGAATGATTTTTACTCAACCAGGAGTATAGAAAGAGAATTTCACAAATAGGAGACTATACCAGTACTCCAGAGATTAAAGGATCGTAAAACTAAACAGAAACTGTGTATATGTGTGTGTGAAAGTGTATTGCCAAGACTTCACTGCCTGTTCTATATTATCTTAGCTTTATAGGAAAGCATAATAAACTGTTGGCAGTATTTCCTCTCTCTGTGTGTATATATATAATTTGTTTTCCTCACAAACAATTATCTGTATTACTATTTTTAATAGGATAATCAAATATAGAGCCATGGATTATTGTGCATTTTATGCCTCCTGTATTATTACAGTTTCATACAGTTACAAAGATGAATATCACACAGTGTAAGCTCCCCAGTTAAGCCTGGACAAGATCAATTCTTAATTTTAAAACTGAAAAAAAAATCCTGCAAGTTATTTACTATACTAACAGGACAACACCACTGAATTAGTTTGAACTACTCAAAGAACAGTATACTTGTCAGTACTCTGTTATAAAGTCTAAAATGTTAAGACAGTTTTTCATTTTTGTATCTGACTTTCATGAACAAAAGGAGTAGGCAATTTGGCTGACTATGAATAGTTTTTTATTTATATAATTTCCTATCAAAACGTGCACGCACTTTCTTCTATGTAACAGTAAAGTGCATTCACTGCATTCACCATAAATTACATGAAGATTTATTTCTCATTGTTTTCCTTAACTGTTACTTCTCATAGTCTGAAAAGCCTTGCAGCACTACATTGACAATGTAACAGCTAACACTGAGTGCCTTTCAATTCTCCATTCCCTTGCTCAGTACTGCAGTAGTTCAAAATATTTTTACTGAAATATGTCACATCTGGTCTTGGACAAGAAGAGATATTTTTGACATATTTCAACTTTGCCTGCTCAAGTTATTTATTATGAGTATGGGAAAAATTATTTTAATCAAGTAGAAGTTATTTTTGCATTCCTATCCCAGGAACTTTTATAAAGGTTTAAAATTGTCGATCTTTGTCATACTCAGTGCATTCTAAGAAGAGATCACTGAATGTAGGCATCTCTGTAAACAGCAGCCAAAAATATTTTTCCCTATAGTCTCTTTTTTGCAAACTTTAACCCCAGGAGAGGAGTTGAGCAGCAACAGCAGGGTCTATGTAGATGAGTGGAAGAATATATTTGTTAAACACCAGTAGCACTGAACAGTTACACGTTTGGCCAGTACAGTTCATAGTCTTACCCTTGTCATATATTCCAGTTTGTTCCAGTGACAGCAATATATGTGAACTAAGAGCACTGACAAGTCCTTGTCATCAGAGTACTGCACGGGAATATGTAAAAGGTAAGAAATCACATCTAGTAAGGGAGCATCAAAAAGTACAAAGCATTAAAATTCCCTGAACCAAATGTCTGTCTGTCTGCTTACCCTGAGCACTTCAAATTATTGTTATTTTTTAATTAACCGCCTTCATATCTAAAGGTACAGTCAATATTTTTATGCTGCTCCATGCAGCAAGAAAGTGTGTATCCTCATTTATTTGAAGATGTGGTTCTCTAAAATGAAACAAGGAAAAGGATTTCTTTTGCTCTTCTTTGCAGCTCTGATTACAGGTAGAAGTACAGCAAATTTTAAATCCTAAAAAAAATATGTTTTATATTCTGTTTTATATATTTACTACCTCCATTACTGATAAGCTGAAATTCTGTAAGGTACAAGGACGAAGTGACACTAGTGACAGCATCTGAATGTCACCTGCTTCCACACAATGGCTTTGGAGTTACTGAGATTAACTATTGCTGAAATGAATATTGCATTGTCAGTACAGGACAGCAAAACACTTCCAGAGGATAAGTTTCATCTCCAGGGACCAGCTGACAACCAGTTCGAGCACCTACTCTTTGGTTTACCATCTCTGTCTCTGCTTTAGTTCATCAAAAAGCAGCTATAATGAGGTGTCACAGACAGGCAGTCAGACAGCAGCAGAGAATAATAAAGTCAAACTTTAAATGTAACCTTGTGTTTAAACGAGTGCTCTCTTGATGAACCCTTTGGATGCCAGGTGAACTCTTTCTTTGCAGTGAATTAGCGCTTTTAACGGATCCGTGTGTCAATAGTGGCAGATTCACGTATCCAAATTTAGACCTTGTTGGGAATGATTGTTGGGTAGCAATAAGCTGTGTTGCAATGAAAATCAGTACAGCTCAAGCATTAGGGCTATGTCTATAATAGCGAATAGAAGAGGAACCTGATTGTCGGGACTATGAATTGGTGAAATAGTCCCTGGCACTTTTTTTTTTTTCCTGGATCAACTAGCATTCTTCCAAATAATACCTGGACATGTGTGTAAGAGTAAGCAGAGGTGAGACCTGATTTCCAACAGACAGTTTGCATTCAGACACTTCGACTTAGAAAACAAGAGCATTTAGTAACGTGAATGCAAACCACTCTGCACCAGCTGGCCTCAAAGCCAGATAATGCTTCCAAGAACTTTTAGGTTATTCTATAAGTTTGTTCTGAAAGAAACAGATGGCTTTGTGATTGCTTTACTCTTCATCATTTCTGAACACATTACAAAAATATCTCAAGGAGAGGAATGAAGACTTCAGAAGCTCCACCAGAACCAGAACTCTCTTTAAAAGGAAAATAACTGAAGGAGGTTCAAACAAAGCTTCATTCCACATTTCCATGCCATAAGTGACAGTAAACAAAACCAAACTGAACCAAAACAAACCAAAACAACAACAACAACAAAAAGAAACAAAACAAAACAACAACAACAACAACAAAGAGAAAACAGATTTCTTTCTGGCAATAACTGGTTCTTGATAGTTAGCCTTGAATAGTTTCATTTAACTAATTCAGAAAATGCTAAGTATGAAACTACATCACTTCAGATTTAAGGAGAACTGCACTTTAGATGAAAGAGACTTAGATTGGCTGTACCAGAGTTCTTTGACTTACTAAAAGTTTCTTTAGATTTTAAATTAAATACTAAACTGCCAGAGCTTTATAGAATTGTTTCAAAATGCCATCCTTTCATGGAATTTTGCAAAAATTCTTGCATATTTTTCACAGTCCAACATATGAACTAGTAATGCAGTGGTGTGTTGTCTTTAAGCCAATATACTACAGGAAATGTAAAGCAGGAAAAGAGACTTTCTTGAACAAATAGCAAGTTCACCGAACAATGAAGGTTTGGAACATCTGAAATTATTCACAAAATCAAGTCAAAAGTACTAATGAACTGTTTCAGATAATGAAAAACAGGTGGCAGGAAAATATTAAAATTTATCAAATCTCTGGATGTTTTTCCTCCTGCTTTGTCAGTCATCCCTTATTTGAAGGTCGAAAGAATGCTAACCCATGAAAAGCCTCAGGTTTTTGATTGCCCCACTCTTCTGCAGCAAGGACAACCCACATCCAACGAGAGTTATGCAGGTATTGTGCCCTATTTTATTGAGCTTGGCTTATGATATATGGCATATGTGAAATGGGTAGTTTTAACAGAGGTTGCTGTACGTACTCAGCTGACTGATCTCCAGGAGGTAGTAAGGATATTAATCCAGCTTTCAGAAGGCCTCAAACTGTCAATCAAATATTCCTGAGTAGATACTGTCAACAAAAGTGTTTCCTGTGATTTCCATTTCCTACTGCAAATTGCAGCAAAATTTTCATGTCATATTCTCAGAACTGAATCACTCAGCTCATATATTGGAAGACACATATATTGGATATAAAAATAAGTCTGCAATATGGCATGCTAATCTGAGCTATTATAACTAGTCAGTATAAAGGAAATGGACTGATACTTTCAAGCAGTCATTCAACAAACATACAATTTAGTAGTGAACTGTGCAATGTCTTTCTTCATTAGAAAAGAGGAGTGAAAACAAGAACAGCAAGCAAAAAAATATGACTTTCATTTGCAACTGAGGCTCAAGTAATTACTTTTGCAGCATGAATTTTAAAATTTTCTTGTTATCCAAAACTTTAGTTTGCTTTTAATTAAGCCCTGCATGTTGGTTGAAAAAATATAGCATATTTGCATAAAAATAACTATGGCAAGCTAAAATCTTAATTTTAAGACATTTTAATCACTTTCCTGGACTGGTAATTACTTCTAGTTGACACATTTGAAGTGATTCCTTGCAGCAATTGAATATATTCATACCAATTGAAGTTCTCCCTGGTACTGAGAGATCTTATGCATATGAAATCTCTGGGAGTGGACAAATCATATTTTTCATTACAGCCTAATAATTAACAGAAATTCCTGGTCCACATTGCTTGAGCCACAACAAAATGAGCTTATAATTACTTGTAGCTCTAGGTAGGGTAAATATTTGATGTTACAGCAGTGAATCAGTTTTAGTGATATACAAGTCAGCTGATCATATATTTGTCCTTAACTTTTAATAATACTGTGGATATTAATAACAAAGGCAAGGTCAATTCTACTGCATCTGCTGTTACGCTTCATGCTACAGGCAGATAACCTGGGAGACAGAGCCAGTGGAGCACCTAGCTAATGAACTCCCTTGAGACTGATGCTTCTCATGGGTTGAAAAACAGGAGAGTGCTGTTAGCAAACTCTATGCTAGAAAAAATAGTTCCAAAGATATTTTATTGCCAAAATGTGTTTAGAAGGTGATAAAAATTGTGCCCTTCAATGCAAAAAATCTGTGAAAGGTGCTAATTTTAACCTCTAATTCATTTGCAAGCTGAATACATGCAATGATAATAGTGTTTATTAAGACTTCTTATGAGCGTGGTTTTATATTTGTTTCCTTTTGGCATTTTCTCAGAAACACAGAAGGGCTCATTCTAAATCACAGAAAAAGAACAAAAATTGGTTCAGGAAATCCACTGCTTCCTAACTTACACTGATGTTTTTGGGTCATGCAGAGTAACTGCCTAACACAGTGTATCAGATTTATGTAGAGAAATTTTACGTTTTTTATTAAAAATATAGATTAGTGAGCAAACTTCACTAAGAGATGGAACATCCAAAGAATAAATTAGCTAAGTGCATTGCACTCAGAAATATTAAATCAAATATTTTGGAGTGCTCTGAGAATATTTCAGAGGATGCCTGGTTCAGGACTGACACAATTTAGAGAATCAGAGGTGCCAAGAAGACATATCTGAGTCTGCAAACTTTGCAAGGTTGTGTAAGTTGCAATATTTGCATCCCATTGCAATTCTACTTTTCAGTTTAATCTTGCAATTACCTGAGCATTTTGTAGGATTGCTTCACAGATTGGTATTATTACAGCTTCACAAGAGTTTCACAAGACAAGCATGAAAAGGCCAAACATGTAGGAAGGGACTCATATTGACTCAAGTGCTTAATGTGGAGGTGGCAAGAAGTGGAAAAGAAAGTCCCAAAATGGAACATCTTACATGTCCATAAACATCTTCAAATTTGCAATTATAGTTGTGAGGACAGGGCTGAAAGACATACAAATAAAATGATGAATGAAGTAAAGACATTGCTGAAATATTAATGAAGGTAAGTGGGACACAAACTTTAAAAAATTTTTACTGCGGAAGAAATAGATGTTAGTGAAAAAACAGCTTCATCCCCAGATTGTGAATCAGCCTGGAGAAAATTCCCCAGTAGAATTTGCATTCTGCTCATCTTATTTTGCTTACATAGAAAAGAATTTAGCTATCAATAAATAAAAATTATTTTCTTCAAAAACTGGGAAGGAATAACTCAAACAGTACGTGCAGTTTCTGCCAGCCATAGGAGACTGAAAAATTTGGAGGGGAAATAAAAATAAAAGCAGTCCAGTAGGCAGATTTTTAGGGGTGAAGAGGAGAAGATAGAGAGGAGTTCATATGTTACAGTTCTTGAAAATAATGTCTTTTTGCACAGGGAAAACATAGTTCTGGACAGGATTGTCACTGAGGACAGTTGTTAATGCCTGTGGTGCCAAAGGCACAAGTATAAGTAAACTGATTAACATAGTTGGCAATATTTCATTATCTATTTCCGTAATTACAACAAATTAGTTTACATTTCTTTTAGTATATGCATCAGGAAAAAATGGGCTACTTCTAGAGTCTCAGCTGGTTGATCGTCCAGTTAACTCTTTGTCTCTAACTTATCCATCCCAACTTAAAAGAAAAAGTGAGCCGAGTAAAAATTAGAGCTGGTTGCATATTTGCTGTCAAAATTGTTGTATGTCAGATAATGCCAGGTCATCAGAATTAATAAATTTAGTAAGAAAATATCATGACAGGTGAAACATGCTTTGGGAAGGATTTTTAAATGTTCAGAATATTTTGTTGGGTAAAGATCTCAGGCTATGTTGTCAAATCTCTGCACTGATTTGGACTGGGATTTCCTCAGACAGCAGCACTTAGCTGGTATAGCTTCCCAGCCCTGAGAGGCTCATGAGATCTGATCCCTACAGCCCAGTGAGGAGAAACTCACAGGGTTCAAGGACCTTGCCCCAAGCAGTCAGAGCTCCATCTCTGACAGCAGGACCAAGTAGGTCATGCTTTCTCATTTTGTGCTGAAAATTCAACAGATCACAGTTTTGCCCTGGCGTAAATTTTGGGAGCCTTGAGAAAAAGAAAGAAAGAAAGAAAGAAAGAAAGAAAGAAAGAAAGAAAGAAAGAAAGAAAGAAAGAAAGAAAGAAAGAAAGAAAGAAAGAAAGAAAGAAAGAAAGAAAGAAAGAGAAAGAAAGAAAGAAAGAAAGAAAGAAAGAAAGAAAGAAAGAAAGAAAGAAAGAAAGAAAGAAAGAAAGAAAAGAAAAAGAAAGAAACAAAGAAAGAAAGGAAGGAAGAAAGAAAGGAAGAAAGAGAAAGAAAGGAAGGATAAGAACAAGTAATGGTGGATAGAGAAGCAATAGCAAAACACAGTAACCCTTCCATCTAAATGGCTGTGCAAGGTTCATCCTGAAGTCTGGATTTATAACCTCCAGTGTGTTTAGGGTGGACTGAACTGAGAAGCTCTATGGAGAAGACAGAGCCAGACCCTACACGCTCCAAAGTTCCCCCAGACCACGCCTGGGACAGAATTCACCCTGTATCTTTTTATACTGGCTCATCTTAAGCATATAGCCCAGGAGACTATCTCTGATCTAGTACCCATACCGAAACAGCGCTACGAGTCTCCTGCCCTACCTTCTAAATAAACAGAATCATACATAAGATTTATGCATATTTTCTAATTTACTAAATATTTTTAGTACATGATAAATTGGAATTGCTTGACCGTGGATTGCCTAACATTGAATATTACCTCTGGGGACTGATCCTGCATGCTGTACAGCAGGGGCCATAGCTGTTGGGCTTCAGCAGAAGTACAACTTATAATAAATACAATAGGACAAGATTAGGTAACAGATCTGTGTGTCTTTGTATGTTTAAGCATGTAGAGGCTCACTGTTACTGAGTTGGAGGTATTTGGACACAAACCTCTCCACTGGTTTATTTATTCAGTAGGGCAAGACCTATCTGGGGTATGCAACATTTTTCTGTAAATATAACGAACTCAGTCCTAAATATCAGTTAGACCCCTGCACTCTTCCTTTGCTCTGTGTGGATTCAAGGCATTTAAGAAATTGTATAGAAGATTAAATTTGAACAGAAAGACTGGCTTTACCTGGCTGCTTTGGATAGGAACAGAAAATTAAAGAAGTTAATTCCTGCACATCACTTTGTTGTAAACAAAATAGTGTCAGGGCAGTTACATTCTTCTGCACTTTCCACAAAGCTCTACATACTACTTCTGATATGCTTTTCTATTATAAATGAAATTATTCAAGATAGGAGAAAGAGAACATATATAAGGAGTATTACTGTTCTTACAAGTTACAAGAAAATACACGGAAAATATTTTTTTCATAATAGAAATGATCTGTCATTTCAGTTTTTAGTTGTTAAAAACTACAATATAACTAATGCAATAATTCCACACAGCATTTTCACCTCACTTTGACATTGGTTCAAAACTGAAGTGACTGTAATTTTTCCTTAATCTTGTGAAAGTGATACATATAAAATAATAGCAATGAAAATAATAAATTAAAAAAATATCTCCATAGATCTTCATTACATGTAAATGAAATATGGATTTGAAGTGTTAAATGTAGTTCTTAAAAAGGTCTGTCTTAATTTTTAATTATGGAGACTTACATGATATGTAAAATGAGATAAAATGTGCTTTTACTAGCAAGCAGCCTTCTTAATCGTCATAGTAGTTACTATTGGCTAGACAAGTACTTATGAATTATGGCATTGCTGTCGGCAAAACTATTTATCTGTATGACACTATATGTCACTTTTGAACTTCGACTTGACATCCATAAAATTACATTTTCATCAAACTGAAAGATCAAGCTTTCTGTGCTGACTCACTTGGGTCAACATTTTGCAAATGACTGGATTTACCACTTGAACTATAAACCCTTTGTGAATAATTTTGTGCATTGATGTTTGATAGCCTAGGGCACAGATCATAATTTCTAAGCTAAAGAAGAAGTGTCAAAGCAAAATGAATTTCTTTTCTGCATACCAGACTACCTATTCCAAAGTGCTTTCTCATATGGTGGTTGTTAAATGTCTTACAAACCGCTAAATTAGTTGAATTCCCAGATGATACAAACAACCTAATTCCCTTAATACTTATTTTTAGTACCTTTACATCAGTTCAAAAGGTCATCTACACCAGTAGATCAAAAAGTTTTAATTGATAATAGACTTTTTTTTTTTCCTCCCAGTGGGAAACCTTTGGCTTGATTTCCAGGTAGTGTTTACAAAGTCAGCAGAGATATGAATTTAAGATGAGCATGCAAAGTAGAAAAGCTGCTGTTTGTTTCAATTGACTGTGGTGATTAGTGATGTTTCATCTGTCTCAGTACCTGCAGCTTAGAGATGGATGAGATGTAACACACAGCTGGATAGCTGATCTCAAAAGAATGATAGTCCATCATGCCCTGCATGTCTTGGTTACATATTGGAAATGCTGGCTGGAAGTTTGCACAAAACTTTTATATTAATATGTTGTATCTAAGCAACGGCAGCTTTTATCCTTTTGGGATGTCAAAATTTTTCAGTAAAACAAAGTTTCAGTGAAAAATGACTGTTTTCTAGGCCTTCTGAAATATCTTACTCAAAATAAAATATGTTCCAAAAGCTTTACCAACAGCCCAGGGGAAGATATCAGGGAACTGTCCATGATTCCTTTAAAGTCTGTACTGTTCTGTAAGGTATGGTAGAAGCTGCAGGATCACTCGGGATCTAGTTTGGTCCTGAATATCTCCATACCCTGAGCAAACATGCCTGGTCATCATCTGCAGATTCTCCATGAAGCCAGTATTCTAAGACCACCTCCATGAGTATCTTTTCGGATAGCTTCAAGTGCTCTTGTCACCAGCTCTTGCAGGCACTGTTTTAGGCAAGAAACAGCAATGACCTCTAGTAATATATATATTGGGAGTGTTCCGTGCAGTTTTGGGTACCTTTGGGTTTGTATTGATCTTAATTATATTATAAATAATGTTAATGATAAAAATATCATTTTAACTAGTAGACACTTTGTGCTTTGCTATTCCTTCTCATTCTCTTTCTCACTCTCTTCCCAGATAACACAGAATCCTTCTGTTTTGTTATGTAGAGGTCTAGGATATGTTATTTGCATTCTTACAACCTTCCTGCTCTTCATATTCAAAGTCGAGGATTTCTCACATTAGTGAGGCTTTCTGGAATCTCTCTTTTAATTTCTATTAGTTATGTTAGGAACTGCAGAACCTATATCATGTTAAGGTGCTTTTTTTTTTTTTTCTGCACTTACTGGGAAATTCAGTTTTAACACTTAATTTGTTGCCCAGTCAATTAAACATTTATAGATTCTTAGCAAAGTGCTGTAATTTGCAATCTGAATCAAAATCATCTTTTCTTCGCTATGGTTTCTGCACTGATTTTCACTTCCCTTTCCCACCAGTTTGCTGCTTCTTCTTAAAAGATTGATCTTCAAACCAGCTACCTTTGCATGAAAGATTGTTTCTGATGATCAAATCATGCAGGTAGTATTGACTGCTGTGCCTGATTGAAGCTAATCTGTTGTCTAGGTTATGACATATATCATCTGTACTTGTTTTACATATGTAGTTTAGGTTATATGAGGATGATGGTTCCACCTGGTATTATCAACATTAGTCATCATCATTACGATAATAGAGTCTATTCAGTCTGTCAGCAGTAGTCTTTAAATTACTTTGTTTTGCAAATAAAATACATTCAGTCTCTTAATATACCATTTAAGTGTTCTGCAAACTAACAGCGCTTTGATTTATTTATTTTAGCTACATGCTTAGAAACAGTTTCATGTTTTCATTCCAAAAAATTTGTTGTAATCACCAAAAGCTTTGGGAGCAAGTTGTTCTGTAAGACACTTCCACATCAGTTATTCCTTTCTCTAGGTACCTAACAAGGGCTACAAAATCACCAGATGAGGTGTTTTATCTCCTATTGGATTTCATAAAATTGCAGCTTTTTTCTCACTAGTTGCATTAATAATGGTTACACACTGTTGTAGGCTACAATTGCAGAACTATTAAAGATTCATTTTTATTTGTAGAGTTTAGCTCGGTGCTTGTGGATTCATACATTTCCCCCTGTATTTCTGAATTAAAATCTCATCACAATTGTTCCCTTTTTCTCCCCTGCAGTAAATAAGATATGAAGGGATCATACGCTTTCAGTAAGAGTTATGAAACTACAGAAACCTTCACAGTAGCAAGCTGAGGTGTGAATGTGAAGTGCACTTGCTATTGTGCTTTACAGAACCACACAGCACCACTCCTTGTACCTACTAATGAAAGTCATTATTGCATTGTAAATTTACTCTCAAGTTTATTGCATCCTAACTTCCCATCTAGAGAATCCCTAAACTGCTACATTTACTAACTAGAACTGCTACGTCTTCTCTAGCTATATATTTAAGATTTTCACTGAATCCTAGAATCATGGAGTAGTTGAGGTTGGAAGGGACCTCTGGAGGCCATCTGGTCCAACTCCCCTACTCAAGCAGGGACACCCAGAGCAGGTTGCCCAGGACCATGTCCAGGTGGCTTTTGAACATCTGCAAGCAGGGAGAATCCTCAACCTCTCTGGACAATCTGTGCCAGGGCTCTGTCACCTGCACACTAAAGTGCTTCCTGATGTTTAGACATGACCTTCTGCGTTGCAGTTGGTGCCCGTTGCCTCTTGTCCTGTCCCTGGGCACCACTGAAAAGAGCCTGGCTCCATTCTCTTTGCACCCTCCCTTCAGGTATTTATGGACATTGACGAAATCTGCCCTGAGCCTCCTCTTCTGCAAGCTGAACAGTCCCAGCTCTCTCAGCCTCTCCTCACAGGAGATGTGCTCCAGTCCCTTCGTCATCTTTGTGGCCCTGTGTTGGACTCTCTGAGTATGTCCAGGTCCCTTTTGTACTGAGGGACCACAACTGTACACAATATTCCAGGTCTGGCCTCACCAGTGCTGTGTAGAGGGGAAGGATCTCCTTTCTTGACCTCCTGGCAATACTTTGCCTAATGCAGCCAAGAATACTGTGTCCTGGGTTTCATTGCAATAGAGTTAATTTTCCTCATAGCAGCTGGCATGGTGCTGTGTTCTGGACTTATGATGAAAATAGTGCTGATAACACACCAATGTTTTAGTTGTTGCAGAGCAGTGTTTGCACAGAGCCAAGGACATTTTTTGCTTCTTGCGATGCCCTGCCAGTGAGGAGGCTGGGGGTGCACAAGGAACTGGGAGGGGACACAGCCAGGACAGCTGACCCAAACAGACTGAAGGGATATCCCTACCATGTGGCATCATGCTCAGCAATAAAAGCTGGGGGAAAGAAGCCAGAAGTGGGGACAACCTTTGAAATGATGGCATTTGTCTTCCTAAGAAACTGTTACGCGTGATGAGCCCTGCTTTCCTGGAAGTGGCTGAACACCTGCCTGCCCATGGGAAGTAGCGAATGAATTTCTTGTTTTGCATTGCTTGTGCACAGCTTTTGCTTTACCAGATGAACTGTCTTTATCTCAAGCCACATGTTCTTGCACTTTTATCTTTCCAATTCTCTCCCTATCCCACTGTGGGGGAGTGAGCAAGCAGCTGTGTGGTGCTCAGCTGCCTACCGGGGTTATCCCACAATATACTGTTAGCCTTCTTAGCAGCAAGGGCAGATTGCTCACTCATTTTGACTCATTTTGACTAAAACCTGAAATTTTGTTGAGTTAAAAATGTTAAAATACACATGGGAGGCAAAATCATTTAGATGCAGGACATGAAAAATGTCAGTGGATGAGAATTTTCATGAATATCATTACACAGCAAGCAAACTGGGATTTTGGCTGTTTTTTTGACTTTATTTATTTATTTGTCTGCAAAGAGTGCTCCTGTCTTCCCATCAGTGTGAATGATCAAAGCCCTTGGCCTGAAACTGCCAGAAGTTACCATGCTGGTGTCAGAAACTCTGCAGGGGGGGCGACAGGGCAGGGTACAGGATGTAGGGACCCACACCTCAGGGGATGCAGGGCCCCACAGTCCTGCTCCTTACTTATTTTAAAGAAACAAATGGTTCCCAGCTAGGGCAGGAGCTGGTCTCTGCAATGCAGCTTTCTGCTTGGTTCTCATTTAAACTATTTATTACAGCAAGAGTTTGTAAAATTGCTGACTTGTTAGTAATCAGTGTGAGTTCATTGTTGCTGTTCTATATATCCAGAGGAGAAATGAGTTAAGTGCAAGTGCAGTCTATGAAGCTGAGTAAACATAATTTCAGGGTCATTACATGTTTTTATACAGAGGGAGACACTTTCAGAAAAGTAAAGAGGTTAGAACGGGTCAGACTCTAATGTCCTGTATTGTGCATGTATGTATTTAATTTCAAGATAACACTTTTGTGTTGATTTAGACAGAAAGTTTTCTGTCCTTTAGAGTGCACTTGGTTGTTGTCCAAAAAAGTAAGATTTTTATAAGCACAATATATATACATTCAGTTCTATGTTGTATTATAGTCTGCTGAATGCCACGAATGACAGTGTTTTCCTGCAGATTGGAAGAAAGAAGTGTTCAATAAGCACAAACTTTTGATAGGTCTTTGATATTTCCAATAGGGTGGCTCCTCAGGTAGCCTAGCAAGGCTTTACTCTCTGATTCTCTGTCCAGATCATCCTGACTTTCAGAAAACCAAATGAAGCCAGAGCCAGGTGACCTCATTTTTCCTTGTTTCTGGTGAGTGGTCTTTTGGGTGAGCTCCCTCCTGAAGGACAGTAATCATCAAATTAATTTATTAACCAAGATTCATTTGTCATTTTCAGTATTCCCAGTTTCACCTGTGCAGCATGAGATCTTTTCATTTGCTCATAACTTTTAGAAGAATGCTTACTGAGAAAGGCCATCTCAGGACAAAGTCCCAAATCTGCAGATCTGTTGTTCTAGTTGCAAGTCCCTGCTGGGTGCCCAGGCAGAGCAGAAAATGAAGCTGTCAGATTGAGAGCAGAGAGGGAAAATAACAGGAAGCAAAGGAGTAGAGAGACTGGAGGAACAGGAGAGAGAATTAGAGACATGGGAACTGAGCCTGGAATGGGAACCCTGGAGACTGGAGGAATAGGAGGCTGGTATAGGGCTTTTTTTAAGAAGACAGGGACTGGAAATTAAAATGGGGCAAAAATGAGACAACACAAAGCACAAATGAAACAGGGAATGAGAGTCCCTGGGTGACTGAAGCTCTGACATAGCAGGAGTTTATGACCACTAACTGCATGCAAATGAAGATACTAATCTCAAGCCAGAGACCCAGAAAATAAACAAAAAAATAACATCATTTAAACTGATCCTTAAATCACTTTCTTCATATCATACAGGAACCCTGTAGCTGCAGGAGGAAAAACATACAATACTGCAAGGCAGCATTCATCTGCCCTTCTCTGGCTACTCTTTCCAAAACTCTTGCTTTATTCTGTACTTGTGATCCAGCTTTTGCAAAAGATGAAGCAAGAATATTTTAGAGAATAACTACATAACCGTGATTCTTCCTCAGAGCTCCAGTCATCCTGTGCACTAAAGCAGCATCTCTGTGCAAAACATAGTTTGTGATCATGTAATAAAATCTATATCCTGATGTATATAGTCTGCTGAGCAAATTAAGCTAAATGAGGAATTTCATAACTTTTAAATCCTTTACTTTGTAACCTCACTTAATTGTATTTTCTTGTTGGGCAGTTTCTTGTCTGAAGTTAAATGTATGTGCTGCTCCAATACCCAGAATCCCCAAAGCGTTTACAACATAGGACAACTGCTAGTACAAGGGTGTAGTCATGTGTTGTGTCACAAGACTGGAAGTTAAACAGATGCTGACAATCCCTTTCTTCCCTACTTTTTAAGTATCAGCCACCTGGCAGCTGTCAGGGCAGCTTTGCCGGGCAATGGTTGTCTTACCAGGGTTAGTGCTGACAACACAAAAAGGTGGCAGCAGATGATACCTCAGAGGCACAAGAAACTAAATTGTGAGGGGCAAGGCAGGCAAACCAGTGGATGTCTGTTCACTAATAAAAAATAAAAGGAAAGCAATCCTAAAACAGTTGTGACAGGCCTTGAGGCTGAGGACAAGGGCTTTGACCTTGGTGCAGTGAAATAGGAAAAGCAAGTGCTTAATCACCCATGCAGCATCTTAAGCAGCTGTTCTGGTCTTAACGGAGATATTCATACAGTCTGACAATTTGGTTAGCATTTCAATTAATAAAACATTTTATGAAGAATCAGTTGTACTTCCAAGTTCTCATCTTTTATGTAGGTTTTAATTACTTATTAAACACTTGCAGTCTTGCTCGGAAAGTACATGCTGAACAAATAATTTGGGCTTTCTGACATTAATAATTTAAAAATATCTTTGCATGAAATTTCCTTTCCATTATTTCACTACAATGTTAACATCCTGAGGTAGGCTGAACTTTCATTTTCCAAAGGCACTAGTTTTCCCAACTTAAATATACCTTTCCTTCAAAAATGCTTGTGATATAAATGAAGCAAATTTCCTTCAAGAATTATCCAAGTGTACGATTTCCTAGAACTAGAAAGGATTCCTCATCCATCAGTGCCCCCATACTGTTGTGCAGGAAGTAGGCATGGTTACAAGTCTCCTGCAGATAAGGAGTTGGGCGTGGTAGGGTTCCTACTAATCTCCAAAAAAACTACATCCAGACTCTACCTAGACCGACAGGTAGACAAAGACTGAGTGCTTGTGATCAGCTGAAACGAATGCTTACAAATGTACCCAACACAACAGTACCTGCCTCCAGGCTACTGGTATGCTGGGTAGTAGTGGATTACGCTTTGCTCCCAGGGATACTACATACTGTGACGCAAATCCAAAGATATATTGAACAGAAAACTCACAAAAAAATGATAATTGCTACAAGTCACAAAGTATCTCTGAACCTTTAATGTTCAAGCAATTATATCAACACTGTGTTTCTGTGTTCTATTAGATTCTTACATTCTTATATTTATATTTAATAAAATATTTATTAACACCAACATTGTACAGGTCTAGTTCTTACAGCTAAAATCAGAACTTCAGGGAATGTCACTACTATTTTATGGAAGCCTACATTTCCAATAAAAATCTCTGATGATTGACATTATCCACAGCTGAGACCTTTGAACATCTTTAGGATTTGGCTTTCAGTTGCTACTGGGGGTAGAAAGCATCATCAACATCTATTTAAACCAAATACATGCCTTTGGGTATAACTGACATACAAATGTTTGACACTTAGTAGTTTTATAGTAAACTACGTTTTTTAAAATTAAATAAATTGATTAGAAGATCTAATGTTGGTGCTGGCAAGGTTACAGGAGCCCAGTAAGGCTGAAACACACAGCTGGTGTCACCATCGGGGGGGTCTCCTGACACACAATAACACACACAATGTGCCAGTCCCCTGGCACACTTACAGTGACTTATTTTCATTGGGCGCATAAGTAACATGTTGAGCTTGCAGAGTACAGCCTATGGATGCAAGAGGATTAGTGCAAGCCTTTGCAGATTAATGATTGCATATCCATGTGTGTACAGAAATAAATAAATATCTGGTCTGGGACACAAAAAAAAGAAAAGTAGGATTTGGGGATCAGATTTCAGAGGACAAAATAAAAATGTGCACGGTCCAAGTGTCGTCTTCAGATCTACACAGATCTACATAGAACATTGTAGTGATTTCTAATTTTATGTGTGATTTCATTTAAAACGTTCAAGCATTCATGCCCAGGAATGAAATTTCAAGCCATAGCTGAAATTCAGAAAATGCAATGTAGAAAAAAACACTGTCTTCCTTTCATTTTATAATTTTATTTTATTTTATTTTATTTTATTTTATTTTATTTTATTTTATTTTATTTATTTTGCCAAATAAAAGTATAGGGAAAACACTTTGTGAAATTTAGGCCAATAGTTCATCAAATGTATTCATCCACCTTGTCTTGTGTTTTGTAATTCACATGTTGCTTTTGTGCCTAGTATATGAAAGTGCACTGCAGCTGATGTTGAATGGAAGCATGATAAAACGTCCTTTCATTGACTGGACTTAAGATCCATATTTCTCAATAAGCACTGTTATTCTAATCAAAGAGAATGTATATTCAAGACATCTTTCTTTTTAAAAATATTTATCTTCTGCTTTTTTTAGTGCTTGGTGCTCAGAAAAAAAATAAGAAAAAAGAAAAGAAAAGAAAA
>VXAL01015539.1:81734-96358 GCA_013399475.1 Chauna torquata
AAAAGAAAAGAAAAGAAAAGAAAAGAAAAGAAAAGAAAAGAAAAGAAAAGAAAAGAAAAGAAAAGAAAAGAAAGATCCAAGGCTGCAGTATTCAGATATTGGTTCAGGCTTCACTTACAAGAACTACTAATAGCATTGCAATAAAAACTGTGTTTTCAGAATTAAAGGCCCTTTAATAGGTTCAGAACAAATACACCATTAGTCTGGAAGTGAAAAATGAGTCAGTAAAAGTACAGAAAACCACCATCTTTGATGATGAACTAACAGTGGAAATGGTTGAGGAAATGAGGAACAGTAGTACAGTTTTAATATTTTAGCATACTGTCATCTCATTTAGTAAGTAATATATAAGTATTTTGTACCTTTTTTATTGTGATCAATCCAGCTTTTACAGAGATTTTCTTATGGTCATCAACATTCTATTCCTTTCCACTGAAAAAGCACATTGCGTGCTTTATTTCTTTTATAAATATTAATGGACACAATATAACTTTTCAAGAAATAATCTAATCACATTTGTTTGTTGTAAATCACAGTAATAACCTCAGGGGTATATTTTTTTAGCAAAAACAAACAGAAATTCCAGAACAAGTTATTCTTTTGTACGGTATGTTAAAAAGGCTTTCCTCCCAACTCAATAAAAATGATGTATACTAATATCTTACCTTGTAATTAAACCAAAGAAACAAATATAATTGTACAAATCTTAAAATCCCACATTATTGATTTTCTGATGTGCTTTACCTTTTCTTTGTTTCTTTGCTGAATTGTTTCCTTAATTATTAAATTTTTATTAACCATCACTTCTCATTAATGTTACACAAAATTGTTTTGAGCACATCAGATTTTGTGTGTGTGTGTTTGCTGGTGTTTTTAGTATATTGCTTTCTTCCTGCATCAACAGATTGAATTTTTAACATGAAAGTAAATCTAAATTCAGAAGACTGCTAGAACTGGATGAATAACCTTCAGTAGCTATATTAATTAAAGCTTACCTCTCTTTCAGTTCATGCATTGTTTGTAGCAGGTTGCAGAATATATATATACAGATGTATATACATCTTTTTTAAACTGTATACCTAACTGCTCTGAGCAATTTTTGTATGTGATTCATTTGTGAACAGATTGCTAAAAATATTTAAACAAGTAGGCAATTCTGATCAGTTCCACTCAGCTAGTATATTTCTGTTATTTGATTTGAAAAATTTTACTTCTGCATTTGATTTGCCAATGAAAACACACATTTTTTCATTCCAAGTTATTTTCTATAAATTTTATCCACTAAATTGCAGATAAATTTGTATCCAAAAATATATATATGTATGTATATATATATGTATAATGCATTTAGCCTGGTTTTGTTGTAGAACATCTATGAGCAGATTACATTTCCTGAATCTTATTCTGTATTGAAAATGCTTTAATTTTGGTAGCTTATAAATCTATGGCTTTCTTGGAAAGCTTTCCACATGATTGTTTAAATAGCAAACAGAAAAATATATCTCTATTGACCAGCAAAGTAGATGTGCTTTCTAGCACACCATGTAGTCCTGCTGTCCTGGTGACTAGAGCTTATTTTAACTCTAATCTGGTCTATCCATGCAGGTACCTTTCCCTTTGAAACCAAATACAGAAGAGAAAGGACCGTGTACGTCCCAGCATGGACTCAGGGCTGGATCATACATGAGAATTCAAGTCAGAAAAGACTTCTGGGTTCATACATGTAAGATGTAATCTATACTGCTTAGTTTTAATTGTTCAAGGTAGCACTGTTTATTCTTATATAAGCACACGAATACTTCTGGTGTAAATACTCAGGTTTTAAAAACAATATGCATTTTGTAAACATAAAGTTAAATTTACCAAACCCTTGAAGGAATAAATTAAATTTGTTAAATAGGGTAAGCAAAAAAGGAGAAGGATGAGTATGGACAAGCCAAATTAATTTCAAAAGATTGTTATCAATATTTATTATTTATTTTTACATGATAAGGCCTGTGAATCTCAGGAAATCCTCTAACATCATGCGAGGATTTTCATCTTGGTTGGGAAGGATTGCTCCCCATAGGCCCTTGTAAAGTTTGTCAGGGAGTTAGGGACATTATAGCAATTAAAAGTATGATTTACATAATATTTTGCTGTTATCTATCCAACTTTAATTAAAATAACCCCAAATCTTGGAAAAAAATAAAATGTCATTTTATGGCTTGCATTATGCAGGCCTTGTGAGCAGACAACAATTTTTTCACTTTTATTTCATCCTGGAACTCATTTGCACCTCTGGACATAGACGTACAGACAGTCATTCAGGATGTGGGTATGAGCACACCTTTGTTTCCCCCAGCCATGGTCAGGCCAAGCTGAGTGCTCCTCCTCTCAGCTGGGAATAAGCACAGGGGCCTGTGGATACACAGAAACATGCTGGAAATGGTGGCAGGGGCTCATGGCAGAAGGAAGCATCTATCAGCCTGTTGCCTGCAGGACTAGACTTCTTAAGGACCTGACATGGATAATCACCTTGGTGACATGATGTTGCTGTCTAGATATGATACTGCGAACTGATACTCCTGTTTGTGCCTTTTGTTTTCTTATCAATTATTAGTTGGATTTATGGATTAAATTTGCTGGAATTAAATTAGCTGGAATCACCTGCTTTGTCATGTTTTATGAAAAGTACTGCATATTTGTATCTGGCTTATTGTATCAGTTCATGCACTGCACAGAAAATTCTGAAGAAAGGTACCTACGGGAAAGAGGAATGCCACAACCCTTTTACAAAAGCATATTCAGATTATTTAATCAGATATGCAGTTTTCCCATTGCTTTGACAGTTTGTCTGTTGCCAGACAGACCTCAGAAAGCCTCTCACAGACTGAAAGTATTGTTCTGCCAGCCCTTGCAAGAGGTATTCCCCAGTAGGCAGTAGCTTCCTTGTTTACCACCTTCTCCAGAGGTCGTAAAAATGTAATACCATCCTGTATCTTGAGAGCTCATGGATGTTAGTTCTACTTCACTCAGGTAACTGGGGAATCTTCTTTTGAGGATCAAAAACAGAAAGCCTAATTTCAGAGTAGAGATTATGTTCTCTTTTAAGAATGTTTAACTTTTATACTATCAAAAATGGGAGAATTCCACTTGTTCTTGTCTTCTTTTTTGCCATTTTGTTGTAATATACCACCCAAGTTCTAGCCACTATGTCTTCATCTATTCTATCTGACAAGTCATATATAAAGATTCTGTTCAGTGTTTATCACAGTACGAAAGTTATAAAACCCTGAAAAATGTGGTTTCAAATATAATAGAAATGGTGACATACTCTAACCTATTGTGGCAGTAACAGCACTGCTATAATATAAAAGGTTACTAAGACATATTGGCAGTCAAGGCTGCTTGTACTGCTATGATTGCTCTTTCTATAGGCACGGTAATGCAGCTGAGTTCCTGAGTATCACCTGTTGGCAAATGAGGGTATAGTAGTCAGGAAATATTCTTCCGCATGAAAAGACTTTTTTTTTGTATCTTAAAGCACTGATAATGACATTTTCTGAGCTGAAAGGCCAAGTCTAGGAGAAGGCACCAGTCCAATCAGTGTACAGTTAGATCCCTCATCCCAGAAAGAATAGTGCTAGTGAGGCGGACTGCTACGATGCCTCTGCAAAGACTAAAGGCAATCAAGGGTGGAGAGTGCCAGGGTTTGAGGTACCATAATGTCTTTTCTGCAGAATCAGAGAAGGAACTACTAGGATATGCGACACTGGTTTATGAAGTACTGACAACACAGAAGAGGGAAGTGATAAAGAGGATGCTGTAGTTAAAATGTCAACATTATGTTCACTAAGAACAGAATAAAAAATGTGTAGGTGGGAAAAAAAGGAATGTAAGAATCAGTTCTTATATCTCTTGCTAGTGAAATGCAATTTACAAGGATGCTTACTTTTAAAGATTATCTAAAGCTACATAAACCGTCATGAGCCTACGGAAATTAAAAGAATAATAATAAAATAGTGTAACTACCCAGGTGCTGGAAGGAAAGAGAAAACAAGAAATCTAACAAACAATTTAATGTTTCAATAAACATTTTAGCACAGAAATATGTAAAACCTCTAAGACAATCCCCTCACCCCACTCACTGCTAAATAAAAGACAGGTCAAATAGCCCGAAAAGCTACAGTCATGTCAGCTCTGGGGTGCCCTCCGGGTCCATGCCAGAATCATCTACGTCTGAATCATGGTTCACACTCCTGCGGTTTTCTTAAATTTAAAGGTCTGAAATATCTTAAGGGTTACTTTACAGCCCCTCATAGTAATGTTTTAAGAGAGTGAAACTGGTCTTTGGTTTTGGTCTGCTGCATGTTTTTACTCCACTAAACTATGGATTAAGAGAACATAGAGGTGTTTAAGAAACTCCTGGAACAGTTTTGGAGATCTGTCCTGGGAGGGAAGCAAAACCTCATTCAGGTTCATGTATATTGACTTTGGAAATGGTCCCTGGTGCATAAACCCCCCAGTCCATGCCCAGCCGTCTCTCAGAAACTGCTAATTGGCCAGGGTTATTATCATGCCATTAGTGTGCTAGCTATTAGGCACCGTGAATAAACGCAGTCCAATACTCCAGCTCATTCTTTCTCCTTTTTTAGCAATAGAGGCATAGCTTAAAAGCCTGAAGGTGTGACTATGGTTCCAAGAATCATATTAATGGAACAATTGGTGCGTGATCTGTGAAAGTTTATTTATTTATTTTTCTCTTCCTCTCCAGAACATTATAATTTCCTCTGTGAAGACTTTTATCTGGTTTTATACAGCATCTCGCCCCCTTGGAAGACCAATGAAAATTTCACACTCCGAGGTCCCATTCTGTCATTACTTCCCTTTTGAGCTGTGACTATCCTTTGATGTCCTGATCATTATTATCTTCCAGGACTCTAATGAATGTTCATCAGTATTAGAAAGCTATATTAGATCTTATGTGCCAGTCCCAGAGAGGACTTCCATCAATGGCAATATTATATCCTCCAACAAACACAAAAGTTATCAAGAGTAGGAGGTTCTGAGAGGCAAAACTTCAGCTGTGACATTTCTATTATCATAGATGGGTCAGAGACTTTTTAATTTCTACGCTTCCTTACAACAAACGATAGTCACTTTTTCCAAGATGAGGACACAATAGCATGGGGTTAATTATTTAGCAGGTAATTTTATTTAAAAAAAAAAAAAAAAGGTAAAGAATGAATGTAAGCCAACAATGTAACACGGTTGGGTAGGAGCACTTACAGGCATTTAATACTGAGCCATCAGTCCTTCTTCCAGCATTTGCCCAGATCCTACTGAAACAAATCTGTCGAGCAAGGGATACTCCCTTTCTACAACTCTAAAGTTCTGCCATGCCAAAGTTGGTGCTAGCTTTTTTTTAGTACTGTAAACACGTGTGAATTCATGAACCTGCAGTAATGAATTGCAAAATGGAGGTTACAGAGAGTGGTATTGGCAGTAAAAGAGACGTCTAAAATCATTTGCATTGTCTCTTACGCTTTCTCCTTTTTCTCTCTGTTTCCTCCTTAAGGACAAGGCTATAAATCATGATTTTTTTTCTGCAAGACAAAACTATTCAGCTTTTTTTTTAGCAAGCCATCTAACCAAAAGCAGACACACCCAGAGGGGATGACCTGTGAAAAGAGATTTTGAGGGGGAGTTTTACAGACTATTAATAATTGCCCTCATGAGGTCTTATGTCCTTACCCATGGCCCATCTTTCAGAGAAAGAAGCAAGCACAAACCTATGTTGTGTGACAGACAAAGACAAGAACATGGACATGTGTTAGCTGGAAAAGAAAATAAGCTTGTTAAAGAGCAGAACTGGAAAAAACATTTTGACCATGAAACATGGAAGAAAAGCAGGGCTTGGTGAAAGAAGAGGGAACAGCAGGAAAGGCAATATTTGAACAGTCAAAGATGACAGAAGAAGATTACGTGTACCTGTTCACTAGAGATTTCTACGATTTTATGAATGGTTTTATTCCAATTACAAAAAAAAAAAAAAAAAAATTAATTTTCCTAAATTTCCCAAGAACCAGGAGTATGGAAGAAAATAAAAGGTTGTCGAATCCTTGAAAAGCAGACAGCTGCTGATTACAATGGAAAATCCTCTTCTCTGCAGCTGGGCAGTGTGAGGAGTCATGGATGAGAGGGCAGTTCCTTCCAGGTGTGCATCGCAGAGCTGTAAAACAGCTGCAAAACAGCTGCAAACAAAGCCTGCTTATGGCAGAAAAACCATCACTGAACCTGAAAAGAAAAGATTAAATCCTTCTCAAATCACAAAACTGGAATTTACTTTTAAGAGCTTAACTGAAAAATTCTTCATTAACACTTCAAAATTTTAAAATGCTCTTTCTCATTCTCAGTCCCTGAAGGTAAATGAGCCTTTTCACTTGAGAGAAAAACCAGTGCCATTACCATAGAGCAAACTGATTGAGCTTCATTCCTGCTCTTGTATTCAGACTGATGAAAGACTTAAGGAGTTGAGATCTGACAAGATTTTTTTTTTTTCCTGCTTGGATCCACTAATTCTCCTCCTCATCTTTAATGCATAAGTATATATGGGTTTACATATGTACATATGAACACACATCTTTATTTCTCTGTGGCCCTGTATGTGCACACACACACACACACATATACTGTAATCTCTAAGGGACATGAGAGGAACAATTGGAATATCTGATCAGATTTACGTGCTTTTTCCCTTCTCTGTCTGCACTAAGTTAACTAAAGTAGGTTTTTTCTCACTTTCAAGATGTACATCTCTTTTGAACTTTCTTCTCTTTGCTTTCTTTTTATTTGTAATTAGCACCAACATTGTCTGGAGAAATAATTTGTTCTTAACAATGTAATGATGTGGCATGTACTAAAATGAAATTAAAAAATCTTATAATTTGTGGTGGATTCCTCTGACCATTCCTGTTTAGTATTAGTACCAGTGAAGTCAAAAGACTTTAATGAAAGCAAATAAGTCCTGTTATGTTCTGTTACAGATTTGAATCAAGTAGCTCCTTTGAACTAAAGGATTTATAGCAGTATAAAATCAATATAAGAATCAAAACCCAAGCCTATAAAATGTAAATGGTGTCCAGAACTGACATGTTACTTAACTGCATTGATTTCTTGGTAAACAATCTGTGAGGTATGGATGGAAAACATTTTTTTCTACAGACATAGTCTTGAAATGCTGCCTGCTCATTTTGGCTTTTTTTTTTTTAACTTTGGCAGCAAGTGAAACACAACTAATGTTGAGCTCAGCATTGTGAACTATGACCAGCCCAGCCCTTGCCAGACCATTAGTTCACCTCATTTTCCAATTAAAGCTTTAGGCCAGAGAGAGATTCAGCAGTCTCCAATTTCTTACTTGCTTGTCATGTAAGCCAGCCAACTGAAGTAAAATGATATCACTCCTGTACTGCATCTGTTTTAAAACTCCCTCAAATGCTTCACCCATTGTAGTTATTTTGTGTTAAATTATGGGCACAATTTTGGCTAGTTAGGCAAGGTGTTGTATTAGACTTTTTAACAAGCTCATCCTATTTGTAGCACTGCTGATGAAAGACAGTCTCCATCTTTTCAAAGTGGTTAGGCCAGCTGTGCAACTACCTTCTCCATGGGAACAATGCACTGCAGGATGGGGGCTCTGGCACATTATAAAGGTGTGTGAAGTGTGATAGCTGTGAGTGGACTGGATTCATCTTTAGCCACCCAATAATTAATTTTAAGGCATCAACAAGTCTTTTACTACTTAGGAAAGAACAAAAAATGTTTCAGGCTTTATTTGGTTTCCTATGCACAGAACTCCTAATGATACTCTAGATGCCTTAGGTTATCCCGTTTGGATAGCCAGAAGCATTAATATCTTCTGGGTTTGGGGTTACATCTGCCAGCTTCTTTTGGGTGTCTCTCAGATACAACGAGTTATCTTCCTCAAAAGGTATTAAATTCTTATTTTTAAATGACTGGATCAGACCCACCCACTAGGGAATTCATGCCATGTCTTTTGAATACCTGTAATAGAGTAAGTAAGTCATCCTTCTGAGGTGACTGTTTCTTGTTATTGACTGCAGCTGTTTCTCTCTCTTTTTTTTTTTTATTTTCCTAGGTGACTTTCAGACAGCTTAGAAAGATAAAGTGATTCCCCTCAATATTTCTAGGATGAGATTTGTGAAAACCTGTTTTTTTTCTCCTAAATATGTATGTCATCTTTCTTTTAGATTATGCACTTGAAACTTCAGAAAAATGATCATGAGCTTTTACACCAGGTTGAACATGACATTAGGATACAGAGAGAATCCTGATCCAGTCCATCTTCCTCACCCTTTCCTAGCTTCTCTACTAAGAGTTCCTCTACTTGTAAAATGAGGAACGTATATTCAACTTTAAGACTTATGACTTGAAAAAGACAGGTAGGAGCTAAGTATTGGTATCAGTACAGACTTGCTCAGACTTGTAAGTAGTACTTACTACAAGAAGTAACTCATTAAACCACACTAAAACAACTTGCAAACATCTGTCTTTGTACAAAAAATTTGACCTGGATTAAGTATTTTGGCACAATTCCTTGTGCAAACACTGTCCTGAATGTTACAATGCTTTTTATTCTAGAACAGGGTGACTTTGTATAGCAGGAGCCCTTGCCAGGTTCAAATCAAAGAGAAGTGGAGAGGAGCAAAAGGACTTCAGCTCCTGCATTAGCACTGGCTTGTTAAATGCATACTTCTGAGTCATGTGGCATGGATACAGGTAAACATCTATATAGTTCCTTCTTTCCATCATTCAGATGAAGGCTGCATTTACCCTCATGAGTTACTGGATGCCGTACTCTGAAACATTGATTTTGACCATTTCTCTGTGTAGAGAAGTTCTCTTGAAGAAACCAATAAACAAATGAGTTCTGAATCCAGTTAAGATTTTTCAATTAAAAAAAAAAAAAAAAAAAAAAAAAAAAAAAGATTTATTCTCAAATGAGAGGTAATTATAAGATAAAAGTGTAGAGAAACCCTGACTAACACCATCTTCTGGTAACGAATTTTCCTAGGGAAAACAAATGAGAGTTTCTGATAGTTATAAGGGGATTACATAAGCTCCTATATTTCCCAGCACCTACTTCTGTTGAGCTTTAGGATGTCTGTTTCTGGCTGTCTGGAGGAATAACACTGAGCATGAAGTTAGGAACAGGGAAAGCAATGAAAAATGTGTACACCCATTCTTTATAAATGGAGTTAATCTCTGCTAGAAGGAAGGTTCCTATGTAGATAGAATATGAGAGCATGAGGAACTTCTAATAGTGTTAAACCCCATCTCCTTCTATCACAGTTAATCAGTTCATAAGACCTGATACATAAATCCATCAGTCAATGTCTTTAATGTAGGCAGGAAATAACTACCTAATATTAACATGCTAAAGTTTCTACAGGACTGGTTCACACATAATTTACATTATGCAAGAACTTTCTATTTGACATCTGAAAAAGTGAAGCGAAAAAAAAATCACAGTGTCCAAATTCTAAACAACAGGTATCCTTTGTTTATCAATCTGGGGGCTATAGGTACTGGTATGAAGGTATAGACTTAAAATAGAGCTATCCATATTGCAACTGTAACAGAAACTCTGTGCTGCGAGAAAGAGGTATCCACAGAATATTATGCCTTTCTTAAACTGTATAAGCAACTCAAGTTGAAGGCAGCTTTTGCTTCATTACATCAGCAGTTGTGTTCTGACCTTTTGGCTGCAGTTTGTAAAAAAATCTGTTGTACTTGTCACATACCAGGAATTAACATTTTTCTAAACTTCAACCTCTGTGAATGCTTAGTAGTTTGCAAATAGTTTTGCAATGTCACATTTCTATAATGGTGTTATGGAACAAAACTAATTGCTGTCTGTAGTGGATGCAATTCTATTCACAGCAAGATAAATTGGATTTCTAAACTGTGATTTCCATTTTGTTACCTCCATGTATCATGAGAGTTATCTTGATGTGCACAGCGGTGGGCCTACTTACTGATACAGTGAGCTACAGCTTTATGCAGAATGCATCATCTTGTTTTGCTCTCAAAAAGACAGAGGGAATCTCAAAGTTTAACCGTAGACTGCCATCTGTTGGAAGGGTTTAATGAGCTTACTCGCCTCTAATCAGGTCCTACATGGAGGAGTAGAAAGCATGACTTCTGCTCATGTTCTTAATGATCATTCCTGACAATCTGATCAGATTCTGGATCTGTGTTTTGACTACCAAGACCAATGAGCTACCGGACTTCCTTCAGTTTGGTTCTCTTATGTGGAAGAACAACATTTTTCATTTCAAATTGTAACTCCTAACATTAAAAAGATATATAAAGCAAATTTACAGTTTTGATTTTTCATAAGCTTATACTGTATTTGAAAGAAAGGAAGAAGGAAAAGGAAGAAAGAAGGCCCTGCTGATCTAAGAATGCAAGGGGGAAAAGGAAGGGAATGAAACCTGCTGACATTGCAGGCCCAGAGAGTTGTAATCAGTGGCACAAAGTCATATTGAAGGCTAGACTAATAAGGTTACTGGGAACAATACTGTTTAACCTCTTCGTTAACAACCCAGAAGATAGGAACAAATGCATCCTCAGTGGCTGATATACCACATGTTTGTGCTGCTGTTCAGAGGAACCTCAACAGGCTGGAGAAATGGGCAGAGGAACACCATCAAGTTCATAAAGCGGAATATTCGACCTACACCTGGGGAGGAATAACTCCAGCCACCAGTACAGGCTAGGGGCTGACCAGCTGGAAAACAGCTTGGCAAAAAAGGCCCTGGTGATCCTGGTGAGCACTAGGTTGTATGTGAGCAAGCATAGCACCCTTGCAGGAAAGCCAGCCAACTGCCTCCTCAGCTGCATCAGGAAAAGTGTTGTCAGAAGGTTGAGGAGGATGATACTTCCCCTTTACTCAGCACTGGCGAGACACACCTGTAGTGCTGGGTCCAGTTCTGGGCTCCCCAGTATGAGAAAGACAAGGACATACTGGAGAGACGTGCTGTGGTCCAGTGAAGGCTCACAGATATGCTAACGAGATTGGAGCATCTGTCATATGAGGAGAGACTGAGAGAGACTGTTAAACCTGTGGAAGAGAAGGTTTAGGGGGATCTTACAAATGTGTATAAATATTTGATGGAGTGAAGTAAAGAATGTGGAGTCAATCTCTTTTCAGTGGTGCACAGTGACAGGACAAGTGGCAATGGACACAAACTAAAAAACATGAAATTCCATCTGAACACAAGAAAACTTTGTTACCGTGAGGAAGTTTAAAAACAGGAACAGGTTGCCCAGAGTCTCCAAAGTCCCCACTCGTGGAGATACCAAAAACCCCACCTGACAGAGGCCGGGGCAACCTGCTCTAGCTGCCCCAGCTCTGAGCAGGTGGTTGGACTAGGGACATCCAGAGGTCTCTTCCAATCTCAGCAATTCTGCCATCCTGTGAAAATGGCTGTAGTGAAAATCTGAATGGTTGTAGCTCTTTCCTTAGGAGCAAACATTTTTTTGAAAGATTAAGATTGCAATTCCTCTCTTCCAATTTTAGATGACTAGGTCGACACTGAACTAAAAAACAAAACATCCCATTATGTGTTGTAAGAGACATCTCAGAGATTTGAATTCAATCCCATGGTCTGAAAAATTTATGTGAACAGTATAATTCAGACTATGATTTACAGTCAAACTCTAATGTACAGATGGACTGTGAGATTCTATTTCAATTTAAAACAAAATAGTTACGTATAATGCAGAAATGTTGGTTTGAGCCCTTGTATTAAGAATGAAATTGTTGGAGGAACAGATGGCTCAAAGGATTATCAGCAAGGATAAGGACTCTTGTTTGTCCTGGATGACACAGAACAAACTTCCTTATAATTTCATGCCTAGTTGCTAAAGTAGCTAATGGCTTGAAACTCTAACTCCATGTGGACACTGGCCAACGCCTATAAACAATGCTAGTGTAATATGTGTAATGTGTGAGCTGGTTCAACATCTCTCTGCTATGTAGGCAGAACTGTACTTTCAACAGCTAGTAAGAGATACACCATAATTTTAATTTTCTTTAACATTAATGTTGACAAATTTTAAATTTGTGACATTGATAAAGCCAAGTAAAAGACAGTAGGGAGATTTGGGAAGCTGTGGGGGATCAACAGTGTTTCAAGAAGCAGTGGTAAAGGACCAGGATTAGTCGGTGAGTGAGACAGAGAGTGGGATTAGCAGGTATGTGCAGATTTTCAGAGTGGCAATGGCTGGGAGTTTCTCTGCTACTCCTGGTGCTAGTGCAAGGCACGAGCAACAGGAACGTGCATAAGCAAGTTTTGTCCTGTTGGGATCCCCTCTGAATTCCTCAGTCCCCTCTCTCCTCTGTCTCCACAACACAGGATTTGCTTTTCTATCCAAGCACCTCTCAGGGATTTTCCAAGCCATTTGAGCTACCAGTAGCTCCCACAAGGCTCAGCTCCTCTCCACCTGCAGCAGTCTCCTCACCATTGACAGGCCTGAGAACAGTCAAGAGAAGGTGAGGGAACAGAAGGAAATTAGGTAGCCTTCAAACCCAGAGAAGATAGAGGATAGAGAGGACAGAAGAAAGACAGTTCCCCTTTCTCTCTTCCTGGAAGAGAAACCATATACTCATAGAGTATCATGGGTCCAAAAGGACCTCTGCAGACCACATGCAAGCAGCAGAGTCGTGGCCACCCCATGCAGACAGTTTCCATCAGAAACCACAAGCTTTTCCCATGCTCAAAACTAGCTTTTTTCCGTGGTATTATTATGGAATACTTAGTATTTATGTTTGTTCATGAAAGGGAAGTAACATCAGAACACTTGATGCAAAAAGATTCTTCCAACACATGAAGGTTATAAACAGAGAAAATTGACAGCTTTCCAAACAATCTACTGTTTCTTTCTGGCAGTACTCAAACACTTCAGGAAGATATTTCTTTATCTAGCATCACAGTATATGAAAAGTGTATGATATAGGTGCATATTTGTTTAGGAGGTACAAAAAGTTTAGTAAATTTGTGAATGAAATCAACTGGAATTCTCTTTATGATAGATTAAACACTGCAATCAATATCCTAAAAATTTTTCTTTGTGTCATATAAGGCCTAAGAACATTTCTGTCATTTACAATAGAGGTGATTTTCACTGACACTTCATTTGATGCGGCTTAAAGATTTCACTAATACTGAAAATCTGCTTGCTTATCTGCTGCAGCATTTGCAATTTGAAATCTTAGTACCCCTTCTATTATCATGTTTCTTCATGGCTTTTCTCCCTGCTCTATGTGCTGTTTTTCTTGTAGCTCTCTTTCACAACCTGTCTTCATAAACTGACACCTTGCTTTTGATTGCCTGTCACCTTCCGTCCATACCTCAAATAATTTTGCCTCCTGTTAACCTATTGCAGAATAAAATGTTACCAAATATTACCTCGAGGCTTACAATTTTGAAAGATAAATATTCACTAAAAATGAAGGGAAAGCTTTTATTTTTGCTATCAAGCATCAGATTTTTATCCATCATCATTTCTCTTTCAACAAGAAAAAAATAATATTTTTTATAAAGCGTATTGCCATTTATGGGTTAAATAAAATAGCAAAGCAACAACAGCAACAAAAGTAAAAAGGCTTTGCAAACGTCAGGGACTAACTCCGTTACGATCTTAACACCAAATCCACAAAATAACTTTGTTCTGTAAAGCAGGAAAGGACTGATCAAGCACAAACTGAAATCCAAGAAAGTGACTGTTCTAACTCATTTTGCATCTTAACTGCACAGGCATTCTGATTCGTAACATGCTCCTTGACATTTTGGGTTGTATTTTTTGTTACATTAATAGTTCTTTGTCCATAAAAGCAGCTTCACAGAATCCAGAAAAAAAGGAAATCCCTTTTTCTGTATCTCCTCAAGGCTTTAATATAGTTGCTAACACTCCCACTTGTAGAAAGAGGCTGTTTATGTCTGTTGCAAAAAAGAAGTACTGCATGTTATACAGTGATTGTTTCCTGTAGAAGACAGACATGATCTTGAAAGCAGGGACAGGACCAGCTCCTCAACACTGGACTGCAGTGCCACTCCTTTTTGCTCTGGTTCCCTGTCTGTACACATCTCAAATTAAATCCTGCAGAGCTGGGTGTAGGATATGCGGTCTTCTAGGATGTGAAGAGACAGGTTATGAGTCCTTTCATGATGTGAAAAAGCTAGAATATTTTTGTTTTTCGCTCTGAGTGAAAGAAGTGTTTTAACCTATTCAGCTCTATTCTGACCTCTTAAAAATGGTAACATATAAAATAACTTCAGTCACAGAGAAAAATCTTCTCTAAAGCCTATGAAGATTTGGCCACCCACCCACATTTCAGAAAAAGTTCCCATGGAGCAGATGTAAGGCTCGTAGTAGTGTCACAGGGAAATTCAGTCTGCTGTTACGCTTATAAATAATTTTTCTCCTCTGTATAAAACAAACACTTCACCTGTGAAAAAGTATGATACTGACTCACTGAGCTCAATAGTTGTATCACTTAATTCAGTCAAAATAAACTTGGTTCATCTAAAGCCAATAAAGATATAAAATAATAG
>VXAL01015539.1:98176-114885 GCA_013399475.1 Chauna torquata
ATGGTTTAGTAGCTTAGTAGGTAGTATTGGTGATAGGATGATGGTTGGACTAGATGATCTTGAAGGTCCTTTCCAACCTTGTGATTCTGTGATTCTGTGATTCTGTGATTCTGTGTAGTTTTAAGGCCTGTTTTCCAAATCTTTTGATCTGGAAAGTTTTTTGATTTCATTTTCCCTTTTTCAACCTGTTCCCCAATGGAGACTTGTCTCCCATAAACTTTCATATTCTTGTCCTGATCACTCCAGACCACTGCTATTGCCACCATATTTCTCCTTTCCTCTGGATCCGAAGTCAGGTTCAGGGAATTCAGGGCAGGATGAGTAAGGTCAAAATAGACTGCTAAATAGGACTTAGGGTATCTTTAAGTGGAAAGTATGAATGATTTCTGGACTGGGTTTGAGGCATACTGGGATAGCTGTGAGACAGAGATAGGGGAATGATGCTAGGGTGAAGACAGGTAATACTGAAAATGAGGAAGCCGATAGGTGCAAGATCACCCACAGGCCTGACAGAAGGGTAGTAGGATAGTGTGGGAAATTCCTTCTCCTGGCCACTGCTCTCCTGGCCATCATATATGAGTGTACAGACATAAAAACTACATATGTTCATCCAAACAAAGAAATGGTACAGAATCTATAAAACACTTATATATCCACTTTTGTGTGCCAGATTTGGAAAGAAAACATAGGACTCTCCGATTTTATTTTATTTATTCATTTTTGATGAAAAGGTCTTTGGTTTGATTTCTAGTCAAAATGGATTAGGTATGTATAATATAATTTTTCTTTTAATGTTTTTTGATTTAGATATTCTTCCCCATGCTGCTTTCACCATATCAAACTTCATAATTTTAATTAATCTTTGCTAGAATGCCCTTATCACTAGCTCTTAATTACAGTTATGGTTGAAATGACATTTCCACAGGAAACTCCTGTTCTCAGTATATTAAAAATTTCCAGAACAAATAGACTTTTCAGGGATGGATTTTTTTACGTTTCAATAAAACAAATTTAAGTAAGGTGTTCCAACAACACACAGAAAAACAAATTAGTCCACTAAGGTTTTTGTTGTTATTTTATAAACCTTGTTTTGTCATAACGTGTACTCACTTCCTCATAGGAAATTCAGTATAAACATATGACTCTGTTATTCCTTCTTCCTGTCAAAACAAAACCAAACAAAACCATTCCTACAATGTTTCTTTTACAAATCTCTGAATGGAAAAAAATAAAGAATTTCAAAGATATATTTTACAGAGCATTCGTACATCTATTTCATGATTCTTGTTTATTGTGCCATTGCAATCTTTTGTTAACATCCTAGCCATATTCACACAAAAATAAATGGAAGATTTTAGTTTATTTTCAGCAGGTGCTAGATCAAGGTTTCTGTGAGCACTCAACATCTGTGTAATTCTTCAAAGTGCCTTTGGCAGAAACAAGTACTTATCTCTGTTTCTTTCTTTTCTTTCTCCAAATTAAGTAAACAGTGCCTGAATTCCACAGTTGGAATACCATTCCTGGGTTTTAGAAGACAATTTTTTTTTTTCTTTTTTTTTGTAATCAAGCCAGATTAAACAAGTTGTAACTTTATTTGGAGCTCCTGGTACAACACTCATTCTCAGAGGACAGGTTTTTTTTTCAGTTCAACCTAAACTTTGTCCTCAAAGAGAGCAGAAGATCTCCTTAATTTAGTTTTAGCCACATCTAAAGGATGTGAGAGGATGATCCATACTGAGATCTCTGTGTGGACTGGCCAGTCCTTGGCCTCCTGAAGAAGAGGCAGACAAAGCAAGAGACTCAGGACAATCAGCTTTAGCAGACTGACAGCAACCGTGTGCTGTTCAACCCCCTGGCTCAGCTGAGATCATCTTCAGGTGTCATGTGAGCCATTCAGAAGAAAGGTAGCACAGTGAGGGCTGGCAGACAGGAAGATGGGACCTCCTTAAAATAACACGTTCTTTATTATTTTCCTCTTAGCATATCCTTGATGTGAACATTTCCATTAAAAGTCTTTAATTGATAATGCCTGAACCTTCAGAGTGTTTGTCTCCTTGAGGAGATTAATGTGTAGAAATTTCCCCATGTAACTTTACTGACAAGCAAACCATTCACACTCTGGTATAGGTGCCTTTAGCCACATGTTACGAGAACTTTTCCATGACATACTTATTCAGCTTTTGGATCCACCTCACGTTCAGTAATTATTGGAAACTGGCCTGAAAAGCTAGTTGTGTGGTAAATTCACACTAATGTATCAGACAAAATCTCTTCAAATAGTCGTGCTGCTGAATAGAGTTGACAGTTCCTACTGAGAGTCAATAGCATGCTAATCTTCCCAGCATTTGTTTTATCACCTATTGTTATTTTAATAGAAGTCTGAGGCTGAAATTAGGATTTGTCTCCACTGGGTTGGACACTGCAAAGACATACAAATAAACATAATGCCTATAATCAAAACTTACATTCTCAAAAACAAAAAACAAACAAAACAACAACATAAACAAACATGATAAACACAAACAAAGGTTTTAGAAAGCTATGTAACATACAAGAAAAGTTATCATGATAATGACTTCTACATGCAGTGTTACTTGAGGTGTGATTGTAACCCCTCATGTGTGTTCTGAAGCACCCTTCCTTAGGGTCCTTTTTGGACTAATGGCTGTTCAACAGGAGGAAAAATCCCATTTAATTTATTTCCATCCTAGTAGAAACATTCAGATTTCCTGAGCTATGACATTCACTTAATGTAAGGAGAAGGAAAAGATGGATACAGTAAAAGAAAGGAACAAAAATAAAAATAAGATAATAAGAATTGGGGTGGGAGGCACAAGTAAAGAAGGTGAACTGAGAAAATCTTTAATCCTACATGCTTTTATGAAAAGGAACCTTTTTAAATTATTTTTAATAAAAAAATAGAAAAAAAATCTTATCAAAATGTAGTGTGAAGGGAGTGAAGGGAAAATGAACAACCAATATTTGACTGAATTAGAACTGGAGTGACAAATCAAATTGTGATTTTATTTTTCAATTTGTAAATACCTTTCATTTAGTGAATTAGCTTCAAATTAATTGAATAGTTTATATGCTACTAACACGATGTGCTATAGCTATACAGCCATATCCATCCTTAAAATAATGGAAAGATTTTTAACTAAAGCCTGAGCCAACACAAATTTTAGCAGATGGAGAATCCTATTGTTAATCAACAAAGCACTTAACAGGTGAAATCAGTGTCTGAGTACTTATCCAGTAGAAATTTATGTACCTTATACACTTTCTGTGATGCAACCAAATGGCACAATCCAAGACTATGGTTTCATTTTTCAGTAAATCGGAGATAAGTAAATGTGGGAACAAAAAAACAACCAATTGTTGTTTAACTGGTAGGTTCTGATACTATAAAGTGCACTGAATGCACAAAATACAGAAGACATATAATACTAACAAACATCAGATATGTTTTTCCAACTGTGTCAAAAGGTAAAGTCTGGACTTTATAGTCATAATAGCACTTTTTCTGAGAACTATGCTTTTTGAAATATATGTTTCATTAAAATCAATTAGTTCGATGACTGCCCAGTGAAATACAAATGTACTTCCAGTGCAGACCTGCTAACATATTCCCTGTGTAATGGGAGTCAGGTTTTTATCACCTATGACTCCCAAGTCCCACCAGGAAAAGGTATGGGAACAAAAACACAGGCATTTTCAGATATCTGTATATAGACTAAATACCTGAAAGCTTAACTGCAACTGCAGCTTTGTAACATGTAGGCAGAAATTTCTGAGAAATTTTTATTTTCCTCACCATAAAGTGAGCTACAGCTGCAGCTCAGGCACACAGTCCAGACTTCAACGTAAATATGCATCCTTTGTCCTTTCTGTGCCATTAATATGTATACCTATATCTAAGTGACCCAGCCAATATCATTTTCACTGACAGCAATATCAGCCTCTGTGATTTAGGTCAGTCAGGGGCCTTGTTGCCTTACCTGTATTAAAATGTGCTAGGTTTATTTCACATTTAGGACTAGGACTAAGTTTTTTTGCCAGGGAGACTCTGATTGATAGGGGAATTTCTGAGGTCAAGCAAACTACAATAAGGAATGGAGATGATTATGATCACTGAAACTGCATGCAATTGTGTCTGGGGTTGGTGGTTGCACCTGACGTAAGTTTAAGGAAGGGGTCAAGATTAATTATGCAATTGAGGCTGAGAGGTCAGAGGTCAGAGCCTGAATTCCGAAGGAATCTGTAGACCTAGGTTTAGGTATTGGAAAGTGCCACTGCCTGCTTTCAGATTTTTAAGCGTCATACAGTGAGAGTTTAGACAATAGGTTAGTGTGGATCAGGATTTGGAATTCATCCCTGGATAATGAGCTAGATATGCTAACAATCTGTTTCAGAGAAGGCCAGCAGGCTGAACTGAAGAGCAAGCCCATGAATCACTGAATGACCCCCACTGAAATAGCACCTGTTAGAGGTCAGTGGGATGAATACAAAAGCATGCTCTCTCTTCTTGTCCTTCTCCTTGGTTTCCCACAACACAAATACGTTGGAAGAAGGAACAGATAAAGTATTCACTGGTAGACATGGTCTCTAAAACAGTTTTCATATGTGAGTCCGTGTGTCACTTTATGGTCCTGTAGATCCTGCTTTACCTTATGACTATCAGAACAGATATTCTAGTGTTTGTTCATAAATATTTATGTCATGATAGTGCTGGAAACTAGAAACAGTTGATCTGGCTTTTGTCAGCGTAAGCCACTAGCTATTTTGTTTGTGTTACTTTATAATCAGGATTGTTTTATAATATAAAACATTACTGGAATTAATATGAAACATTGCCAATTACAGTTATTTCTCCAGTTATTGTCTGTCAGATGAAACTAAAAGCCTGCAAAAACAATGTTCTGATGCTGAGGTAAGAGAACACACTTACAAAAGATGATTGGAAAATACTTCTCGTGTTCAGAGTTGGTTTGTTTTTGTCATTTTCTGCTTGATTATTCTGCTATTAAGCGGAATGCTTTTTGCATATTGTTGGTCTCTAAGGATTGCTTCTTTACTTCTCCCATAAAAGGAAATAACTTTCATTAATCCTTACCTTCTTTCCATCAGAATCTATTCAGTGGAAACTGCATTTAAAATAACAAGGTATTATAGATCAGAAGTGAGGTTAATTTATTGCATTTTGCATGAAAACACACAGAGAATTCCATAGAAGTTGCATAGAAACATTATAAATATTCTTTATTCAAAATGATAGTAGAACTCTTTAAAGTTCACCAAACCAAAGCAGATCATCACTGTGGAACAAAACGTATCATGGCACTGACATGATTTTTGACAGCTGGATGCATGAGAAGAAAAAGTCCTTCCAAAGATGTGAAAGCATACATTCTTAATGGAAGCTAACAAATGGGTTCTTCCAGGAACAGGCTGGAAACTGAAAATCCTCCTTAAATGGAAATTCCAATTAAAATTTTTAAAATTATCCTGAAACAAACAAAAAAACAATTTATTTTATTCTATCTTCCTCTGTGGTATAGGGATTTCTGATTTTCTCTAGAAGAAAAAAGGAAAAAGAAAAGTTTTATTGAAGGCTTTACTAGTTGCTCAAAAGCCATAGCAGACCACAAAGGCTGGGGGTAAGGAGTAGGGTTTTCTAGAATTAGAAGAAAACTGGATGTCTTGTGAAACCTGTCTGTGTGTGCTTCCCCGTAGCACATCCCAGGATCAGTCAGCCCAGACAGCCTGTGTCCAGGGAGCATGGCAGCTATGGATTTGAGAAAAACCTTTTGACTGAACAACATTTTCTGGGGAAAAAAAAAAAAAAAAAAAAAAATATTTTATTTTTCCACTGTGTAGAAAATGAAATTTCCAATGCAAAGTCGGTCTTACTCAAAGCTCGTATGCTCTCTGTTCCTGATATACTTCAAATACTGAGTTTTACCTCCTTATACTGAAGATTCAGGATGATGACGGCGCTCCCTTCCTAACAAAACACATTTCTCATTGGATTTTATCACCCTTGCTGGCTCCTTTATATAGTCTGGGAGAGTTTAAAAGTACTGGTCAAGTTAAGTAGCGCCTGCTGTGAAAATAGACATCTTAAAATACCCAATCCAAATTTAAATTACATAGATACTAAATCTTTGCTGAGATATGGCTTAGATTCAGCAATAAACATGAGCATCGATTTTAGCTGCTGATTGCATTGCAACAGCATTTAGATGATTTCAGTATTGGTATTACATGATGCTTCCAAGTAATGAGAGGTTAAGGAAATATTTATGTTCTTTAAATCACCTTGACATCCAACACTCATTTATAGTCTTGTATTTCCTGTATCTTCTAATGTTTCTTGTTTTCTGTGCAAAACCCAACCTATCCACCTCCTGAAATTCACAACACCTCAGAAGGTCTCTAGTGTAACCTCCTGCTCAAAGCAGGGTCACCTCTGAGCTCAGACCAGGTTGCTGAGGGCTTTTCCATTTTCCTGTCTTGAAAACCTCCAGGGAAGGAGACTGCAAACCCTCTCAGGGCAGCCTGTTACACTGCCTGACTCTCCTCACGCTGATTTTTTCTTCCTTATGTCAAGTCAGAATCAATTTATGATCCCTGTCCCTCATCCTCCTGCCATATGAAGAAATTTGCTCCACCTTCTCTATAATCTTCTTTTAGTTCACAGTCACAGAGTGGCTGAGGTAGGCAGGGACCTCTGGAAGTCATCTGGCCCAACCCCCCTGCTCCTGCTGGGACACCCATAGCAGGTTGCCCAGGACCATGTCCAGGTGGCTTTTGAAGGTCTCCAAGGAGGGAGGCTCCACAGCCTCCCTGGGCAACCTGTGCCAGTGCTCAGTCACCCTCACAGCACAGAAATGCTTCCTGATATTTAGCTGGAACCACCTGTGTTCCAGCTGATGCCATTGCCTCTTGTCCTGTCCCTGGGCACAACAGAAAAGAGCCTGGCTCCATTCTCTTTGCACCCTCCCTTCAAGTATTTATACACATTGATAAGATCCCCCTTGAGCTTCCTCTTGTTGTTGGAAGACTGCTTCTACACCCCTCCCAGCCTTCTCTTCTCCGGTTTTCATGAGTCCTCATATTTAGTAACTCTCCTACCAGCTTTTTAACATCACCTACCTAATAGATATTTTCTTAATTCCACTAGCATCAAAATGAGCCATCTGTGTTTCAGAAATGCTTCAGATTTTACTGGATTATTTTTCCTGTAAAATATTAGGAATAAGGAAAAGCAAGCAAGTACATCTCTAGGCTGTTTCTCATGCCAGAGCTTGTAAAATATGATGTGCCAATGCAGAAGAAAGAAATATCTATAGGTTTGTTTCAGTGACATAAACATTGCTTTCTCTTAGTAGACTGTTACACTATTTTTAGCATGTGAATATTTTTGTTTGTCACTATATTTCCTCTACTTGCTTCCACTAGACAGAGTCCAGGCATGAAATCGTGGTCCTTTAGATGCTAGTAGGAGTTCTGCTATTGACAAAAGGGAATCTCACAGTTGACTCCATGTGAATTTTTCAAACCTATTGCATACTTTTGTGCTCTCAGCTTCTTTCATATATCACAGTGATTTTTTTTTCTTTTTCTGAAGAATTTGTAATCCCTGTAGGAAAGGCTGCAGTTCAAAGCATTTTACTTGAAAAAAAATTACTGTGCAGATAGAGTTTAAGTTGTAGATATTATGTATTTGACCAACAGGGGTACGTTTTCACCAGCATTTCCTTGAGCTTCCATATTTTTTTCCAGACAGGGAGTTATCAGGAATCCATTGCTGTATTTCTTGAAATAGTTGCAAATGATGTGCCAATGTGAATTACACTGAGAGGAATTCTGGGGAATGGTGCTGCTGAATGACATAGGAGGAGACACTGGTTTTGAAACAGCATATGTGTATGCATGTAAGTATATTTTTAATTTTCAATCACACTGTATAAAATGTATAACTTTGGGGAAAGAAAACCTAGAATTGTGTTTTAAGTGTAATAGGACTGATCTAAATGCACAATGCTTGGTATGATGGAAGATACAATGTATTGCCATATCAGTAAATTATCTTTCCAGATAATAAAAGTTCTCCTTACAAGGAAATCCACTATTGTATTCCTCAAGGTCCTCTTTTGAAAATCTTATTTCCTTAGTTATATTCTGTTACTTATTTCTTGTTCTTTTTATTTTTTTTTCTTTTTGAGTAAAGCTGAATATTTATCAAGAATAATTTATATTTCCTAGGTGTCAGCTGCATTACAAAGCTGATACTGAGTCTTTCTTGCCACTTGATATGCAGTCATTGCTCTTCTCATTATTGCATCGCTAGCCCATCTGATTTGTTTATCGTCCATTCAAGTAATTTATAAAGATAAGAAATTGCAAAAGTCATTTGGATGCCTGCAAACATCCCACATGATAGAGCCTCAAATGGATCTGGTCTTTTTCCTGTCAAATTAACTCATGCTATATACTCACTGTTTCTTTTACAATCCTTGATTTTATTTAGCCTCTCACTTATGGATGAGTCACTTGTGGAGATCTTCATCAATCAGCCAGTTATTCCATCACTGGTGAAGTCCTGCTCTTCAAATGATCATCTTTAGGCAAATAAAAATAAAATAAATCTGCAATTGCTTCAGATGATAAAAAAGAGACAATAAATGGGTAAAGTTTGAAATATTAAGATAGTTTCAGTAGATGACCTAAAACAAAATGAGACGGACTTAATACAATGAACACACAACATGCCAGATTGAAGCTTATTAATGCCTCTGGGAACTGTGTTGGCCTCATTCTGCTCCCCGTCAAGCCCTCCCATAATAAACTTCCAACTGTAAACTGGTAATACTTGTCAATGTTACTTGCAACTTGAAGACCAACAAGGATGGACCAAGCCTAAAAAGGCTCCTTAAAGATGAGCTGAAATACCTTGGCAAGTCAGTAGATTCACAGACAGCTTTCCTGTCTTTGAACTAAGCAGATAGCAGGCCATAGCAAAGCAATAATGGGTAAATGCTACTCTGCTAATTAGAAGTCAAGTGAGAGTGTAGTACTCTAATCAGATTGTAAATAAGGAAAGAGACATGCAGAAAAGCCACCAATAGCTCTTCTGGTGATACTTGTACAGATGGTTTGGGCACTGAGGTTGGCATATTTATACATATTTATGTGCATATTATCTTGATGTGAAGAATAAAATCTTTCCTACACTTCAGTTTTCCTGTGAGATATTACCTTGCCCAGAGGCAAAGAACGAAATCAGGGAATGCTGCTAGAGGAGCAGATAAACAGTGACCTCTCTGTGGAACCTCCTAGTCAACGACTCAACAGAGAAACCAAGCTATTCCCTGTGAAGAAGTTACTGGCCTAATACCCAGCCATATTGAAGAAGGTCTTTAACATGCTGGTTTGGAGAATGTGGGAAGGAGAGCATCAGACTCCAGCATAATTGTTCAAAACAAACCTCTGACAGAAAGACAAGGAGAGGCACAGATTTTCTTTCTCAGTCCATTCATGGAACTAACCTGGATCTACTGGGGCTTGAAGAAAAAAAAAAAAAAAAGATGTGAAGGAAATTACATGCTTTACTGTTTTAATTAATTTGTCTAGATGCCATGTTCCAGCTGGCTAAGACATTTTACCAGCAAACTGATTGTGACACTTTAATCCCTTATCCCAAGTGGTCAGGTAACTACTGGATTAACAGAGGGGAGCAATTCTGGGAGCAGCCCTGAGGAAATGCTCCTGTTGGTGCCTGGGGCTGCACAGTGAGACACCTTCATCATCCCACAAGCACAACGCTTCCCCAGCAGATGGCAACTCTGCAGTCAAAGAACAAGTTCCAGCCTGAAGAGTAAGTGGTGCACTAAAATATGATTGAGAGTGACCTGACAAGAGTTGAGGACACTCATAGAGGTCATATTGCCCCTGAAGTACTAGGAAAGCCATCCCACATAATGTCCACATTTCCAAAAAGTACTTTCATGTCCCACTTCATTAAAATTCTGCAGTTCCATTTGATACGCAAGAGGTCAGGGTCAAAGCCCACAGATTGATGTGTTCCTTCCTAAGGACATAGCATGAACCATGGCACTAAGTGACTTTCAGTCCAGGATGCAATACTTTTTGATCTTTCTCCCTCTCAAGCTCATACATCACTTAGCAGATGCTTGCAAGGAAGTTGTAGTATACTGTTAAGTATGCAGGGACTTGCTGTGTTTTCACAGCAGTGGTTAGAACCAGGAATCATGCAATGTTGCTCTGTTTCAGAGGGAATTCTGGAAAACATAAAAAATTATATAGGTAAGAGAAACTGAAGGGAAGATCAGAAAATGGCCATTCTTCCATATCTTTCTGCAGAAAGCACCTACCCCTTTTATTAGCGTACTCCAATCTTTGTGTAGCACTTGTGTTTCTAAGACCCTTCTCCTTCCCCCATTTCCTCCCATCTGGTGACCAAGCACACAGGGCATTGCTCACGAGACTGCTTCATTTCTATGCTGGGTCAGAGCTCCTCCACCCTCGGTCTCTTTATCCAAAGCAAACATTAAAAGCTTCTTAATAATACCTGGGGGAGAAGGAAGGGAATGTCCAATCAGAACTTAAGCTACAGTCCTGGCTTCTCTACCAACCACTGTAATTAATAATAAGGAAAAATATAAAAGATAGAACTTCTGAAGGCAGTATTTAAAGGAGTTAATATGTCTTTCCTAGCCAGCTATTGTTGTGATGTATTAGCTGCCCAGACAACTAAGAAAGTCACATAGAAGGTCAGATGAAATCTTATTTAAAAAGAAAAAAAAAAAAGTATCATATTAACTTGTCATGTTAATGATATGTATCTGAATGGTTTCTGCAGACTGGTAAGCCTAAGCCAGGGTTTTCTAAGTGTACAAAACATTTTTGTACACTTTTGTATAAAAACATTTTGTCACAATATGCCATGCTACCTTTGGATACTTGTATATGCATGTCAGAGCCCTTTGAAATGAAGGTTTATGTTCACAAGCCACAGGCCTAGGAAATCTTTTATCATTTGTAGGAAGCTAGTCATGAAAATCTGCCTGATAAAAGAGACACAGGTTTATGTTTCATGCGGGTCTCTTCACTGTAGCCATGATGGACCAGTAAAGTCTGTTTTTATAAGGATGGGCACTGAGAACCACCTAGTGTTGACAATGGTTTCCCTAAGTGTGTGCTTGTGTGCGTGTGTGTACACTAATAAATACTAATCCAGTCGCAGGCACCATAAATTGCTAATTGCTTCTTGCTGTAGCTTTATCTATCACCCCTTAACAGGTGGTCTTCAGTGTTTGGAGCTTATTTACATCAATTTGAAATTTTTGTTTGAAAGCAAAACTAGTCCTGGGGAAAAGATTTTGCCTGAATGCTTTATGCAGCCATCCCCAGCCAGCACGCTTGCCTGCTGGCTTATAATTCTAGTTTTGGAGTATTATTCACAGCAACTAGATAAAAAGGTTTTAGTTTATCATTCATTGTTTGGTTCAATTAATGGAATTTATGCTCATTTTAAAGCACATTTTCTTTTGGTTTTCAACACACACATTTGCTAGTCACTAGACAATAACAATTGTTTAATAGCGTAATTAGTTAGGTTTTGATTTGCAAGACATATGACTTGAAACCATATGATTTCCAGGTTTTCAGTAATTATTTTTAATTCAAGCTGTAAAAATTCCATGCCGTACTAACCAACAAGGCTGGGAAAGAAGCCAAAGATGCAGTTTAACATTTTATGATTAAAAAAATCTTCTTCTCCAAACTCTGTTCAAATCCTGGTTTAATAGACAACTTGCTAGGAAGATATTTCAGTATTAAACCTGTGAAGGCTAGTCAACAGAAGACGAAGATGAAACAGAACCTGGCGAGTAATGTCTAGACCAGATCTTTCATGGACTATCTGCTCTATGGACACAGTATGAGAACGTTGAAAAGGCTCCAGCTCTGGTGCACCAATACTCAGCAAAGCAAGGTATTGTAACCAGTGGGTGAATGAAAGAGTTGAGTGAATTCCGCAGACATCAACAAAACCAAGCTTTGCTGCATTTCATGTTCTACCCTGGAGGGTGCATAAGAATTCCTTCCTCAGCTAAAGCCCCCCTTAGACGGATTGCGTGGACACACCCACTTCATCAATGCTTATTGCTCTTATTGTTCTTAGGAACTGCTTCTCAGCTTCAATTTCCCACAACCAAATATATTCTTTAATTATTTACATGAATAGTATATATTTTCAGGGAACTATTCAAAACATAGGAGTGAACTTTTGGTTATAAGTGGGCAACTCCTCAAATGTTCCTCAAGGGGCAGGCGTTGATCCCTTCTCCCTGGTGACAGCGATAGGACCCGAGGGAATGGAGTCAAGCTGCGACAGGGGAGGTTCAGGTTGGATATCAGGAAAAGGTTCTTCACTGAGAGGGTGGTCGCACACTGGAACAGGCTCCCCGGGGACGTAGTCACGGCACCGAGCCTGTCGGAGTTTAAGAAGCGTTTGGACTACGCTCTCAGTCACATGGTCTGAATTTTTGGGTGGTCCTGTGTGGAGCCAGGAGTTGGACTCGATGATCCTTGTGGGTCCCTGCCAACTCAGAATATTCTATGATTCTATGTTCCCTCAGGATGTACAGATAACAAACCTTTACTTTGGCTTATTCAAAGCCAATTTTCAGAAAGCATATCCTTTTTCTCTCCGTAACATAAATTTGAAAAATCTTTCTTAGGCAGACTTTGAACATGGTATTTTTCTGTCCTGCTTCCCTCATACCCCAGCAGCCCCACTGTCTTTAATTTATCCTCTTTAATTTTTGCAAGTGTTCATTAAATTTCTCTCCCCACCCCCACCCCCCCCAGTTTTAGACAGGACCTGCATATTACTTTCTTACTCTATTTGCTGAGCAAAATAGAACAAACATATTGGAATTTATGCATAAAAATTTTTTAGATGCATTTTGTGATAAAGTATGTTATGTTATTAAGAATTGTAAAAGTATTACTGTACTTCGGTTTCATATGTAGCTTATTTTAAATGGGGCAGAATATTTTAATAGTCCAAGAAAAGATATATTTTATAACTTACAACTGGAGATATATCTGTAATTTTTTCCATAAAATATGCATGAATGATTTTCAGCTCCATTTAACTAATGTGTTTTGGAAAGTCTTTGCGATATCAAATGCAACAAATCTCAGGCAAAATGGGAAGTAATATGTCAGTGTGGTTAAGAGTAACTTTTCTCTTCATTTTGCAGTTCAAATTTTGGACCAAGTATCTCTTTCATTAGATAGACTCAATATTGTTTCGGAATGTGACAGAGTGACCATCAGGTATAAAATTGCAAACTGCCAGAAAATAAAAATGTCCAAACATCATAAACTACTCACAAGGCATTCGCTAATGGAAAAAGAAGTATATCCAGCCTTGAACTGACTACAGAGCCTCTAGAAATTACCAGCTGCTGTGCAGATGGATGCAAAAGAGAGTGTTGCTGTCCTGATCAGACATCTACTGAACATAGAGTGAAAGATAGCAGAAGACACTAAGAAAAAGCAAGGGTTACTGGGTAGTGCCCAGTGCAGATGAGAGTAGTCTATCATCTGCAAAGGTCTCAAAATCTGCACCTGCAAAAGCACATTGCCCTCTGCCCTCCTCTCACACACCTGCTATGCAGAGTACATCACGCTTTTCCTTTGATGTTATCCAGACACAGAGAAATGGTGCTGGGGACTGCGGAGTTGGTCCTATGCTTTTTTAAATAATGGGAACAAGCCCGGTTCCTAAAATTGAACAAAGAGCAAAAAATGTAACTTTGCAAATAATTGATGAGACCCACCAAAAGCACCTTAAAGATGCTAATAGTAACTGATGTAGTTGAAACAGGGAAAGTTGTCACACCAGAAGCAGGAGGTTAGGTTTCCAAACAGCAAGCAGAACTTCTATATTGCAGAGTCATCCCACTTAACTCAAAGGATGCAGCTCAGAAGTGAGTGTCTCCAGCATTTTCTTGTGATCAATATCTAGAGCTAATCACCTCCATGGAGCTCTTCAGCATACCTAAAATCTTAATCTACCAGGGCCGGACCTCCTGGAAGAGAAATGAATTTTACAATAGACCATAGATAAAAAAAACAAACATAGTCCCAGAAAGAGGGGAAAGAACTACAGTTCTGTTCCATTCCTAATGTATTTATGTGGTGGTTTCACACTGCTGGGCAGCTAAACACCACACTGCTCTCTCACTCCCCCTCCTCAAAGGAACAGAGTGAGAAAATACAATGATAAAGGGCTCAAGAATTGAGATAAGGACAGGGAGATCACTCACCAGTTACTGTCACGGGCAAAACAGACTCAGTGTAGAGCGATTAATGTAGTTTATTACCTATTATTAACAGACTAGAGCAGTGAGAAAATAGAAGCAAACTAATAACACCTTCCCCCCTCATCCACCCTCTTCTACCTCCTCCCCCTAAGCAGAACAGGGGAACAAGGAATGGGGGCTGCGGTCAGCCCATAACACTTCATCATCTACCCCTCCCACGGGATGCTGTCCTTCCCGAACAGGTCCTGCGTGGGCTTTCCACAGGCTGCAGCTCTTCAAGAGCTGCTCCAATATGGGTCCGTACCACGGGGTCCATCCTGCAGGACCAAACTGCTCCAGCACGGGTCCCCCACGGGTGGCAGCTCCCACCGGATCACCTGCTCCTGCGTGGGCTCCTCTCCACAGGCTGCAGCTCCGGCCCGGAGCCTGCTCCTGCGGGGGCTCTCCATGGGCTGCAGCCTCCTTCAGGCCACATCCACCTGCTCCTCCGTGGGCTCCTCCACGGGCTGCAGTGTGGAGATCTGCTCCATGTGGTACCCCATGGGCTGCAGGGGGACAGCCTGCTCCACCCTGGTCTTCACCACGGGCCTCAGGAGAACTTCTGCTCCGGCGCCTGGAGCACCTCCTGCCCTCCTTCTTCCCTGACCTTGGTGTCTGCAGGGCTGTTCCTCACTCCGCTCACTCCCAGCTGCTGTTGCGCAGCAGTTTTTTTCCCTCTCTTAAATCTGCTCTCCCAGAGGCACAACCAGCGTTGCTCACTGGCTCAGCTCTGGCCAGCGGCAGGTCCCTTTTGGAGCCAGCTGGAGCTGGCTCTTATCTGACACTGGGCAGCTTCTGGAATCTTCTCACAGAAGCCACCCCTGTGGCCCCCCTGCTGCCAAAACCTTGTCATGTAAGCCCAATACAATTTGTTAACCATTCAGTGAGAAATATGCCCTGTTCTGCCTGTTTCTAGGTCTATGATTTTTGCAGTTGTGGCTCCCCAGAAGCTTAGTTTCAGTAAGCAGAACAAAGCCTGTTCTTGCTTTGGATACAGTAGAGTATCCTAAAAAGGGCATATTTTTGGGACTTGAGCCTTGGAGGTAGGCTGTTATTCTTCGGTGAATAATCAAACCCATGACTTACTCTGAAAATGTAACATGCTGTGTTACATGTGACTGTCAATGTCAAACTTTTGAGTCTTCTCTGACAACTTGTGCAGTGCCCACTGAGAGTAACACCGTTGCTTTAAATGGGGAGAACAAGTTGCCATTCACAAGTTAGCTAGTTGCAAACAGGGTTATAAGGTTTAGGAGATAGTACTAACAGAATAGGCTGTTCTTACCGGTTATATTCTTACACAGGACTTAGACCACGTCTGCAATTAGCTGCCTTGGCAAAGTAATGAACTGCAAAAAGGTGTCATCCTTCGGCTCTGTTCTATGGCCAAATATCACTCATTTTTCTGAAGAGGAAGTCTATGAGTTTAAATAAAAGCCTCATGTAAACCTGCAAGGTTTAGTCCTCTGTGTTTCAATCAGCAACTTTTTTTTTGCCATCAAATACTGTGTAGCTGCCTCGTAAAATTTCTACCTCTGCAAATATTGTCAATATATAGATTTTTGTCAATGTTTGAAAGGCTGGCTTGAAATATTCTGTTTTCAGATGTTACAAGAAATGAGGAAACACTATAAGAAGCCTAATGTTATACTTCACATGATTGGTAGTATTGAAGTGAAAACATAGTTATACCATCATCTTACTTCATTTTAAAAACCTGAGCAATACTATTCATGGAAAGGTGGGATTGAAAATACAGCAAACTGAAATCCAGATAGGAGAAGAAATATAACACATGCAGCAGCAATGCGCTATTTATTACGTGCTAAATTGCCCCATTAACATGACCTTGAAATATCACAGTAAAGACAGAAGGGTAGTTCTGCCTCAATGCTTGCTTGTTTTTTTTTTTGCATTTTATGTGGAAAAAGACAAGATATCTGGGATATCTGGCCATTTTAAGTGTATCCGTTGCAACTCCTTGTCAAGAACATACATTCAGCTTAATCTTCAGATAAGTAATGTGTGAAAGAAAGGTCAACTAAACAATATTTGAGCAAGTATAGACTGGAGATTGATCTAAAATTCATTTTCCTAGGATTAGAGAAATATCTGAGGATTAGAAGACTATAAATTTGGCATGCATTTTGCATGTGTCACCTCTGCATATAACAGAGGTTTTAAGATACAAAAAGCAAAAGTCACCACTACCCGGAATATAGACCTTACATTTGCTTTCTTGTACAAGTGGCAGACCAAGTTATCACAATATCTGTTTGTTCCCCAGGAAAATAATAATAATAATAA
>VXAL01015539.1:114934-133219 GCA_013399475.1 Chauna torquata
AAAAAGTAAAAAAAAGTCTACAACATTTCTGGGTTTTATGTCTCTGGTTGCCTATGGTTGAGCTCCATTCTATCCACTTTCTAATTGGTACAGTGCTATCCACCTTGGTATTCAGAATTTAGCTATTTATTCCAGTGTATATAAATCAGGTGACTGAGACTTATGTCAGCAGTGTTAAATATTTCAGTGTTATGACCATAAAGGAATGAATGGAATAAAATTATGGAAATATTTTGCAGCTAGTAATTAATTTTGTTACCATGGATGATGGGTGTTGGTGGTTGATAATTTTTTTTTTTTTCTTCCCACCCAGTAGGGAGTCAAACCCAAGAAGAGTAGCATAGTCTTGAAGAGCACTTGGCTGTTTTCCCCATGTTACTCCCCTCCAAAGGCAAAATTAACTTCGAGAAGTTAGATATAGTGCATGACAACAACTGGGATGGAGCCAAGGTGAATGTTCTAGGCATATTGCCTGGATATATTCAGATTTCAAGGAGGTGGTGTCAACTTCAGTGAGTATTTGAGCAGATGCTTACAATGTGTTAACAATTTGCTCAAACCAGAATCCTACGTGGCAGACATTGACCTAGTATCCTTTTTTTTCTCCAATAAAAACTATTAACAGAAACTTCTGTTTCATTTAAAACTTAAAAAAAAAAAAAAGAAAAGAAAAGAAAAGAAAAAAAGAAAAACACTTACTCAAAGTCTTGCAACATCAGTATTACAAACTAAAGCTTCAATCCAACTCCTAATTTGACATTCTGAAGACCTTTTGTGGATATGTATGTTTTTGTATCTGTGTGTGGGAGAGAGAGAAAGAGACAGTGTGAGTTCATGCCTGCATATAAAATAAAAGGAACATACAAGGTACCAAAGGACAGTTTAAAAAAGAGTGACATTGTGCTGTTGGTTTGAAACTGAAATAAATACAACATATAAATATCTCTTAAATATCTCTTCGATATCACAGGAGTAACAATATTTTATTCTAGACCAAAAAGACACATAAGGCAATGCCAGTAACAAGACATTTCATTTAAATGTGAATTATATGCCCTCTCTATCCCAAGAGAATTTTTTTTTTTTTCCTGAGGAAAATATTTGAAGATAACAGTAGCAGCACAGTCTGCAAATGATATTTTAGAAGATTTTTTCACAGTGAGATTGAAAGGTATTAAAGACATTAATTATCCATGGATTAAGGTATGGATTTATAGAGGATATAAAAATCAATTTGGTGAGAGAATGTGAGGTAAAGTCTATAGGCTATATGTCTTAAATTACTTTTTTTTTTTTCTATCTTACATATTATTCAAATATATGAGAGCTGTGATTTTTTTCTAGTATGAGATTGGTATACTGTTATCCCTTTTTAAACTGAATTATTGGGCTTCACTGAAGTCCGTGAGAATTTTTATTTCTAACTTGAATAAGGTCATCACTTCACCTTTGACTTTTCTAACTAAGATACATTTGATCTAAAAAGTTATTACAAGTAATACTCTTTTCAATTAGTGTATATGTTAATATGTTAATAAATGAGTATAACAGAGTAATATTGCTCACGTTGTTCTCTCCCTTCATCTCCTCTATGACACTCAAAAACTTTGAGTGTCATACTACACATACTGAAACACATGAGTAACTTTCCTCTTTATGTTTTACCATGCTCAGCTGACACCCATGAGTTTTGTATAATATTTCTTGGACCTAAGAAGGGATACAATTATAATAAACTCTTAACATGTCATGACAACAATGAATGTAAAGGTGGGATTCATGATGTCACCTGACATTTGCATGAAGTAGAAATATTGGCATATTCCTAAAAGTAATAGTAAAAGTATTTGAAAATGGTGAGGATGTTTATCATTTTACTTTCATCTCTAAAGACACCTCAACTTAAAGTATTTCATAACCATCATATCATTGTGCAAATCTCACACTTAATGAAACTGTCTTTACAAAGCTTCCATGTGTCATATGAATGGCTGAGCCTAAGTAAGAATTTAAATGTGAATTCTTGAAAATTGACCAGTCACGCCCCACAACACCTGCTTGACTTTTGGCAGAAAAGGATCAGCTTGCTCTTTGATTATGTTGCAATATGCAATATACATACATAACTGGATGCATATATTATCTATACACATATATTCATTTGTCTAGCTACAATTTCTTCTTCTAAGATAAATAAAAACTTTTTCTCTCTCCAAGTCCACTTATCTAATTATCACACAATGACTAAGCAATGCTGTTGAATGAATTTTTCATGCCAACAGTACATTTTAAAATATCTTGGGATGTGTTTTCCTCACAATTAGTTCTTATAAATTGGATTTACAGAATCTTTAACTGAATAGTATGAATGTTTTGCCATATTACATGAATTATATAAATACTGTCTTCTTTCTTTTTAAATTTTATAAGTAATATGCCTGTAGCAACCCTCCAAGAAATCATAGACAAAACTTATGTTTCTTTCTTTCACTAATTAAACTTCATGTTTAGAAAAGAAGACCTGTTTTTACAGTTATGACTTTCTTTTTACTAATAATGAACACTTTCACAGCACGTTTCATCTACAGTTTAAAAGGCAGTTAAGCAAGATTATATTCTCCTTTTGGTGAGGAAATAGAAGTGCAGAGAGGACACCATAACCATCCCCAGCCTGCACAGCCAGGCCATGGCAGTGACATGGCTCTGTCAATTCTTGCATACCTTAGTCCTTGGTTATTAAAGCTCTCTGATCTGCCTCCCAGGAATCAGTTTTTGGAGAGTGAAATATATACCGTGCCTCCCAGTATATGAGAGGATTGTTTTTATTGATCTTTCTTGCAACACTGTTTTGCTTTAAGAAAAAAAAGAGGAAATGATTAGTCAGTGAGTGCCAGTGGATTGTCTTCAAGGGGTGCTCCAAGGTAAGCAGGATCTCAGAATCACTTCCTAATTCACTTAATAAGTTCAATGAAGTAACACTCATCATCCACTTTCATTAGTGGTACAAAAGGAGACGTAAATTTTGTTTCAGAAATGAGCTAAGTACTGGCTAAATGCAACACAAGCCACGTTGTTATGTGCATTGAGCTCAAAGATTTGGGATCGTAGATATGAACACACTTCATAACTAAACATTCCATACAGCACCTTAACATGTCTTAAACCCCTGTACATGTTGGCTAATATTTCGTTATGAACAGTCTGCTTCATTCATGCTTTTTATCTCAATAATAAATTACTGGCAAATAATCCAGATATTCTTTTAAAAGAAAAAGGGATTTAATATGTATGAACAAATAAAAATTCCAAGTGTTTGGCTTTGTATTTCTTTTATCCATAACTTTCTGCATGTCATGAAGAAAGAGAAATTGATGGGAGTATTTAAATCATTGCTGACAAGAAATTTACTCATCCAAATACTGAATGAACAATGAGTGATCAGAAGATACTACTGACAAGAACTGAAGTCATAGACACTTTCTATATCTACGTAAGTAAAGTGTTCATTTAATTAAGACATTATATGCATAAACAGTGAAGCTGAAAGGTCTGTAAAGCAAAGCCTGGTTTCTGAAGAATTTCTCATGCCCTTTACACTACACAACAACAGATCTACAGCTCCCCATATTTTCCACGAACCTTTTATTCTCTGCTCCCTTCATCACAATACTCACAGCTTCTACATCTTCTACCATCAGCTTCAAAGTTTAGTGTGTGCATCTTGTGGACCTGACGGCACAACCCTCTTCTTGTCCATATAGATCCATAAGTATCTTGCAGATAAATGTATGGCAGTAAAATGCGATGTTGTCATCAGAAACCTGATAATATCAGATACTATACCACAAATAAAAGTATGAATGTGCTGGGACATCGCAAGTACTGTGTGGGTGCTCTGTGCAGCTAAGCAGCACATGTGTAACAAGTCTAGTTAAGGACAGTTTTATCAGGTCCACAGTGTGTGAGCAGACGGCTCTGCAACCCCCACGCAGTGATCAAGGCACTCACAATGCACAGTGCATACCCAAGGACAGTAGATTGGACTAACCAAGCATGCAAAATATAGTTGACCTGAACATAGACAGCTGTCACTTGTCCTGCTACTGTTTTGAGTGGGGTGTTGGGCATCCAGAAATCCCAGAGAAAATGGCTAAAACTGATAGGAGAGCAGGCGGTGAGACATAAAAGCAATCAGCTACTGCCAAAGGCAGTAGCCTTAGCAGGTGCATACTCTCCCTGCTCCTAAGGAAACCTAAATAGGATCATTGTAAAGTTACAGGCAGCACAGACTATAAAATTGCAGTGCAACGATTACTGAACAATACAAACTCTTATATGTAGTCGTTGTCTTAAGCTACAGTGATTCTCATTATAGAGTTAAAAAGTAGTTAAAAGTTAAAGCAGGTACTAGAAACATTGCCATAAATTCTGTTCTGTGGCAAAATTGCTACACAGCATGTCACTAAAGATCCTCATGGCTGTCTAAAGAGAAGAATTTGGCCTATTATGTCTCTCACAAGTATTTTTTTTATGACCATGCTTATTGTTTCACCTCTTTATATTGATTTTGTCATTTTATTTGGTATTCACCCTTACACAGGTCCTAGTAACAACCACCTGGCACAGTATGGCCATAAAATATTTCTCAACATTTGTTTTGTTAGGTTAACCATTAAGATCATTATGATGCTTCCTATTTTCTTTATCACTGGCAGAACTGGGATGGCAAGCCCCATAACACACTAGCATATATTACTTAGGTTTACATGTACAGATTAATATATTCTCCAGATAAATGACACATATTTAAATGTGATATAGTACACACAGAATATGGTAATATACTAAAAGATACAGTATCTGTTTTTTAAAACATGCAAATTGTATGTTTCTCTCAAAAGGCTACAAACAGATGGAGGGTTGTGTTCAGCACATTTCTTCAGAGTTTCTAAATCTGCCTGATGGGAATTCCATTACCTGCACCAGCTGTACAGGTGACCTCTTTGACTTCCACTTGCCAAGCTCTGAATATATGAGGCAGTACTGGCTTGTTTTTAAAATAAAGTATATGCAAAAATGGACATATCTGACATGTTACTGTAGTACCTATTTAAAATGTATGCTCTCTGGTTTAACCCTTGCACCAATAATTATAAAGTGTTTCAAACTGTCTATGCAATAAGACGTTTTTATGTCTTTCTTTTTGGTTAATCTACTTTACTTTTTTTTTTCCTTAATCAGAACTGATTAAGATTTCTTTTCTAATCTAAGAATCTTTATTGGTCGTAGGTCTAATTATTGCAGAAAAAAAAAAAACCCTATATGTAGTGGAAAAAAAAATAATAAAAATAATAATAAAGTTAACATTTTTATACATTTAGTTTCTGCCCCTTTTTCCTGGTGTTAAGCTTAGCCTCCCCCCGCCCCTCCAGGACCTGAGGTCAGTGTTTTCAGCCTGGTTTCAGTGGTGGTTGTTAAGGTGAATGTCAGTATCTCGAGTTCTTCACCAGGAGGAAGATGATGTTCATGCTGATGGTTTCTTCTTCCTTGCTCTATGATACACTTGCAGTATTTATCATTTATTCTCCTTGTTACCCCTAAAAGCAGTTTTGTCCAGCTCCAGGTCTTCATTTCTCTAGCAGACAAAAGGTGAGTTTTTTGTTGTCGTGGGGTCTCCAGTGCCAGTCTGTGCCCATCTTTATCACCCCATGCCTGTACCCCTGTGCACTGCATCCTTCACCTCCACTTTTCAACACTTCTGCTATCCTATCAGCCTGTATTTCTCTATACTACATCTTCATGGCACAAGAAAGTGAGGACAGGTATTCCAGGCAATCTTAGAAAAGAATTGAAAAGGAACTGATGTGGAGTAGAGAACATAAAAGGGAAATAAGCAGGTTTTAGGAACGGGATCTTGGGAAGAACAGGAGATGGCAAAGAATCTGAGCTCTCGAGAGGAAGAGGTGATCAGCCAGAGAGCAGTTCTGTGTCTGTTACGTAAGAGAGAGAGAACTCATAAGCGTAGAACTATCAACACATTTACCTTCAATTTCACAAACCACATCACCAAGAGAAGTATAGAGTTACTTTAAATACCAGGTGCCTAATAATCTTCATGAAATTTCTAGATAAAATGTCAGATTTACTGTCTACACTAACTGCAACAAACTCTACAGATCTACCCAAGATTTGAAACATAATAGACTTCCTCTGGCTAACACTAACCCTCTCTTTATATTTCTCAGTACTGGTGAATTTAAAAAATGTATTTACATTCAATCTTAAAAATGTCAGGCAGTAATAATTCTAATACAGATTTACAAGGATCAAGTAACTACTTATGGAAAGTATTCTATGGTCTTTGCAGAAACAGTTCATAGTTTACAGTGGTATAACAAATGCAACAAGACACTCTGCTTGGAGACCATAAAAATGGAGTAAAAACCTAAGATTGCTACTATGAATTTGAAATATAAAGCCAATCTTGAGCCTAGCTTAATCTAGAAAAGTGATTGTAACATTTTTGTTATGAAGTCTAGACATAGCAGGTTTTGCACACTTTCTAAAGTTTGACATCTGAAAGTGAAAAATGTAAGTCTTTAATTTACTTTGAATGATATATTTATTTTCCACTAAAAAACAGCTGAAATGTGCAAGAATTTATCAGCCTTTAAAAGTAGCTTTGAACAACAACAGTTTAATCCCTTCTTAGATGGAGAACACTGAAGCTACCTGTAAAACAAATTGCATTTTTCACACACGACAAGGCAACTCAGTATAATGGAACCCAGGTGTTAGACTAATTTCTAATTTAACCATAAATGAAGAAAAGAGAAATATTAATCCTTGATGCAAGTTGTTGTGATATTATAGAATCCAACATAATGAAGAAATGACCCCACTTTGCACAAAGGTTAACTGTACAAATGGTACTGTATTGACAAAAATGTTAATGAGTTTGTGTGGCAGCAGGTAAGCAAGGGTTGGCAGAAGGAAGCTATTGTGATAGGCACATAATTACAATGGAAGTCATGTCTTCGGTAATGACTAGGATTCACATCACATATCTTTTCAGTCACAGTACAATTTCACTAGTTCTGTTTATGGTAATCTATGGGATTATTTGACAGCAAGGTGACACTGTGACTTTGGAACAAATTTCTTTCACAGACAGCACAATTACTGATATTGTGACATTCAATTAGACATATCACTGCTGTATAATTTTGATTTTAGAAAATATACAAACATGAGGTACATTTTTCATTAGTACATGAAGTTCTTTGGTTCTCCATTTGGATCTCGTCTTGCTAAAAGCTTTGATCTTACTAATGTGTAGGAATCAGAAATTTAACAGCTGTGCATCTTTAACCATTCAACTGCAGGATTAATGAAGAAAAAGGAAAAATGATGCATTTTAAATGTATACTTTTCTAAATGAGAAAGAATATAGATTTCCAGACAAAGTTTAACTCTGTTGTAAACTCTGCTATATTAAAACAAACAAACAAACAAACAAAAACAAAAACAAACACAAACAAAAAACCAATATGCTTTTCAAAAGGGAGTTCTCTGACAGTAGTCATTAAATCATATGCCAGGCCAAATCCCCAGCTAATCTATTTACCTATTTACCTCAGTCTCACAAAACAACTAGGGACAGGAAAATATCCAGGTGAAGAATCAAATCTGTGCCACCCATTCTCCCCTTTGTGGAAGCAATGTGAAACAACAGGGAAAGGACAAGACTAAGAGCAGATGTGGTGAATAGCTCCAGAAGTTCACCATATCTTTGGTCCGTGGGAATAAGCTGGGTCTTACTGTGAGCCTTTCATTATAAGACCAGAGTTGACAGCACCCTGTCAGTACTGGCATGTACTATACAGTCACAAGTGATAAAAGAGGTGCTTTGGCAAACATAGCAGCTTTTAAGAAAAAAGTTTCCTGTATGAAATTCTTCAAGAAATGCTTTGTGCAAAACAAAATTCTCTTCTGGGATGTTCAAGAACACTTTTTCCTTGTACTTCATGTGCATGTTTCAGTGCCTGCACTTGTGTGACAGTTCACCAAAAGTGCCTTTTGTTATTTAGTTCTTTAAGTGGCTGATCTAATCTTCCGGCTCACCTAAAATCTCTCTTGCTTCCTTACAGTGTGTCTTCCCAAATACAGTATTGTAAATAAGATTTTTTTTGGCAAACAGAAATAAAGGAAATAAGAATATAAGAAAGGGTATGAATATATCAGAAACAAAAACTTCCTTAGAAGACAAAATAATTTCTACAAATACAGTATCTTACCACCAGCATGGCTTGTCATAGTAGTGGTTTTTTTTTTTTCCTTTGCTGTAGGTTTCACAGTGTAAAATTTATGTTGTATTCCTTCTTTGTAACTCTGAATCTTCATGAAATGTTCGTTATTTTAAGATATAGGATCTAAGCATTAATCAATGAGCAGCGTTAAGGTACAATAATAACTCTTAATCTGCATGATGTCTGCATCATTCCTTCCATTGAATTTAGGTGTAAACTTTTATACTGAAATTGGATTAGAAAAGTTGGCTTAGGTAACTTATTTATAGTCATGATGTGGAAAAAAACAATTTGCTTACAGTATCCTATTATTTCAACTTCTGTTCAGTAATTTGTGACTTGAATGAATAAAACCTAAGGCTTTAATGGGATGAGGATGCTGCTAAGATTTGTTAGAGCAGTGAGAACATCACGCTTATTCTCTCCAAGGAGACAGGCTGCAATCATAATGATTTCATATTTGTAGAGGGGTTTTCATGCCAAAGAATCCCCAAATGCTTTAAAAAATTGACAAATTATATATAAAAATCTTTCTGTTCACCGCTGAAGTTCAGCAGCCTCTGTTGTGAAAGGTTTTTAACAATGTATAGCAATGTCTCGTTCACTTTAGGACAAGATATGACTACTATAAAGCAGGAAGAGTCTCAGCAGGCAGACAATAACACTTCAAATGGAAATGTAGAGGCCACTGAGGTTGACATACTACTTAGGAAGTGTGGCACATTGATTTAGTGACCTTCCTTTTGTGTTTTGAGAGGATCGTACATCCGATAACTCACTGAGTGAGTCCAAGTGCACTTGATGCACTTAGAGCACAGTTCTTCAAGGTGCTGAGCACTGTAGTTCACAAGACAACAAATGGTAAGTCTGTAAATATGACATGATTAAATGTAAGTAAGTGCTTAAGTGCTCTACTGATCAGAACTTGCAGAGCTGTATGAAAGAGTCTGTGTCCCTAAGAGCCCAATGTTCAAGACTTGAAACCAGGACTCCTGAAGGAGAGAAACAGAAATGGTGAAAGGGGTCAATATTTTTCACTTGCATAGTTTGCAAAGACAGAAGGAGGTAGTTCCCCTCAAAATCCTTTCTCTCGTCCATTGTATAAGAATTTGTTTTATGAGGTTACAGCTGAAGAGGAGGACAAATGTTTTGTTTAAAAAAAAAAAAAAAAAAAAGACTAAACCCTATCAGAAGAAATTTAGACAATACCTATGTCTCTAAAAAATGTCTACACAGTTGTTAACCTAGCTGTAGAGATACCTATTTCTATAGATACCTTCAGAGCTCTATCAAAGACTGTACAAGAGGGAGGTCTACCACAAGCACTGCTTTAAGAGGCTTCTCAGATGGAGACAAATGTGCTTGAGGACTGATGGCTGCTGCAGCCACAGCTGCTGAAGATGCATAGTGATGGAGAGAGCAGGTAGCAGTCTGATGAGACTCTCAAGAGATGAGAAGCATCTCTGAGGGCCTCAAAGAAGCAAGAGGGATTGCTATGAGAGGGAAGGGTGATTTTGAATAGGGAAGGCTGTTATCCTAGTCTTCTCCTAAAGATCACCCACTGGTGCCTCAGCCATCCTCGAACAACCTCACACTGCTGGTCCTCAGACATCCCTAAATGTGGGACTATATCTGCTGCCTTTTATGTCAGTGTTTGGGTTAGAGTTAGGTTCCTTATGTTAAATATCATGAAAGATGACAGTTATGTGTCTCAAAAAGCATCCAGAAAGGCCAGCATGGCAAGACAAACGCAATCTAAAACTGAAGTAGAAGGCACACTTTCCTTTTTAAAACAGTAGGAAGAAAAGAGTCATGTAATGTTTTATAAGAAACAGTTGTTAGATAACTCATCTACACAGCAGACGACTAGGTTCAAGTGCCTGCTTACCCTAAGGGTTCTGAACTTTCATCTCCCACTTCTCCAGTGGATGCCCTGACCAAGAGGTTACAGACTAATGAAGCCATGCCATGTTGCAGTTCATTACTGACTGGCCCAAGGCAAGGGGAAGGACTCTCTGTAGTTTACCCTAGGAAGGAAAGATCTGTGTCCCAGTTTTACCTTTTTTTTTTTTTTTTTTTTTTTTTTTTTTTTTTTTTTTTTGAACAACTGCAGTATGGTAACTACTTCCATTTTCCAAAGTAGACCCACAAAAATATCAATAAGCTTTCAAACTATTGAAGAGAAAATCCCGAAGGTTCAATCAAGCCAGCTAGTTATCCCCAAAAAAGCCAATCTGAGTGAGCTCCATAGAAAGGAAAGCGTAATGTGACTTCAAACCCTTGAAACCCTAGAAAATGCTTTTAAGTTGCAACCACAAGCAAAGGGTTTATGGCAAATGAGCACTAGACCTAAGGATATCAGCAATACCTCTCTAGTAGACTTAGGTGCTGAAAGGAGCAAAACGTCGTGTAAAGATCAAGTTACAAAAATCTAAACTGTCACAGGAGGGATTATTGCAGCAGCACTGCACATGTAGTAGGTGCCATACTTAAAGGTGATATCTGTAGTGTGCAAGTTACATGTCTGGTCTCTCTGGGAGGTGTTAGTGGGTGACTACAAAATATCTTCAGAAAATCCCTCTTTCTACCCAAGACAGGCAATCAAAAAGGATTGTGAAGGGTATGATTTCCAAAAACCTACCCTCAACAAGGACTCAGTTACCCTACACCCAGGATTCATTGACTGAACTCAGGAAGGCTTCCTGAGCCCTTATTTCTGAAATACGGAGCATTTCTTTCCTCCTAAGCAAAAGTCTGAGGGAATTTGAGCCCAAATTTCCCACCACTCGAGAATGTCCTATGGTACTTGGAAGAGAAGGAAGGGGACACTGTATCTGTTTCTGCATGGAGTCAGTAAAAGTGTATGGGAGCCAGAGAAAGTAGACATAATAGCCAGTCTTCTTCAGTTAGTGGTTGGCAGATGAATTCACTCTATAGGAGGCATCCAAAGATCAAAAGGAGAAGGTTGTTACATTAGAGCTGGCCTCTTACCTCTGCTCTTAGCCAGCAGGCAGGAAAAGGAATTGAGATGGAAATGTTTATTTTTGCCCAGTTTTTCTTGTATGCCCAGCCCTACAGGTAATTAGTCTCCTACTCTTCATACTAGATCTAAGGCAGCAGGAGTGATAGTTGAGGGTAATATATAGTCTCTGATATCCAGGGATGCTTCTCAGATCCCACAGATGAACAGGCAGCCCTGCCAGGAGTTTGGTCCAGTATCAGTATGAGGTCTAACTGCACTCCTTGCCATAGTTTCTTTGCTGAAGAAACATATTCCTAAATGGATTCCCAAATGGATTCCAGCAGTGTCACACTAAGAGAGTAAAGCAGGCAGACCATCAGCTGGCACCAACAATGGTTCAGCATGGAAGGGGGGAGCATGAGGGCAGCTGAGGGAAGGAAGACAGTTGCAGAAGCTGGGGGGTGCAGCAAGTGGGGCAGATGCAGTCAAGACATATTAGGCCTACATTTATACACAGGCATAAGGCCAGAGGTGAGGAGGAAGCTCTGAAAAGTAGCACCGGGGGAAAGGGGTTCCTCTCCTCCTTCACAGTCTGCTGCTGTGAATTGCCAGTTTAGTCCCAGTCCAGGTCTTAAGTGATCAGAGAAAAATCCACCTCTGGGATTAGGAGAAGGAAATCGAAAGAGGATATTGGGATGAAATACTCCTCATGCTCACACATGTAACAGTGGATAGGTTCTCCAAATATCATTTCCTTCTGTTCTCCCCTGTGTGCACTGGAGATGCGCAGTGGGAGCACAAGGAGGTAACTAGTAGCAGGAGGAAAAGAGAAAACAACATCCTCTACCTCCTCTATGTGCACCCCCTGCCACACACACACAGAAGAAAGTTGAGGAGGAAAGTGAGGTGAGTGTAATGTGTTCATTGAGAAGAAACTCTCTTGAATGAGGAGAAAACAGGAGGACGAAAACAGAGGTGAAGGAAAACCATTCAAATGTGAAGCATTTTGAGGAGAGGTAAAGGTGTCCCTCTTGCTGAGGCAGCTCCACTTTGCTCTGGGAAGGAGGGAGGGGAACTAACCAAAGTTATTGGGTACCAAAGGCCCCTGCTCCCTCTGCAGCCATCGCTCTGCCCAGCTTGTCACCCAGCCCTGATTTGTTTACAACCTTTTTCCCAGCTGATGCCTGTGAGTGGGGAGCACAGGTATAAATCCAGCAAGTGCTTCAATGCTTTTTACTTAACATTCAGTGGAGCAGAAGCTGAAACCAAAATCTCTCTTCATATATTTATTCCTTAACCACTAGCACATAGAGTCCTTTGTGCATGCCCTTCTCCTTTTTCTTCCTTCCATCTTCTTTTCAAGGAAAGTGAGAGTAATAGTTCCACTCTCCCAAGCTCTGAAGGAATTTCTCATGTCCCATTAAAGAACTATGATACAAAAAACCTATCGAATAAAAAGATGATAGAAAGCTTAGTTTTCTAGTTTTGTTTTTGATCAGGCTGACAGGCAAGCTAGAGAAGGAATGCTTGTTAGTGAATTAGGGTGGAGTTCTGGTGGATAATAAATTTTCAGTGCTGAACTCTTCAGCTCTACCAAAAGCTAGTACTTCCTGCACATGCCCTGAAAATTTTAGAACCCGTCAATAACATTTTATATCATGGTTGGATTTTTCTTCTTATTGGTGATTTCTGTTGTCTTCCCTTTTAATTGCTACCATTCTCTAAAACAATTTTGCAAAACTACAATCAACACATGTAGGCTTCTGTTCTAATTCTGTCACATGTTCATGCAACTGGTAAGTAAGTACTACAAACTTGAAAAATTCACCTGCCAAAGAAGTATTCAGTGAGGTATGTCACAGCTAGCACTTCTTCTTCAGGAAAAAAAAAATAATTTAAAACTGTTTATTAAATTACTCTCCTTTGTAATATTATATCTCTTTACTATTTGGACAATAACACTTTTTTATAATTGTTATTATTTATTTATTTATTTTTGCCCAGTTAGCATTGAAAAGCAACTTCAGACAGATAGGGCATAAGCAGAAAGAACCAGTGCTTCTAGTGATATTAGAAGGCTTGGATGTTCAGTTGGCATGTGATACTTCCACGAACAGAGGTACCTGGATGGCACTGGAATTGTGGAGTTAATGCAGAAGAAGAACAGTGCAGCTTTGAGCAAAAACTTCCAAACCTTTCAGAAATAAGAGAACAACATGAAAATATAATGGGAATTCAGGCATAAAGAATAACCTGAATTAAGAATTAAGATAATGTGATTTTTATGGTTCTGATTACTGATTACGGGTCTTCTTAGCTTGAAGTGTTGGTCTGCAACATGCACTGCAGCATTTATCTGACTGCCCCTGCAAACACAGTCACAATCCAAAACATCACAGATGGCAAAAGTATTTCCATGTATGTCTTTAGGTGATCTTCTAAAGAAAGGATATATTCTGTAGAAGCAGAAAACGCGATTGAAATATGTAAAATTTTTAATCTATTATTTTTAATCTATTTAACATTAGAGTTATGCAGGTTTGATTAAAACAGATATTTAAACAAGAACTGAACTGCACACTGAGCAACGGCTGTGTATGGTCTGCGGGTGGCTTTCTACAGCAGCAAGTTCTTCCACGCTCCTTCAGCTCCCTCTGCTGCTTAGTCGATTACCCCATTTTTCATAATTGCAATGAGCTTTTATTCATTTTTTTAAACCTCTGTTTTGATGAGAAAAAAATAATGCAGATTAAAATTGCACCTAAAGCAATGAAATGATTGCTTGAATTGATAAACAGTGTGTGAAAATTTTCTTATAATTATTGTCCCTCATTTTCTCAGGGAATGACAAGAAGCCCATCAGACTCTTCTAATTGCTTTCTGGTGACTTGCAGTGCATATATTCTGCCATCAGAATTTGACTTGGTGTAACTGTAATCTATCTGTTGCTTAAGTTGACATTTCCTGGTTATGCAATTTTATATCATACTGATCATTTAAAAAATAGTTATGCTTTCATATAGCTCAGTGTACTCTTTATTACCAATATCTCTTTCAGGCTTCTCTGGAATACTTTCTTTCCTAGATTTTTATGGTGTTCATCTATCAGAAATGCTAAAGGAAAGAAGCTGCAGTTTGTATGCTTATATTCTAGTCTTTATTGCTGGTTTTTCATTGCTAAACAGACTTGACAGAGCTTATGCCATGTAGCAGACAACTGTAAATATTCAATCAGTGTGTATGTTAAAAAGCAACATAAATACAAAACACTCACACAAACACACACATTCATTGAAATAGAAGTTTGCTTAATAAGGTGTAACAAAGGGAAGAAATTATCTGCCAGAATATATGTTAGAAGTATTATGAAAAACTCAGCATTATACTGACTAAAATGGAGATCTGAAAAATCATAAAGGCTAAGGCAATATTAACATACAAGATTATGCTGTTCCAAGGCATCTCTGATCTGCAGGGGATTTTAGAAAACCCAGAAGGTCTAGCTATATTACATCAAAGATGGGAAGCTTAGAATTCAATGTGCAATTTTCTCCATAGGTACATAGGGTATTGTATCCATTTTTTTTCTGTTTGGATGTTCAGCCATGCGATTATGTCAGTCACTGATGGAATTACCTTGAGAAAATAAGATCATGAAATCTCCATGTGAAATTCTGCAAAACTATTGAAAACGCAGGTTTGGGGAATTTTGAGCAAGATGTTGCTTTTTCCACAACAACTAGGATGACTTTCTGAGGGATATGCATTAATGCTTAGCCCCAGAAGCAATGCTATCTGTGGGTATATATTATGGTACACCTGGGAATAGGTGTAATCCACATGTAATCCACCATGAACAGAACAACTCGGACAACTCAGGCTTGATCAAATCTCTCAGGCACTGTTTGGATATGTTGCTTTGTCCTTTGTGAGGGCAGTGCTTACATATAAATCTTTCCAAAGTGTTTTTTTGCTGTTCAGGAAATGGTGACACACCACTGGCTCTGCTCAGGGGACAGGGGAATTGGCTATCTTTGCTATTATCTTCTTCATGCAGCTTCTTCTTGAGTGACAGATGAGGAGAGGCCCAATTGGGCTTGAGACTAATTACATGACTGGCTCCTTTTCAGTAAGGAATTACAGAAGTACATTCAAATCCAAAGGATGTAGGCTTGTAAAATAAGTAGGCGGATTGCAGGAGCCCAAAGCTGTAGTCATACAAGAGCCCCCTCAGAGGCTGCCTAATTCTGGAGGTACGTGGCAGGACCTTCCCCTCACAGCCTGACAGCCTGCCTGGCACTTGAAATCTTCCGACCTCCTCTGAATGAGCAGTTCAGTGCCTCAGTCCTGCTCAGGTCTCACCACTGAGTCTCACGCCCCACAGCAGCCAAATCTAGCAGTTATGTATTGTCTAAAAAAGCTTCATACACTGACAATCCCATTGTCACAAAATATATAGGGACACAGAACAGGAGAAGGCAACACCGATCATCATACCCAGTCCTCTGCCACAACAAGCAGAACGTGAGCAGCAACTCAGGGCATACGGGACACAAGTCATAAAAGCTTTCCCATTGCTGACAAATGCTAGACCTACAGCAAGAAGGCCAATGTCCCAGTTAGGGTGTTGCCACAGCAGAGGAAGAGAAAGCATTAAAGATCATACCAATGGATTTCATCCATGAAACAAGAAGGAAGATCACTTAAAATGAAACTCTCCGGTGATTCCATGATTACTGATGGCTGCTCCTTTTAGGTCCACCAGCTACTCTGTTCCAGTGGTTACCCCTGGCTCAGGAGGCCTAACTCCTTGCTAACACCCCAGTATGTAGGGTTGCTCTTACTGCACAGGCATAATTGCCTGCTTCAGAGCCCATACCAGATCTCATTTCTGAGGGCCAGACTCACCCAGCCTTGCCAGTCACAGCTCATGTGTCACACAGGCGCCTTCATTCAGAGCAGCAACAGCAGCCAGAAAACATAAAGCTGTGCACTAGTGACTGAACGGCACGAAATAGCGTCCAGCTGCTCAACTGCTTAAATCCAAAGCAAGCAACAGCTCTATTACGCGCATTTAATTAGCTCCTTATATATATTATCACACTGTTTATCCTCCTGTTTATGGTCTCCTCTCAAGCATTTCTGCTCTGCTCACACGCTAAGTATGCATGCAGATGCCAGCCATTAGCAGCACTGTATGTTCTGCTCATGCTACATATTGTTATATGTGAACATCTTCCTCCACGCAATGTCATGGGTGCCTGGTGTAGACTTTAGCTGGTCCTTTAATAGATTATAGGCAGCCTTGTTCATAGTGCAGCATCTGACTGTGTCCCTATCCATACACTGTCCAGATTCTCATTCTTTCAGTAGAACAGCTACAGTAACTTCAATACCTCTTTTTTTCAGCCTTTAGAGTTACTACTTCAGCCTCCATACTACAGAATAAGGGAATAGAGTCATCCCTATCAAATTAATCAAGGAAAATTTCCTTTCTGATCCCAGATTTGGTAATTAGTTTAACCTTGACTATGTGAGTAAAATATGCCCAAATGGCACTAAAGGGTTTAAGATCTCAAACCCATCAGCTTGTCCTAACTCATTTACTCTTTAATATGAATAATGAGTATTACTGCAGCCTCCCCAGTGCTTCAGGGGAGGACAATGAAGAACTGGAAATCAAAGTTATATATTTTGGGGGATGGAGAGGAAAAAAAAAGTCGAAGGGTAATCTTTTCATTTACAAATTTTGCCAATGACCAGCAGAAATTCAGAAATACAAAATTACTGCACCAGAAATAAAATGCAAATAAATGAACACAGAACAACCCAATATCATTTCAGCCTTTTTGGAATATTCGAGGACTTAACATTTCTCATTCTGTGCTCATATATTTCCCTAAACTTTCCATTCTCGGTATAAATAATGCATGTTCCTAGCCCTCTACCATATTTAGATTACCTTTCATCTTCATCTTCTAATTTCCTAATTAAATTAACATTGACCATTTCATAACCATTCGACCTTCTACCATGACTTAAATTCCCTCCCCCAATATATTTATGGAGTCATCACCTCCACTCTCATCCAGTTTTTTTTTTGCTTTCTTTCCAGACCTTGTTGGGAGAGAGGACTGAAAAAAGCAAAATGCACAGAGCCAAGGAAAGCATGAGTAGAACCACAAACGTGTGACTCTGTGATGGAGACATTTCTTGGGAGTTGGTGAGTGAGACCTGGGCTGTGGGACCTGAGTGTTCAGTTCTCCCAAGACTGCATTTGCATTTTACATTAGACAGAGAACAAATGAAATGTCTGTACACATGCACACATGCAGCTGCTCTTCCAAGTGATGAACCCTGAGCTCTGGGTTCAAACTGCAAATTTGCATCGTGACATTGTATGTTGTCTGAGCACATCCAGGAAGCAGGTGGCATTCTACTGCTATTTCCAGATAGTTTTAACTGAAAAATTAGCAGGACAGAGAGTTGCTTTTTGTTTTGTTTTGTTTTGTTTTGTTTTGCCTGACTGACTTCCATGTGAACAAAACATGACTGGCAAATTCTTGTCCTCAGGGCTCAAGTTCCAGGTACTTTACCTGTCACTATACCTACAGAAGTAAATTAAACATGCCTAGGACAATTTTCTGACAATTAAGGAAAGTGAACAGAACAACTCACATTAATACTTTAAAACTTTTTTAAATCTCCAGAGTGCATGCATGCAACGGTCTAGCAGAAATGTTCCCAAGTCCATGTTGTCTCTTTAACCGTGTCTGGGACTTACATGTAGAATTGACTGGATTGCCTGTCACCAAAGGAATGACTTAGTTTATAAGTCCATGGGTTAATTTCACACCTTGATTGTTAGTCTAACCTCTACATCTTGGCTGAATTTCAGATCCATCCCTTTCTGGCATCTCTTGTAGGGTAATTTATACCCCTCTCCCATGTACAGTTGATAGAATCATAGAATGGTTTGGGTTGGAAGGGATCTTAAAGACCACATAGTTGCAA
>VXAL01015539.1:133437-143897 GCA_013399475.1 Chauna torquata
TTTGTGGACCTCCTCTGGACCCGCTCTAACAGGTCCACATCTTTCTTGTGCTGGGGGCCCCAGAGCTGAACACAGTACACACAAGAGCAGAATAGAGGGGGAGAATCACCTTCCTCTACCTGTTAGCTACGCTTTTTTTCCGGTCTGCAAGCACACATTGCCGGCTCGTGTTCAGCTTTTCATCCATCAGCACTCCCAAGTCTGCTCTGCAGGGCTGCTTTCAATCCACTCATCACCCAGCCTGCATTCGTGTTTGGGATTGCCCCAACCCAAGTGCAGGACCTTGCACTTGCCCTTGTTGAACTTCATAAGGTTCGTGTGGGCCCACCTCTCAAGCCTGTCAAGGTCCCTCTGAATGGCATCACTCCGCTCTAGAGCGTCAGCTGCACCACTCAGTTCAAGGCACTCAATTTTGCTACAGCTTTGCAGATGTCTGCCAGACACTCAGCCTTGCCACTTCTACACTAGGAGCTGAATATTTGAAACACAGATGAAAAAGACTTTGAACTTTACAATATATAGTTCCTTTGTTGAATCAAATCTAGCTGCTGCATAGAAAGACTAATGTAAAATCAATTTTTAAACTGAACTAGTACCTGTAGAATAGTATCTTGCTAGGTGCTCAGCTGAAGAAAGGAATAATCTAGAGGACACATTAGGAATCTGTACTGTTCACTCATTTTTTTAAGATGCCAAGGGCTTTTTAGAAATCCTGCAGATGCAAAGCACAGTTATGAAGAGTGAAGCTAAAAGAGGAAGAATTAGATATCTGCATGCTGTTGCAGAGCAATGATCTTATTAGGGTCTGTCACGGTTTTGTCTGGGACAGAGTTAATTTTCTTTGTAGAGGCTCACACAGTGCTGTGTTTTGGATTTTTGATGAAAATAGTGATGATGTTTTTAGTTGTTGCAGAGCAGTGCTGACACAGAGCCAAGGACTTTTTTGCTCCTCACGCTGCCCTGCCAGCGAGGAGGCTGGGAGTGCACAAGGAGCTGGGAGGGGACACAGCCAGGACAGGTGACACAAATGCACCAAAGCGATATCCCCTACCATGTGGTGTCACCCTTAGCAATAAAAGCTGGGGGAAAGAAGGAGGAAGGGGGGGACGTTCGGAGGGATGGCATTTGTCTTCCCAAGAAACCCTTACGCGTGATGAGCCCTGCTTTCCTGGCAGTGGCTGAACACCTGCCTGCCCATGGGAAGTAGCGAAAGAATTCCTTGTTTTTGCTTTGCTTGTGCATGCAGCTTTTGCTTTACCTAGTAAACTGTCTTTATCTCAACCCATGAGTTCTTGCACTTTTACCTTTCTGACTCTCTCCCCCATCCCACCTGGGGACAGTGGGCAAGCGGCTGTGTGGCACTTAGCTGCCTGCCGGGGCTACACCACAACAGGTCACAGAGATGTGGTGGAGTAGCTCACCCTACCTGACTGCTGCAGATAGACACAGGCTCTTTAGGAGGGACAGGCTGAGACAGTGCAGAGAGAAAGTTGCCCTTTATATGATAGGAACAAAGCAAAAAGCAGGACTACAACTTTTGGACTTCAGGACAGCAGACTTTAGCCTCTTCAGGGATCTGTTTAGATCAATTTAGAACAATTTCATGGTATGAGGTCCTGAACAAAAGAGGGGTCCATGAGAGCTAGTTGGCTTTTAAGGATCACCTCCTCCGAGTTCAAAAATGGTCAATCCCAACATGCAAGCCAAGAAAAGGTGGCAGGAGACCTGCATGGATGAATAAGGAGGTTATGATAGAACAAATGTGAAAAGGAAGCACACAAGGTGGAAGCAGAGTTAAGTCATCCAGGAGGACTACAGAAATACTGCCTGAGCACGCAAGGACAGGGAAAAACAAAAAAAAAACACTTGGAGTTGAATCTGGCAGAGGACATGAAAGGCAACAACAACAACAAAAAGCTTCCACAGGAATATCAGCTGCAAAATGAAGACTAGAGAAAATGTGGGCCCTTTGCTGAACGGGACAGTGGATTTGGTGACAAAGGACATGGAAAAGGTTAGATACCTTTATTGCCTCAGTATTTACTACTAAGATGTGTCTCAGCAATCCTAGGTCCCTGAGATCAGTGAGAAAGTCTGGAGCAGGAAAAACTTACCCTCAGTGGAGGAAGATCAGGTTAGGGAATATTTAAATGAATTGGAAAAGCACAAGTTCATGGGACCTGATGGGATGGATGTGCCCAGGAGTGCTGAGGGACCTGACTGATATCATTGAGAGGCCACTCTTGACAGTATCTGAAAGGTCATAGTGATTGTGAGAGGCTCCTGAGGATTGCAAGAATGCAAATTCCATCTTCAAGAAGGGAAAGGAGGAGGATCCAGGGAATTGCAGGCTGTTCAGCCTAAACTCAGTCCCTGGAAAAGTGAAGTAGCAAATAATCCTGGAAACCATTTCTAAACACACAAAGGACAAGAAGGTGATTGCGAGTAGCCAGCAGAGACTCGTGGAGAGGAAATTGTGTTCATCCAACCTGGTAGACTCCTCCAAAGAGAGGAGGAGGAGCCAACTGGCTCACTGGACGAGGGGAAAAGCAGTGGATGCTGTTTATCTCTAATGGAGTAAGGCTTTCAGCACTGTTTGCCATAACATTTCCATAGAAAGACTGGGAAAGCACAGGGTAAATGTAGATGCACCACTTTTATGTAAGGTGGACTGAAAACTCGCTGAACCGTCAGACTCAAATGGTTGTGATTAGTGACACAAAGTCCAGTTATAGGCCAGACACTAGTGGTGTGCCCCAGTGACTGGTATCAGGCCCAATACTCTTCACTAATAACATGAAAGATAGGTAAGTGCACCCTCTCCAAGTTTGTAGGCAATCCTACAGCCTCCTGAGCTGCATTAGGCAGTATTGCCAGCAGGTTGAGGGAAGTGATTTTCTACTCTCCTCAGCACTGGTGAGGCACATCTGGAGCACTGGGTCCAGTTCTGGGCTTCCCAATACATGAGAGACAAGGATATTTCTGACCAAGTTCACAAAGATGACAAATGAATTGGAACATCTGACCTACAAGGACAGACAGAGCTGGAGCTGTTCAGTCTGGAGAAGAGAAAGTTCAGGCAGATCTTATCACTGTGCATAAACACCTGATAGGGCAGGGGCGGAAGTAAAGACTGAGCCAGAGCCTTCTCAGTGGTGCCCAAGGAAAGGACAAAAGGAAATAAGAACAAACTGAAATACTAGAAACTCCATTTAAACATTTACTATATATGTATGTATCTGCACACGTGATCAAATGCTGAAACATATTACTCTGAGAGGTTGTAGTCTTCACTCTTGCAGATATTCAAATTCAACTAGACTTGCTATTGAAAAACCTGCTCTAGTTGACCCTGCTCTGTGCAATGTGGTTGAAAGGGACAGTCTCCAGAGGTCCCTTTCAACCTTGGCAACTTGAGATCTGACACCACCGCTAAAAAAGACCTTGAGGTCCTATTAAGTTGAAAGTCTAAGATGTTTGGTACTCAGTATGAAACAGTAACAATCAGGCAGCTATTTAATCTTTTGTGGATCTAAGTATGCTACTTGAGTCCTGATCCAGCAACTGTTACAGCAGCTACACCTATAAACCCTTTGACTGAGGAGCTATATCTCCATTATGTCAGTGAACTGCACCTGTGGTAGAACCATACCTCTACTTTCAAGAAACAGACGAAAACGTGGCTTTCTTGTGTCCAAAACGATCATCATAATACCTTGTATTTGGAAATAACAGAGGGATGAGAACACCTCTCCAAGACTTAAGATGAAGTTGGCAGCTTCTCCCTTTCCTCAGATGAAGAGATGAACTTACCTGCTTTACAGTATAGGAAGAAGACTAAGTTACACACACTTTTTGTGCAAGGCTGTTTGGTGGGCAGACTCTGCAATGCTTATCCAGCCTGTTGGTTTGATCCTGTAAGCAGGAGAATCCTCAGTCAAATTTCTAATAAGTGAAAGAGCTTCAGGTACCTGTACAGTTAGCATTAGATGAGGTGGAATTCTAGTGATTTCAGAGGTGCTCAAAGACTGACTTCAGAGACAAATGTGCCAGTTCACTACATTTTGGGTTTAGCCCCAGTTGTTAAATACAGATCCAAGAGCTGTAGTTATGTGCTCACCTTTTCAAATGGAGTGATGAAGATCATCAAATTTATGACTATGTATCAAAGACAGTGGAAATGTAAAGATTTTATGAAAAGATTTATTCAATAACAACAAAATTGTTAGAAATCAAGTCCTAGTCAGACTGAAAAAAATTAAACGTGCATTGAAATATGCAGATCATTATTTGCCAAGTCATTTGGTGTACTAAATGATCTTGCTGGAATAACAGGTGAGGAAACGCAGTTTTTAGTCTAGTTCATTTACTTCGTTTACCTCAAGGGAAGTTGGCTCCTGGAAAAAGTTTACAAAATTAATTGAAACATTTGAAAGAATTGCCTCTTTCCACCAGCACTGTGTTTGTAAACTGTAACTCCAGATGTTACAGAACAACCAGCTATTAACATAGTTTTTCACATTTTTTCCTTTACAAATTAGCATTGTAGCGATCTCGGTTCAGGAAGTCTCTATAAGCACGTTTTGCGTCTGATTTGTTGTGCGGGATTCTTCCAAATGGTTCCAGATCATTGAAGCAGGCATCAAAAACTTCATCCACAGCTTTTTCTGCAGTCTCTCTGCTAACTTTTCTAACAGCCAGAATGGAACGAATTGCTCTGTCTCGTACACAAGTCTGAAGTGGGAATTAGATAAAGAAAATATGTTATTTGAAAAAACAGAGTAAGTCTTCTTCCTGTTTTTTTAAAGATTTTGTCAAGTATTAACTCCTACTACTTGTGCAATAATCTTGTGTCACAAGAGTAAAACAATGTCTGCAATAATCACTAAAATATATTTTTGTTCAATTCTGTTTTAACTGCATGTTTTAGTTTCCCATTGTGTACATAAACCTTCAGATAAGGAAAAAAATAAAATTTAAGATTTATTGTGGGCATCAAACATTTGTATAATTTGACTTGCACACAAGAAAAAATATGTCAAAAAAAAGAAACAGACCTAAATACCAGTTAGTACTTTTCCAGTTGAAATGCTATAAAACATAAAGGAAGGGCTCCTCTAATGGCCTTTATCTTGATACCTCTCTTTACGACTACTTTTGCTTACACTGTTTGTCTACTAAAAGACAAAAAACAATGTACACATCTCCAGCTACAAGCTGACTGCTGCTCTAGGGTAAACAAGAACAACTACTTGGGACTCAACCTGTAGTCTTCACTACCAATAAAAAGAAATAATTCCTACAAGACACACATGGTGTGAGTGGTACCCTCTGCTCTTGACCCCTGGTAATAGCATAACCAACAATAAGGCAAACATCCACAATATGCAAGTGGGCTGGCCATGTATCACTTTTCCCCCTTCTCTCTCCCCCTGTCTGGTGCCGCAGTGTGGGGACACCCATTTGCAGGATTATTATGGCCATTAGCATTACCAAGGCCCAGGTGCTGGGTCACCAGGATGTGGTTACACCTGTCTTGTAACTGGGAAGCACACGTAATTGGGAAGCAAACAGAGCACTGGGAAGTGGGACACATGGAACTAGGAACTGTCAATAAAATCAAGCAGCAGCAAACATTAAGTGGGAACTAGACCAGAACTGCTACTGGATGGCGAAACCTGTTCTTTTAGGTAAAGTCTGAGTCTAGGTTATGATTAGTGCATTTGTGATTAGTAAGAATTTGACCTGATCTGCAGTGGGTCTGGGTGACTGAAAAGCCAGTGTAACTAAGAATTCGAGAAATTCTACGCAACTGTAAGCTACACTAAGCGGTAGCTGATTGCTAACATACTATGTAATAATAAAGCTCTAATTGTAACAAAAACCCTGTGGCCAGTTGTCGTTCTTCCAAGAATCTCTAAAACAACCCGCCTGTCCTCTGTAGTGTCAGGTGACACACGGTTATTTAGACCCCCTGTAATTCTTGTTCCTCCAGTTTTCAAACACTTAAGAGTTTTACCCCCTTATAGTGGGTAAGGTATTCCCACTACATTTCCGGCACGGTACAATTTTGTTTGGTTCTTATTAACCATCCTTTGTCAGTGGTAATGGTCTAGGACACGACTAAGTACTCTGGTATTTCACTCCAACAAAAATAAAGGTGTTAAAAAAAAAAAGAGATCATGAACCATTAAAGTTTAATTAAGCAAAGGTTAATTAAGCATCAACTCCATGGCATATTCACGAGCATTGATCCCATCATGCTACTGCTCTGCAAAAAGGAAATATGGAAGAGATGAACAATAATATAAACTGATGATAACAAATGTCAAAAACCATGAAGAAGGAATGCTATTACATACACACTTTGCAGGTAATAAATGACTAGGCAAACTGTGAAATTAAATTACAGGCTAATGTTACAGAAGTGGCCTGTACCCCGAGTCTGTAAAAGAGCAGAAGGAACTAACGATGTAAAGGAAAAATGAAGGTAGGAGTAAGGAGGAGGAATAGGAAAAAATAATGCAGGAAACTAAATATTAGGAGGCTTCTGCTTTACAGCCTGATATTAAGTCAGCTGCTACAACTGCAGGACAGAACAAGAATCTCCATGCAGTTTCATGGCCAAACCAAACAAGATCAAGCTCCTTATGCATTCCTCCCTCCGCCCCCTCCCGGCACCGCCTGTTAAGAACATACTCCTGTCGGAGCAACATGAGGAAGATGCAGATTACTCAGCAGCAATCAATGTTCCACGCAGCTGCAGTTCTGCTCTCTTCTCATTAGCAGAGACGTTTAAGAAAGAATCCAGCAATGGGAAATACATAGAGGAAAATCTGAGCAAGAGGAGCCAAAAAATGAACAAGGCAGTAGGGAGAGAACACACCTAACAACAAAGAAACAAAGTGTGCAAACTGGACATAGATACTAGGCAGAATTAGCAGATTACGAAGTACACATCCTAGGGAAAACTTAAGAAAGAAAAGACAAGAGGGGCCTTGAGGAAATTGAGACATAGAGCAAACAAATGCAAAGTGGGGCTCAGTAACGGGAGAACAAAATGAAGTAGGAGAAATGAAGGGCAGATAAAAGTTGTACAAGAGTATTAAGGATTCTCAGACATCTACTTCCTTCTGTGATGTTCTCAGCTATGAAGGTGTAGAAGGCAGAGATCAAATAGGTAAAGAAGGCTTAGAGCAAATCAGCAGATGTTAATATCTACAGTCTTTACCTGATGGTGTCCTTTTAATCCAAATTTAAACCTGGCTATTTCATTCATCAGTGTACAGTCTCCACTGAGATTAGCAGCTCGAATCTATTGAGGAAAAAAAAAAAAGGTACAAGATCAGAGAAACACTGTTTTTTTTTCTCAGTATCTTTCTGTTGGCTGCTGGTAGAGAATATTCCCTTCCCACTTCTACTTACTAAGTACATAATACTCTTTTTAACTACTTGCTCAACCCCAATGAACTCCAAAGTATTACTGTTCAACCTGCAGGTTTCTCCACGGACAAAGGCTCGCATATTCCCAAAGCTTAAATAAATGAACAGAAAAGATAATATGTATATATATTGCCTACTAAAAGAACATGGAAATCAAGATTCTCCGAAAATCACCTATCTTAGAAACCGATAGAAGAGGCAGGAAGAAAGACAGGTACCTTTCAAAGAGTATCACCTGTAATACCCAGAACAGCAGTAATCCATCTGTTTTAGGAAAAGCCACATTTAAATGAGTACATATTCTTTAGCTTGTAAACCATCTTGTCCTGTGCACTGCAATTTCTCGTCTGTCAACCGTTCCACACTAACTCCTCAGTTAAGAAATGTAGATAAAACTAGATTTCCTAAAATTAAGTACCAAGGTGAGAACAAATACATAGAAAAGATGAAATGGAAGAATTATAAAGCTGACTAAATAAACTTGGAAACACCATGATTATACAAAATAAGTATAAATAGAGCTGAAGAAAACAAACAGTCTCAACATGAGCAAGATCAAGCCCAGCCTTGTTTCATATATTGTCTCTTAATTTTATGTTTGAGGTTTACATGCTTTATTCTGCACTGGGTAGACACTTAGGCAAGAAAAAAAAAATGATTAGTAATAATTCTCAATTGTACAGAATGGCTTTACTGATACCATAAAAATTAAAATGAAGTAACTTTATATCTATAAAAATATAAAGACAATACATGATGATGTGAATCTTTTCCAGAGCAAATGTCTTTTTTTTTTTTTTTTAAATGAAATAAGATCTGTTCCGTACCAAACTTGTCATGTCAGTTCTCTCAAATCCTGTCTATAGATGAAACCTGTGCACATCTTAAGCCTGGAATCAAATATGTTCTCAAAAAAAAAAAAAAAAAAAAAAAGTCTGTAAAATACCTTGATATCATCTTATTTTAAAAAGCAGGGTTAACCCACCTAATTCACGCAGTGACAAAAATGTACTTTCATAATATTAATCATAAGACAAAGCTTCTCTGTGGTTAAATGATAGGGATTACATCAGAAATCAGCTACAGGCACATGAATACGAGTTGTGTACACGAGATAGATCCTTACTAGCCTGTGTTCACTGTTTAATTTCACCCCCTAATGCATCAAATTTCTGAAGCCTTTCAAGCAGCATATTCCCATGTCCTCTGAAGTGTATATGGAGTCATAACTAAAAGTACCATTAGCAATATCACAATCAAAATATGTACGTTATATGAGAAGACAAGGTTATTGTTAAACAAAAAACCTAAACAAAGAAACAGGTTATCATACTACCCAACAAACCAAGACTTGCAGGAGAGGAAAAAGAACATCATAAATATTCAACTAAAATGTGAACGTATTCTAATCTCTAATTATTCTCATTTGGTAGTAATCGCTTCTTGTTATGCTTCCACAAACAAGTACAACATTCTACTTGGTATGACATTGACTTATTAACACTTGTGAAAACAAAATATTTGTTCTCTGAATGAAACTGTTTAGGTTGAGCAGACAGAAAGGACACGATGTATTAGCAGGATTAACCAAAAAAACTTTATATAACAGTATGCCTAATTAAACATGAAACATCACTAATAACCAGCAGCAATGAATTCAATGACAATGCTAGAAGCATTATAACTTACCTCTGAACAGGCTAAGTGTTTGACATTTTTAAACCAGTCAACATGTGCACGGCAGTGATCAAAAGCATGTATTAATTCATGTGTGACCACCCGGTTCATATGGGATTGGTGGCGAATGTTGTTCTGACACAGAACAATCTGTAGAAAAAGAGATACAGGTAGTCTTCTTACCAAATTTCTTAGAGACACTGTGCAGAACACCTACAGCATTTAGACGCTTTAAATCAGTGTTTTTTAACATTAGCAGCCCCATCATTCTGCACTGTACTAATAGTGCCACTTCAATACCGTAGAACACCTTTCACGTATCTTATTTTCATGACTTCAACTCAGATATCAGCACAAGTAGATTTAGGTCTTTCTTCATCAAGGAACAAAACACTAAAAAAAAAGAAAAAAACCCTGTAGCCTTCTGTAAGACGACAATGTCTAGTTCAGTGCCTACCTGAGACGTGGAAGAATCAAAACCTCCACTGACACAGCCATCACAGTTTTCACAAGAAAAGTGCCGGTCATTGAAGACAGTGCTGAAAGGTCCAAACAAACAATGTTTGGGAAGAATTTGAGAAGGACTACTAACTCCACATAATACAGATGGCACTACACAAAACAGGATGAAACAGTTTACGTACCAACCAGATTGCTTCATAGCCGCAAGAAGCAGTTGAGCATATGGATCTAGAAAAACATTGCTGCAATCAATTTCTCTAGACAAAAGTTTTGAAAGTCATCTATAATCAAAATACAGGGACAGTCAAGAAAGAAAAAAAGCACTACATATGCAAACTCATGCTTTGCTGTACTCAATCTTAATGCAATGCAACTGGCATCTCATTGACAGAGCTCAGGATATCTAAAGCAATATGTTCAAAGCTGTTCAGGAGTCTAGTCACATCTTACATTATTTATAAGTAGTAGACATCAAGATGTCTACTAGACATGACATAACAAAGATGGCACACATGAGCCAAAAAGCAGCAGATCCCCTCAAATTTTCTAAAGCAAACAACAGAACAGGACCTTCTGCACACAGCCTCTTCTGAAACGATGCGCTGTCTTAACCAAAACCAACACGTTCATCAAGCAGCGGCCCCATGCCGCCAGCTCCTCGGGCCCCGTCCGGCTCTCCGGAGGGACGGGGCCGGAGCCGCAGGGGTGCCGGGCCGGCGGCGGGGGCAGAGCGAGCCCCGGGTAGGCGGCAGCGGCGGAAGGAGAGCAGCCCTCACCCCGCGGCCCCAGGCCACCACCAGGAGCCGCAGCCAGGTCACTCCGGCCGCGGCCACGGACGCCCCGGTTCCAGCCGCGGTGCCCTCCGCCGCCCCCAACCC
>VXAL01015539.1:144441-185326 GCA_013399475.1 Chauna torquata
TGCCGCCCTTCCCCGCGTCTCGGCACCCGCAACGCGTGGGGAGGCGCAGGCGGCGAGAGCGTGAGGGGTTGCTGAGGGGCCTCTGGGTGCCGCCAGCCCCGGGGAGTAATTAAGCGAGGTCTCTGGAGCGGCGGACTGCAAAATCCGGACTCGCTTTTCTTCCCGGCCTCCTCCTGAAGCGTGCTGCTGTGTCGCCTAGGGGACCGCGCAGCCCTTGGCTGTTGGGGAAGGTAAAGGGAGGCAGTAGGGCTGAGAGGCAGGTAACGCTGCCTCAGGGGGTGCGCGGTCTCTGCTGCTGAGCGGTCCGCTGTCAACGTTTGCTTAAAGGTCGTTGCCGAGCTACGTGCAGCAAGCAGTGTTGGGCTAGTGGGCAGCACAGGACAAGAGGCAGTGGGCACAAACTGGAACACAGGAGGTTCCCTCTGAACATCGGGAAGCACTTGTTTAGTGTGCAGGTGACAGAGCCCAGGCACAGGTTGCCCAGAGAGGTTGTGGAGTCTCCTCCTTGGAGATCTTCAGAAGATGTCTGGACATGGTCCTGGGCAGCCTGCTCTGGGTGTCCCTGCTTGGGCAGGGGGTTGGACCAGGTGGACCCAGAGGTCCCTGCCAACCACCGCCATTCTGTGATTCTGGGTGTGCATTATACATTTGTGCAAGACGCTTCAGAACCCCAGAAAATAGCAAAACTTAGTTTGAGATTTTTAGATGTGGAAGATTATTATAACAAGGAGAAAAATTGAACAGTTTGCAACATAATTTCTCAGATCTTGTGAAGCATCTTGCTCTAGGTACCATCGGCTACAATGGACTAGGCTGTATGGAATATTTGATGTGCCAGTTCCCAGGTGTGATTGGAATTAACTATAACTAGCTGAATATTGAGACAGTTCAGTATGGAGCGACAGTTGTAGGTGGAAAAACTATAATAAACACATAAATTGAAAATATAATCAAAAACGCACATTTTTATCTTCACCTAAAGTTTCTTTCTACATAGTTTCAAATAGGCCAGATATGTGAAAGAGATTAGGAAAAGTGTATTGTCAAGTATAAGCATGTTACCACCTGTGCATATATTAGTGAGAAGCACAACTGATGCATCACAGTGTATACTTAACTGCTTACTCCTGAGGGTGGAAAAATGTTTCTGTTTTCATAACATTAATTCATTACTAATCATGCAGTATTTTTTAATCCATCTTTTATGAGACTGCTAGCTATAATTATGGACAACACATTGTATTGCAGAAGTCCTTAACTTTGTTTGGCCCATACATTTTTATCTTTCTATTCTATTATGTTATCATCTCACATATTTCATTTGTGTGTGTCTATATATATATATATGAATATGTAAAAATAAATGAAAAGAGCTTTAGTCCTTTTTCTCCCTTAATAACTTTGTGTGTAATATCTCCATAAATAGCTTCTATTTAAATCTGAGGTTTGGTCCTGGGTTCTGAACTGGTCCTGAGGCTTTTTCAGTCGAGAGGTTATTGTTGTCAACCATTCATAGTGTTTTTGTTTAAGTTTGTATTTAGTTTCATCGTGATTGTTTTCAACATATGTTTGCATCATCCTTTCAGTTTTTTATTGCTGTTAACTGTCCCGATTTTTTTTTCTGAATAGTAACCAAGAATTTTTTTTAAGGCTACCTTTTACTCATGATTTGTTATTTCCGTGATAATAAAATGTCTTTCACTTAAGAAATGAAAATTAAGACAAAATTCATGAAGACTTGTAAGCATTGATAACCATTAAACAGTATTTTCAGGATTTGAAGGGCTGCAGATGTGTAGAAAGAGCACATTCAAAGAATATACTGAGTTGCTATTCATTAGACTTCATAATATAACACCTCATTGCAAATACTCTTTTCTGTGCTAAAAATGCATACATATTTAAGTGTACTTACTTATAGGGGCAGACGATGCTCTTGGGGGTTGGTTTGTCAGATGCCTTGTTTCTGCTTAGGTACAAGGCAGCAAGTATCTCTTAATCTGTAGCTGAGACAATGTGAGCATGTTAAAGTTTTCATCATTCTGTCTGCTGGGAAATGCTACAGAAATTGCTTCAAACTAAGATCATCTTATTATCACTTTCAGGACTTTCATTGACTTGTTAAGTCCTATAACTTACACTTAATTAGGAGAGCATGACTTATTGTTTGTTCTGATATATTTTATATAAGTAATGTTTTCCTTTGTTTTTCCCAAAGACATTTAACTTGTGTTTCCTCTTAGTCTATTGCTATTTAATGTTTTTAGTATGCTATTTGAGAAACTGGTTTTGCATGTAGGTTAGGTTTCTTCATTTTGAAGGAGCTAGCTTCCTTCAGTACATACTTTCAAATTCTCTTCAGGAAGTTTTCTCCTTGAAATTTGGCAGGTTACAATGACTGCACCAAATAAAGCGCTGGAGCTACAGCTGCAGATGAAGCAAAATGCTGAAGAGCTGCAGGATTTTGTGAGAGAATTAGAGAGCTGGGAAAAAGATATTAAAGAAGTTGATTCTGAATTAAGGAAACAGAGTGGTGTCCCGGAAGAGGTAAAAATCAATGGACTTGTCATTTTTATTAACTCAGATATTCCTAATATGACAGTGTTTTTAATAATTGCTTGTCCAGTTCCTTCCCCTTCCCTCATCTAATGAAGAGTCAAGCCATAGAAAGATACTCATTTTGCGGATGCTTTATTTCAGGGAACAAAGTTAACTTCAGCAAAATTATGTGTGTTGACTTAAAATATTTGAATAGATGGTATGAGCTAACCCAGCTGATTTGTTTGTCATCTGAAGTAGATCAAGGATTCTTCTGCAAACTGTTCCACTAACAGAGCTGTGGGATTGTAGCTTCTGGAGGTCATGAGTGCTTGGGGCCAATAAATGTTTAATCAGTTCCAGGTAGATCTAGGAGAATATTTCTGTCTGTAGCATCAGTGTTACTTATTTATTGTGGACCTATTAATGTTATTCTTCAGTGATACTCTGCAGAAAGTTGTGTTCTAAAACTTAACTTTGTATCATACGTATAATACTTGTTATTACTGTATATTGAAAGATTTATGCTTGCTGTCATTAGTGGTTTTGTAGAATTCTGGAGAATGGTTTGCTTGATTAATTTCTAAAATAAAACTAGCCAGTTGATGTAGATACTATATGTAGAAATAGATACTCTAGATCATTCAATACAAGTAACTCTCATATGTCTGTTTGATAAGAAATTACTTATTTCAATCTAGAATTTACCACCAATTCGAAACAAGGCTTTTAAGAAAAAGAAGAAAAGCAAAAGTAAAGTCCCATCAAAGACAGCCACTGCCGAAAACAAGAAAAACAAAATCAAGTCTTACGATTATGAAGCATGGGGAAAACTTGACGTGGTGAGTCAGAATATTTGCTTGTTAACTTAGTTTTGTCCCTAGTTGTTTCTGTTTTTAAATCAAATTTACTTATAGTGCTGTGAGTTCAGTTTGAAGCCAGTATTTTACTGTGCTGGATACTATGTGAACATATAAAGTAGCTTTTTCCCAAAAAGGGATTTATGCATTTAAAATTTGAAATAATGAGAAATACTACAGCTTTCTTTCAGCTGTGCTGTCATCCAGCAGATTGCATTTGACCTTAAGAGAAAATAAATGTTTTAATAATAGACCTATTAAAAGGCTATAATTCTAGTAGAATATACGACTAAACATGGCTGTCAGTATTAGAAGATAGCTGTCTTACTTATGAGGTGTGGACTACTCCTCAATGAAGAGGACGTATGCAGTAGAGATTTTTAAACAGATGACTCATTTTCTTAGTCTTACTTGATTTATTTTGTATTGATAAGTTATAATGAAGATAATAGTTTATTCTGTCTGTTTTCAGGATAAAATACTGGAAGAACTTGATAAAGACGATAGCGCTCATGATTCTGTATCTCCAGAATCAGACTCTGAGGAAGATGGAATTCGTATAGATGCAGAAAAGGCTCTTGCAGAAAAAGAAAAGGTTATAACATTATATATCTTATTTGTTATTTACAAAACAGCAACTTAGACATAGGAGCATTTGTAATTTCTTTTAAAAGATTGTCCACGGAGACAAGACTTCTGATGTAATGTTCCTAGTCTTCAGATTTTTTTATGTCTGTTTTCCTGCCTATTATTCCAACATAGAAAATTCTGACTGCATTTCTGTTTTTCCTGATCACTGATTGCAGTAAAGCCTGTCACTCTACTTAATGTACACTTAAAATGATCAATGTATTGGTGGAGTTTTTTTGTTTTTGTTGTTTTTTTTCTTCATTAAGAAGTTGGACTGCTCAATAGAATTGCTATATGGACTAGACTGGTGTTTACTGGAGCACAAGCTATAAATACCCCAAATGAGATCCCAAAAAATTTAAGATTAGTTCCTCTGCAAGGCCACTAAGTCTGGGAATAATGGGCAAACTCATATGTCTCCCCCTGGCTTGGTAATAGCAAGTTGGTACCAGTTAAGTTTTACCCTATTTTGCAAATAAAATACAAGACCTATCTCATGCTTCTCCTTCTTAGTGGGCATAGCAAGGATTTCTCTGGATACAAAGCACAAATTCTTAGGTTGCTTTCAACAAGATGTTGAACAAACTTTGCCTTTGAGCAGGATTCCGAGTATACAAAACAGCTCTTCGCACCCCAATCATTGGAATTTGGGAGAAAGAAATAATGGCTGCCAGTCATCTGGACAACCTTTAAGATGTGTGGCAAACAATTTACCACCTCTAAAGTATTTCTGGAAGGAAAACTGAATAAATTCTGGTCTTTAGGTTTTCTTGGTATACAGGGTGCTTGTTAGGTGTGTCATGCCCACCATCAAGAGTTTCACCATCTGCTGAAACTTGTTACAGACATGTAGTAGGGCTTTAGCAATGTTTCTCTGCAAGAAAAATCAACAAGTTCTCTAAGGTTCCCACATTATGTTTTTGTCATACATGATAGATTCAAGTACCAGAGACACATAGTGAAGCCAGGATAATAACTTTAGCCCTAGTAATTACCTCTTTAGCATGAAAGTAGTAATTTATTACCTTCTGCCTTTTAGGTGCTTTCTTCTATATATCTCTATCTAAGACAGGAATACCCAAATTCAAACAGGAGCATATTTCAGCAGTATCCACAGTAACAGGTAGCCAACAAGGAGCGCCACTTGGTCTACGAAAACAAGAAACCATGCTTTGGTGACACTTTCTTCAAAAAGATTGCGTGACAAGTGAAAGCTTTACCTGTTTGTTCTGCGTTAATGCTTTTTTGCTTTCTAGTTTTGTGAAGAGTTTCATTTCCATGAGAGTTTCTTCCTCTCAGTGTTGGAGCCTGCTTGGTGCAAAGTGTAATATTAGAAAGTTCTGTCAATCCTGTTGCATGCTGAATGCTTAATACCTGCGACCTGATACCATTGTGAAAGTGTTCTCAGGACTTTCCCCAAATGGTAACCATGAGAAATCCAACATTGTAATAATATGAAGTAGAATCAATAATTTGAGCATCAGATCACCTGAGCTACATCGCTACGTGAGGTAGTCTAAGTTAGTTATATAGAAACTTCTGCGGTTCTGAGAAAGTTTATTTAAAAACAACCATCTTACACCATCTGTCAGTCCATACTTTTCTTCAGTAGAATTTCTTTGGTGTTTTTTTTTTTGGTTGGTTGGTTGTTTCTTTTTTTTTTTTTTAAATTATCTGCATGCATGACATCTGCCTACTTTCCCTAGTGCTGTGGAATTTACCAGTGTATAGTCTGCATTCTACACAGAAGAGAAGTTGAGATAATCTGTGACTGTTATCGTCTTGGCAGTGGTGATGAGGGCACTTGAGATAAGAGTTGTATCCCAAAGGAGACAGAAATTAGAATATTTACCTTGGAAAGCAAGCATGCCAAATCTAGTCTCTCAAAAATCTTCAGTAACTTTCTGTGGCAATGTATGTGCTTCTACATTTGTAGAAATGACCTACAGATACTGGAAATCAGTACATAATAAAAACATTTTACTGCATAAATGATGAAAAATGTTTAGTATGGAGTACTTAAATATTTTAGTTACAAGAAGTGTTTCACAGTAAAAGAGGAATTTGTGAGAGATGTTAAAAACATTTGAGCATTCTAAAATACAAGCTTTGATTTTATTTATTTATTTATTTACCAAAAATCAGGAATGTAGCTATACGGTAATTTGCTAAAATTACTTATTTTTTCTATTCGCAGGGTAACAACTACTTTAAACAGGGAAACTTTGATGAAGCTATAAAATGCTACACTAGAGGGATGCATTCTGATCCGTACAATCCAGTATTGCCCACAAACAGAGCATCTGCTTTTTATAGAATGAAAAAGTAAGACCTATATTGTTAAATCCTTAATAGTTTTTTCTTCTACATGCTGTCTTCAGTTTTTTTTGTGTGTGTTGTTAACTCTTGATTATATTACTTATTATGCTGCAATGCATAGGCCTATGTAAGGCAGGTTTCAAACCTGCTTTGCAGTTTCAAAGTAAAATAGAAATTGCTGTGATAAAGACTACCAAATTCCTTGTCATCTTTTCTTCTTCTGTACTTTCATGCTTGAAGTTCACCATCTTCTGTGTTACAGCACAAGACTTCTTTAAAAAAAAAAAAAAAAAGGAAAAAGAGAAGAAGTTCACCATCCAATTTGCCTTTCAGGTTCCATGAGCTCTGTTTCTAAGGCTTTAATTTCTTTTGGGGGAAGAAAGTGTACAGGGGAGTTGATTATTCTTCTTGTTGCAGTAGAGATTGCTGACATCTGTTTTTCTTTCCTTTTCTGATGTGTTCTGAATCAAGAGGTGTTTAAACACTTGTTCTGTGCCCCTTGTGAAGCCTGAAAGATTTTTGATTTAGGAAGAAAAGTTTCAGAGTAACTTGCTGAGGTTTTGGGTTTTGTCATCTAGATGTGTTCAAACTAACTCATTGATATTTTTGATAGGTTTTCTGTTGCAGAATCTGATTGCAATTTAGCGCTTGCTTTAGATAAAAATTATACAAAGGCTTATGCCAGAAGAGGGGCTGCTCGCTTTGCTTTGAAAAATCTTCAAGGTGCTAAAGAAGGTGGGTCTTTTTTAATGCATTCCTTAAAATACATACACACTATTCATCTGTTTGCTTGGCTAAAGCTTGCTTGATTTGCGTATTTGGTATAGGAATTTAATTTTCATTTCCTTAAACAAAGTAACAAAATACTATGTCACATATTTTTCTGGCAAGATAAAATTCAAGCAGCAAGTCTAAATGATTACTGTAGATGACAATAGTTATAGAATAATTCAGCATTAAACATCTTGGAACAATGTGTTGTTTGTAATATCTCAGATTTTTAGATAACTACAGAAAAGGGTTATCTCAAAAGAATACTTTTATTTTGTACTGTGGTTAGCAGCCTGTAATTCATACCTGAAACATTGTTTTGTGATCTTCTGATAGATTATGAAAAAGTTTTAGAGCTGGATGCAAACAACTTCGAAGCAAAAAATGAACTGAAGAAAATTGATCAGGTAACGAGATTGATAGGCCCCAACACAAACTTAATACATCCTGTTCTCTTTATATCTGTATCAACTTATAAAAAGAACTGAATTTAACAAAATTGCACAGGCTTTTTCTGGAATTTGAAGTTCTCTGAGGTCAAAATCAGCAGTTTAATTTCTTCTAGTTTTGTAGTCTATGCATACATCTGTGTAATGGTGGGTTGGCAGGTCATGAGTGGATGTGTACACCAAACTCTGTGGCTTTATCTTCTTCCATTAGGTGTTTTTTTCAACCTCCTTTTTTTTTTTTAATCATGTTTAGCATTTTGGTACAAGGTAACAGTACATATGAGAGAATTTATATATTCTCTTGGCCACAGACCAAAGCTAAACTGCTAGCCTGCCTGTTTTTCCACTGATTGCTGTGCTAGGCCAAGCCAGAAAGTGGATTTAAGCCTAACGGAACAGAATACTCTGCTGCAAATCTAACCTCTTTCATGACAGGGAAAGAATGTTTATTATGATGACCTTAGTACAATATAAGCTTACTTAGCATTACCTCTTCAAGCGTAGTTTTGAAAACGCTTGATAAAGTTTATTTTCAAAGTGAAGACCCAAAGTCTCCAATAATTGAAGAAATAAACGATCCGTGGAACCTGTCTATATATTCCTGTAATTCACAAATCATTTTACACTGCGCTGCGGAAGTTACGTACCTTTTATTTCCCAAGTAATATTCTGACTGCCAGTCCCTCATGGAAATGTATTTTCAAGGACTGTTTAGAATGATCTCTTCAATTTGTGTTTGACTTACAGTGAGAGCACTTCGGTTAAAATGCTTGGCAGATTTTTACATCTTAAAAGTTTAAAATTTCTGTTCTGAAAATATGTGAGGGAAATACATGCTGAGAGACAATAACATTTTTTCAGGCTCTATCATCAAAAGAAATCTCAGAACAGAAAGAGTTTGAAGATGCAGTCAGACCAGAATTAACAGACAAAGAGAAGAGGTGCATTGAAGATGAGCAGCTCAAACAGAAGGCTGTTACAGAAAAAGATCTGGTAAGTTGCAGCTTCTTAATGGAACAGGAGAACTAGCAGAGTAAAGCATTGTGTTGTGCTGTTAGCTATGCAAATCTGCAAATTAGACTTACAGAATCATAGAATCACTTAGGTTGGAAAAGACCTCTAAGATCATCCAGTCCAACTGTTAACCTAGCACTGCCAAGTCTACCACTAAATCATTTCACTAGGCACCACATCTACGTGTCTTGAATACCTCCAGGGATGGTGACCCAACTACTTCCCTGGGCAGCCTGTTCCAATGCTTCACAACCCTTTCAGTGAAGAAATTTCTGCTAATATCCAACCTAAGCCTCCCCTGACACAACCTGAGGCCGTTTCCTCTTGTCTCATCGCTTGTTGCCTGGGAGAAAGACCGACCCCCACCTCGCTACAGTCTCTTTTGAGGTAGTTGTAGAGAGTAATAATGTCTTCCATGAGCCTCCTTTTCTCCAGACTGAACAACCCCAGCTCCCTCAGCCACTCCTCATAAGACTTGTTTTCCAGACCCTTCACCAGCTTTGTTGCCCTTTTTTGGACGACATGCTCCAGCACCTCAATGTCCTTCTTGTAGTGAGGGGCCCAAAACTGAACACAGTATTCGAGGTGTGGCCTCACCAGAGCTGAGTACAGGTGGACAATCACTTCCCTAGTCCTGCTGGCCGCACTATTTCTGATACAAGCCAGGATGCTGTTGGCCTTCTTGGCCACCTGAGCACACTGCTGGCTCACATTCAGCTGGCTATCGACCAGTACCCCCAGGTCCCTTTCTGCTCTGCAGCTTTCCAGCTGCTCTTCCCCAGCCTGTAGCACTGCATGGGGTTGTTGTGCCCCAAGTGCAGGACCTGGCAGTTAGCCTTGTTGAACCTCGTACCGTTGGCCTCAGCCCATCAGTCCACCTTATCCAGATCCCTCTGCAGAGCCTTCCTACCCTCCAGCAGATCAATGTTCCCGCTAACTTGGTGTCATCAGTAAACTTACTGAGGGTGCACTCGATCCCCTTGTCCAGACCATCGATAAAGATGTTGAAGAGAACTGGCCCCAGTACTGAGCCCTGGGGGACACCACTGGTGACCAGCTGCCAGCTGGATTCAACTCCACTCACCATGACTCTTTGGGCTCAGCCACCCATCCAATTTTTAATCCAACAAAGCGTACTCCCATCCAAGCCATGACCAGCCAACTTGATTCCATCCTGAAGGTATACGTTACAAATATCCCATTTGTCCAGTATTATATGCATCTTCACTCTTACTTGTCCAACTAGAGTTATAGAGTTCAAACTACTAATTACGTGGTGAAAAGTAGTTATAAAAAGGACTTCAGGGAGTGCAGGCAACAATGACAATGAAAATTATTTCTGGATACATTGTCTTGATTCATAGTTGGCTTGCAGATTTCTCTCCCTCCCCCCTATTGCAATTAAGAAACAACTTTACCTACTAAATCACAATTTTCTTACTTTTCTCTTATCTAGCTGTTTAACTTCTGACTTTTTATCAATTTTCAGTTTTCCTCTACTGGTTGTAAGAGGTGATTAGTAGGAAAAGAATGAAAGCATCTGTTAGGTAGGTAAAAGGAATAAAAAGGGGCCACAGTAAAGAAATGCTATCAACTTTGGCTACAGAGCTATTAACTTTGGGTACAGTGTGGCTTATACTGCACATCAAGAATAAAGAAATATAAGGGTGTCACATTCTCCACTACCACTCTTCTCACTGGCAAAAAAAGCAAAGGCCGCAATTCAGACTTGACAGGATCAATGTCTCCAGGAACAGGCCCACAGTCATTCAACTCTGCTGCCCATGGCATACTGCACTAGACTGAAATTTTTTTACTGTGGCTCCTTTTTTTTCCTTTTGCCTACCTAATGTATGCTTTTGTTCTTTTCCTACTAATCACCTTAAACTGTACACATAGCACTTTTTTTTTTTAATCCATGAAGTTCTAGAAAAAATTAAGAGATTTTTGTGGTCTGCCTACAAAGAGCTTAGATATGAAGAAATACGTCATAAATACCTGCCTTGACATGGGTGTTCTTTGTGGTCCATCTTCTTGATATTGTAACCTTGTCTACTACAAAGAAAATAAAAATTAATTGCACTAGATCTTTCTCAACATTACTTTTTTTTTTCTAACCTAAATATAACAGGGTAATGGTTATTTCAAAGAAGGAAAGTATGAGGCTGCAATAGAATGTTATACCCGTGGTATAGCAGCAGATGGCACCAATGCACTTCTGCCAGCTAACAGAGCCATGGCCTATCTCAAGATTCAAAAGTAAGTAGGTTTGCATGTACTGTAATGTTTCTTTCTTTGTTGTGAACTAGAAGGAAGAATGATCCAGTGGGTTTTTACCCAAGTTTCATTACTGTCACTTGTTCTAATTCTTCCTAGGATTCAGTATAGAATAAATCACACTGAAAGCAATTGAGGGTTGAAAAAACAACTGAATGTGTGTGATCTTACAATGTATTTCATAGGAAAGAAGTTCTGAGAGAATAACATCAGTTTGAAATTATAGTGAAATCTAAGTGACTTTTTTAAAGTTTGATTTTTTTTTGTTCTTTCAGATGTGTAAAATTTTACATATTTACCTTTTTCAAAAGACCTGCCCCTTTTGTCTCTTTTGACTATAAAAAACAGCTACGAAATGTTACTTTGTATAAAGATGTGGATTGTAATTTCTAACTTGAAAGAGAATGGACAGGACATTTTTCTGAGAATGAATTCATCTTTTAAAATATTTCTCTAACTCTAGTAATGATGTGTATGTGTAATTTGTTTAATTTTAATTAACTTTTACTCAAATAATCCAGTAACACTAGGAAATGCATGCTTTCTACCAAATGAGAGAAATTCCATATGACTGTTTTTGAAGTCTTTGAATTTTTCTTTTTTGTTTTGACTCCCTGAGGGTATGGGAGTGTAAACCTTTTAAAATGATGATAGCATGAGAAATAGAGAGCTGAACATTATGTAGGTCATCTCTTCTAATGTGATGCGGCTGACTATGTGTAGAGACAATGTACTGATCTCAAATTATGTGATTATAAAGTGGGCTGCACTGGTAGTATTTCTGTTACACAGGATTTGTAATTTAGGATTGAAGCCATAGAGGATGTCATAATGTAAATAATGTCAGAGAATCAGAGGAAATGATACTTTAATTGAATGACCAAGCAAGAAAATTGATTGTGTAAGATAAATCGATATATCATGGGTCTTTACATCTCAAAGAGGACCCAAACATGAAATGCAACAAAAGCTCGCTGGTATTCTTACAAACCTATAGAACTTATGAGAGCTGCGAAAAACACTGTTTCCATAAATTTAATGATAGATTGAAGGAGGAGAGAAGAGGAATGAACAAAAATACTTTAATATTCACACAGTGGAGTCATGATCAAACATAACCGGAATGAGGAAATTTGATTTTACAGTGAAAGCAAATGACCTTAATGCGAGGATATGCTGACTTGTTCCTAACAACATCAGTAATCATATATTCATTTTTATTTTATTTATTTTCTATTTGGCTCAGTGGTATATTATCTATATATAGGTAATTAAGGTCTTCATATTTTAACTATTTTGGGTAGCTGTCTTTTCAGTTCAAACTGCTTGTTTTGAAACATTATTAATTTTGTACTACTCTTTTGCTGAGATACGAAGAGGCAGAAAATGACTGTACACAAGCTCTGCTGTTGGATGCCTCATATTCTAAAGCTTTTGCCAGAAGAGGGGCTGCAAGAGTTGCTCTTGGAAAACTAAAAGAAGCTATGCAAGGTAGGACTTTGTATTAGTCTAAGTGTAGTTAGTAGAAGGAGATAAGTAGAAGTGAAAGGAGGTCCTGATCTTCTTTGTCTTCAAATAGCAATTAAATCAATTTCTGACTAATTGAGGTTATCACTGCAAAAGTTAAGATGGATGGGTTTTGTTGTTTTTCATTGACTATGTATAAAACTTTTTTGTATTGGTATTCACGTGATAGGAAGACAGGTCTGTGTGAAATTACAGCTATTGCTACTTATAATTAAGAAATATTTTGAAAAATGTGTTTAAAATTAGATTATGATATAGACATTAGGATGATTTACCTGTCTTTAATTATTTTAGGGCTATGAAAAGGAACAGGAGGTTTAAAAATTTTCCATTCAAAAAATTGAATTTACAAATTTCAATTTGTAACTTGAAATGCCTACAGTTTTCATGTTATTTTTCACTCAGATTTTGAAGCTGTTCTGAAGCTGGAACCTGGAAATAAACAAGCAATAAATGAACTCACTAAAATAAGGAATGTATGTATACTAATTTTTTTTTATGTAAGCCTATAGTAGTAGAGTTTTTTCCATTCTTTATTATGTAAATTTTAACATATATTATAGTTATTCCTGAAACTATCAATCTTTCTGGACAACTTATTGTTTTTTTTTTTCAGGAATTAGCTGAGAAGGAACAGTCAACTCATCAAGAATATCCTGCAGTATTGATAAAAGAAACAGAAATAAAAAATATAGTGAAACTCATTGATAATCCGTTACACCTGAAATCAACAGTAAGTTTTTTTGGTTTTGTTTGTTTGTTTGTTTGTGAGTTGCTGTGTAAAATTATGGGAGAAGTAGAGTTTGAGTTCAATGCACTTCTTACATCTGTGTGTCTTATGATAGATGTATCCTGCTTGTGGAAATCTCAAAGTTCAGAGATTTACTTTTTTTGATATTTTTTCAAGAACATAACTTCTGCATTTCTGTGTGTGCTCAACAGTAGCCATAGTGTAAACAGTGCCACACAGGAAACATATGTGCATATATCAATAATATGAAATGGGGAGGCAACCCCACAACCCTCTCCTGGTTCCATAGCTAACGCTGCAGTTGAGAGTAAAGGGGTGGCAGTTGAATCTGTCACGTCTGGTTGCAGACTTGAGAAAGCTGTGGGTAAACCTCCCCTCTTTCCCAGTTTCTATAGCAACTACAGTGGTAACAGGGCATGTTGCCTACCCATCTTATATGTCGGTATCACCCAGGGCTGCTGCAATAGCTTTGAGCCTGCGGTTTCATCCACATGTACTGTGGAATATCTGGATAGGTTTTTTTTCAAGAAGCAGTATTTATGAAGTATGAATTATCAGTGGTTATAGTCAGATTAATGTGTTACATATGACAAAATATGATGATATAGAGCATGTGTTCTTGTGTAAATACAAACTGTGTTCAAAGTGTGGCTAGTTTTAGTGAAAAATGTGATTATTTCAATACCTTTCTTTAAAGTATTATGTGCTTTCTATAGCCAGATACTATATCTTTAGAAACCTTAATGAATTTATTGTGAAGTAGCTGAAATGCAATTGACAATTATATTCAGTTTTCAATTTTGCTGCTAAATTAAGTGGAGATACTAAGTGGCTTTTTTTCTTTGTAGTTCTGTTAAGGTAGAACAAGTACAGATTAAGCATCTGTGTTCTCTGTACTGCCCAAGGGAGAACTATAACTTTGTGTCTCATATCCAGTAGGCGCTCTTAGCACAATGAGATGGCATATTGTCAAAGCAAACCATATATTGTTGGTCATTACCAACCATGCAAAGCTTTTTTGACATAATTTAAAGCAGTTTACAAACTGCTGTGAAGACTTGTAGTGGGATTGTGTTACAGCTGGACAGAGAAATCTGCCATTGCCAGAAGTTTAAATTGCTGAGTATGTTTAACCATGCATATTTGCATCTATATTTGTAGAGCAATTTAGACTGTATTCATGTTCAGCAAAGTAATTACAAAGTTCCACTAGCAAGTGACTCATAAGACCTGTGCAGGTGGTGTTAGGGGATTGTCAAAAATAATGGTGATCATGGGGAGATGAAACAAACAAGCTGAAGCATTTTAGTTACACAGCATGTCCTCCAGTGTTATGTTGATGGACACTTTTTTTTTTTTTTCAGCTAAATTACAGAGCTTGATCAGGTCATTGGTCAAAATCTGATATTCTTGCCCACTCAACCTTTTTAGAGGGGTGAAAAACCTCAAACTTTTTTTTTTTCTGATTACTGGGAAAACAGAATACAGATTCTGAGATACTCTAGAGTAAGGATACATTGGTTTGTGACAAATAAACCAAGAAAATGATCATATAACACTTCCCGTAGAATGTCATGAAGCTTCCTTTTTTGCCATTTACCTTTATTGAAAGTGTCTTCCATGTGTACCAACACGGGTGAAACTGGTTATCATGAGATTGTTTAATTTTAAATGTAGTGGTTTATCTGGGGCCTGCGTTTATGCTGATGTAAAGGCTACAAACGTGACATCAGGTATCTGTTCTGTTTTAGAAGCCTTTGCAAAGAATAGCCATTGAAGAAGTTGATGATGACATGCCAAATAGTGATTTCCCCAGCACTACTACTTTAGTTAATAACTGGAGGAATTCAACGAGTATTGAAACAACAGAGAATCTAGATCAGGATGATCAGTTAACTACAATGGATATTCCAAAAGCAAAGCAATTGAAAATAGAAGAAATCACTGATATGTCACCATTACAGTAAGTATAAAAATTCTCATCCTCTATTAGAAAGGTAAATGTAGTTGAAGTATAATCTTCATTCTCAAATTTCTACATGTGATGAGATGTAGAACGTAATTTGCAGAATTTGAATTTAAAAAAAAAAGTTCAAAGAAACCTGCAGTTCTTACACATCTGCTTCTTTAATCTTGTAGTGGTTTAAACAACTACAGTCTATTTAGTGTCAGATGGAGATCTAGTAATTGTTCTAACATTTCAAATAGCAACAAATTTGTAATATTTTCTTGTATGCCATATTCTCCTGCTTGTGCGCTATATCTTTCCTATCTGTGGCTTGTATTTTAATGCTTAGTAGATTCTTAAGCAGCGTTCAAACATTCTTCACATGCCAGTTGTGTGAGAGAAAAGGAACAGGTGGCAGTGTCACAACTCTTTTCTCCCCCAAGCAGGCAGATAACTTCAGGTTTGCTCAGGGTTCCTGAGTTCCACTGTGTTGCCTAGACAAACTCAAGTCTGGCTGAGGTATAGAAGCAGCTATCCTAGCTTTATCCCGACTAAGGTTTGGAAGTCTGCTTGTTGTCTGCTTAGGAAAGATCTGTATGCACCGTTGTCATATCATTGTGTTAATAGTAAATACCTTTTATGGAATCGTGATTGAAGACTTTCTATGAGAACCATTTCCCCTTGCCTTTTTCAGCTCAGTCAGATAGATTCACTGTGAGGTGCTAAAGAAAAAAGTAAATTTTGTAATCATTTTATAATTTTTGAAAAAAATAAATGGACTTAACTGACCAATTATAAGACAAAAAATAGCTCGACTGTAATCAGTATTGAAATTGAAACAGTTTGTTCATTTGGCATGCTGTTGTGGCTTAACTGAGCAGGCAGCTAAGCACCACGCAGCCACTCATTCACTCTCCCCCTCAGTGGGATGGGGGAGAGAATTGAAAAAGGTAGAACTTGTGAGTTGAGATAAAGAGAGTTAAGTAAGAAAGAAAGAAAAAAGCAAGCAAACAAAAAGAAAACAAGTGATGCACAGTGCAGCTTCTTACCACCAGCTGCCCAATGCCCTTACAGTCCCCAAGGAACAGCTGCCCCCCTGGCCAGTTCCCCCCAGTTTTATTGCTGAGCATGACATCACATGGTATGGGACATCCCTTTGGTCCACTTGTGTCAGCTGTCCTGGTTGTGTCCCCTCCCATCTCCTTGTGCACCTCCAGCCTCCTTACAGTCAGGGCAGCATGAGAAGCAGAAAAGTATATGACTCTGTGGAAGCACTGCTCAGCAACAACTAAAACTTCAGTATGTTATCAACATAATTTTCATCCTAAAACCTAAATATGTTTTAGCACCATGCCAGCTACTATGAAGAAAATTAACTCCATCCCAGCCAAAACCAGGACACATGGTTATTGTTTTGTATTACGAAATTGCAGAAAATATAGCATTTTTTGCATCTGCGTATGGTAGAAATATGTACCATAAAATGCAGTTATTTCCAGAAAGAAAGTAGAGAACTGCTAACTATATATATTTGCAGTTTTTTAGAAAGGGTTAATCAAGTATAAATCTCTTGTATTTTGACTTTTTTTTTCTTTTAGATACCTGCTTAAACTGGAATACAATCAAAATTTTACAAATGAATGTATTTTAGATTTTTCAGTTAGGTCTCAGTGCAAGATTTCCTTAAATGTTTTCTAGATTACATATTTCAAAATCTTTCTGCAGGCTTCCTGCTAGTGTGAAAGGCATTTCGTCAGTGTTGCATCCATCTTTCACTGTGAGCAAGCAGATAGAAAAAGAAATCAAAACATCATTTAGATCTGCTTCTCCAGTCCCTGCCGTTCCTGCAAATTCTTTCCAGCTTGAATCTGATTTCAGGAAGCTGAAAGACTGCCCAGAAAAAATGTACTTGTACCTGAAGGTATGAAATGTAGTATTGACTGACAGTACTTTGACCGTTTCTTCAACTGATATTGAAGAAACAGCATCAATTTAGGTGAAAAGGGTAGATATGTTAAATTGTCTTAACTGTGTACAATAGTCATTTTCTTTAATTGACTTCACATAATTATAAGTAGTGTGATCCACGTCTGAATAGTTCTCCTCTCGTGCCTGACTTTTTGCTTACCTCAGCTAGAGTACAGTCTCTTATAATGTGTCTTCTTTTTAACATAGGCTCTAAGTCTGTAAACACTTGAATAAGTCAATAGCCATGTTAAATTCTGATTTTTTCAAGTGAATGCTTCTAGGATAATTAGACATAGCAACATTCTTCTCTCTTTAAACTGAAAAAATACTTCAAACACATCAATCTACTTAATGTGTGCTTCTTTTTATATATATATATTGCCAAAAAAAATTGCTTGGAATCCTTTTTTAAAGAAGTTAGCAATAATCTTCTTAAGAAAAATTAAAACCAGACAAAAGTAATGTTCAAAGTCAAATAATACAACAGTAATTTGTTTTTCTTTTTTGCTTTCATACACTTCCAGTATTGCCCAAAACATCCTAAAAACTAATTTCTAATTCTCATGACTCAAATGTATTTTTTTGCCTAAATATAACACCTTTTTTTAATTCTTCCAAAGCAAATAGAGCCTTCACTTTATCCAAAACTGTTCCAGAAATCCTTAGATCCAGACTTGTTTAACCAGATACTGAAAATTCTACATGATTTCTACATTGAGTAAGTTTAGCTTCTCTTTGTTGTATGTTGCTTGTTGCTATTATGTTTTTTTTCTTTCCCTTTCCTTTTCCCTTTCCTTTTCCCTTTCCTTTTCCCTTTCCTTTTCCCTTTCCTTTTCCCTTTCCTTTTCCCTTTCCTTTCCTTTCCTTTCCTTAGATCGNTTCCTTTTCCCTTTCCTTTTCCCTTTCCTTTTCCCTTTCCTTTTCCCTTTCCCTCACCCTTGGACTTACAAAATTATTTCCAGTATGTAGCATTACATGAGCGGGGTGCAATACTTGGAATGATTTAATTCTTCCTTATTAAGAAATTAAACATGTCTTGAAAAGTCAGAAAAGAGGTAAGGAAATAAATAGCCTCTACTGAGGCTAATCTGCTGAATTCAGTTCTAATAAGTAGCATTGGTAACTGATTATTAGTCAGTATGAAATAATCTTTGTTCATATTACTATGCATGTTCCTTTATCACACATTTAGTTACAGAATATTGACTTTGTCCATTAACTTTCTAAAGCTAAGAAATGCAGAGGGTTTCATTCTTCTGTGGTATGTTTATTGTGATACATTCTGAATTTTTAATTACCTGCTAGCATTTTACAATAGATTGTAGTAAATATGTATTGCAGCTAGAACTTCTGATAAGGAGCTGGCAGGTTGTTTTTTCTTTTTTTTTTTTTTTAATTTCTATCTATACTGCCGTTTGATTCTTAAAGTTCATTTTGCCTGTCAGAGGCAGCGTGTTGCTTTTGTAGATTACCAAGAGCACGCATTCAAAATGTTTTTAGATCATTGTTTTATGGAGAAAAGCAAATGTAAATGAATATTAGGCTTTCCGTCGGTTTCTTTAAAAGTAAATATACATCATGTGTGTGAAGAGGTATTGTCCTATATTTGTGGTATGACGTATAAAGGGTAGGAAGTTTAAGTTGTTTGCAGTAAGGTGAAAGGCATTTCTTCTGGAGGTGAGACAGGACAAGTTATGAAAGAGAAGTACTTTTTGTTGTTAGTGTTTGTAGCAAAGACGGTACCTGCTTACTCCTGCCTGTTGTCCAGAGGAATGTAAAATGAACACAATCCAGGAATTTTCTGTACAGATAAAAATGACAGTAACTGTAATGTGGTGTTTGTTATGGCCAGGTGTAAGCATTAAATCATATAATAGCTATTGTGTACATCAATGGCAATCAGTTTGCATCAGTCCATTTTTTTGTATTTCTCCGCTCTTGCTCAGTATTAAAAGGATACTTGAATAAAGATTTCTGAGTATTTGGCTCTTTGCTAAGCCAGTGGAAGAATGAACAGGAGACATGTGAAAGAGAAGGGAATTCCATTGGTCCTTTCATTTCTTGTTCCTGAAGTCGTCTTATTGCTTGCAGCTACTGAGTTTCTAATCAACAGTAGTTATTTTTGTGTTTCTAATAATCTTCTACAGGAAAGAGGAACCATCACTCATCCTTGAAATCCTCCAGAGGCTATCTGAATTAAAAAGATTTGATATGGCAGTAATGTTTATGTCGGGCTCAGAGAAAAAAAGTAAGTAATTCAGTACCTTCTTTTTAAACTTGGTTCATGATACTGGTGATACTGTAGAATCTAGCAAAAGATATGCAAAATGTAGTGCTACTCTTGTTTATACCATTAAATAATCATTTAAGATTAGTTACTTGTCTAGTTCAGTGCTTTTTGATTGTTTTAGATGTTAATATGGAAATGTCATATTATTTTTTTAATCTTTTGATCATTTAGTAAGACTTGAAAAACTACAGCTAAATCCTCCTTCCTTTTGTCAGTAGTACCACCAGGTTTTAATCTGATAAAATAACTTTCACTAGCATTTCAGGTTGTAGCTGGTAATGCTACAAATGTATGAATTTGTATGAAGTCTCAGATATGAGGTCAAGGTGTACCAATTACAATTTTCACAAGTTATGACCACTTAGCAATTCTGGCTTTACTGTTGGCAAAAAGAAAGCAAGTGTTTCTAAACCTCTGAGCCTAAATGCCTCTGCTCTGTTCTTGAGGCATCGCTTAGATTAGTTTGCAATTCAGGATGACATTGGCTTGCATTCCTGGTTTACAAAATTGTGGTTTTTGTCTAAAGTGTTTCTTGATTTAGCACACCAGACAGACTATGTAACAGTGAGACACAAGCCAAACATTTGTCTAGGACCAAATAATGTAAATTTACTCTTTACCACTGAGTTCCACTAATAACCATAATACTTTCAAAATTTTGTTATGTGAATCTCTTTAAAATAAAATTACTTGTTAGACTTACTGAAGTGCAAGTAAATTCCACTTATGAATTGCCTTCACGCCATAACCTGATGTAAGTTTTGTCTGCCATCTGGCATTAACTTTTATCTTCTTCATTTAATGATGTAGTGCCAAGATAGTAAACAAAATAAAATCTGTCTGTTTATGTTGTCAGGATTGTATACCCATTTAAGGAAATGTTTTTAGCCAATTCGTGAACATCAAAACAAACTGAGGGCTTCTCTTTGCTACTTTTCTTCACTGAGTAATTCTAAAAACTTGCTCATATTTCAGCTATATAGTAGAACCCTTACTGTCACAGAGGAAAGAGTTGGACTAATACACATTATCAATGTTAATCACAAAAATAACAGTTTATATTGGGATTTTCTTTTACAGTTACACAAGTATTGTTCAGTCATGTGAAACACATGGGATTGAAAGATACTTCTTTTGAAGAATTGGAGAAGAAGTACGGCATTTTCTCTTAGTGAGTTCACTGACTTTACAGATGTAAATTGCTCTGTTTCCATACTTTTGTCATGTGGAAATCAGCTGAAGAAGCCCATAGAGACTGGAGTTCTGTTGCTTTTGTATAAGTGATGAAATTCTAAAACTTGAATTTCCCAAATGGCAAGTAGGTGGAGAGAGAATTACTCAGTTCTGCAGGCACGTGTGCTTTCCAGCACCTGGAACAATACAGATCTACGTATCTTCAGTGGAATCTGTTTGCCTAAAAAACAATTGGGTGAATTGGCATTCAGGATTACGACTACAGATGGAGATCTTTATTAAAAAGAAAAAATTATATTTATAAACATCTTTTTGTTAAGAATCAAATGATGTATATGACAGACTTGCATGTTTTTTTTTTTTTTTTATTTTAGGAAGTAAACTAAATGTTAAGTTGAAAATACCAAATATGTCAGGATTTTTTTTTTATTAAGGTGCCTAAATCACTCTTCTCTAAGGATAGACCACACCAGGACGTACAATATACAAAAAGAACCTGAGCTACAGTGGCCAAAAAATTCCAGAATTCCTTTACTTGAGTTTATCCAAAAGCATTGACAGCTGAGATGTTCCTGTGAACCTCAACTGTAGTTGCAGAATAGAAGGAAGCCAAATACCATGAAATAAAAAAGTATAGAGAAAAACTTTTTTGTCTTTGGAGAGTACTTTTACAGTAATCTTACCAAATTTATCTTTTAGGATCTTTTATTGCTAACCAGTAGAGCTCTTAAGAAGCCTCATAGAACTAAACAGAATACCTTTCCAGTGTAAGGAAGACAAAGGCGTGAAATCACGTCAAATTCTTAGACAAGAAATAGCATTAAGCAAATGCATAATAGACTGTTCACGTGACCAGAAGAAGGAAGTAACAGCATTTACAAAGTATACTTTACTTGTATACTACAGTTATATATTAATGACTGCCAAAAATTTGCCTGTGTTCTAGGCTTGACCAGTATCTTTATCATCCTGTTGTTGTATTCTGTTTTGTTTTCATCCTGATTCAGACCTTGTGCTTTCCTAATGCTTCTCTGACTGTGGAAGCCTTCTGACATTACTGCTTTTGTTTTGGTGGTAGTGATCTTTTTCAAAGGAATGATTAAACATCTATAGCATTAAAAAAAAGAGTTCAAACTTCCAAGATGGATTAATGGGAAAAGGTATGAATGTTATCTGCTATGTAGTTGGTGTTAGAAAGCTGATTTTAAAACATTCACAGCTGTGTAATGTTTCAGATATAATCCTGGGAACATAAATGAGCTACAGCCTCAGGCTGGATCTAAGTAGGTGACATGAATGGAGCACTAGATTCCGAAGGTAGCTTTGAATTAGCCCTGGAACAGAATTAGCACTAGGACAACAGCCAGTGTTGTTAGGGAAATGGACAAACCTTTATATAATGCTGTTTGCAGCTTACCTACGGCATGAACTGTTATAATTAGGTGTGTCTGAAGGTACTTGGTAACTGGCTGTTTTCCCACCTGTTGTAAATCACTTCTGATAATGTATCAGGGATACCGCTGTAACTAATAGATAAGTTGTTTTTTTGTTTTTTGTTTTGTTTTTTTGGGGGGGGGGGTGGGGTGGTTATTCATTTGCTTTGNGGCAGTGCAAGTAGTGACCCAAGTAATTTTATACACCTTTATACATATAAAATACCCTCTAAAGGAATGTTCTTTTTGTCACGCGAGCTGTTCAATGACTCAACAACACAGTGTATACCTGACTAGGTTACAGTCATGGAGCGTTTGGTACATCCTTGGAAGCTGCTGCTTGAAGGCTGTTGGAAACAAGTCATTGAAATGCAGGTCTTTAACAGTAAAAGCAAGATGGTAACAGATTTGAAAACTCTAGGTCAGGAGTCACTTACAACTCCACTTCATCCAGTCTGCTGTGCTTTTAATGACAACAAACTGCTGTGTTTGGTTTCTGGTCCCACTTGTGCTTTTATGTAGATTCTTCTTCAGAATTTGTACATGGTGATGGGGGAGGAGGGCTGGTTGAAAGGAAGCTGTTCACTCATGTAAAATTTGTTGGGGTGGATGGGTGGACCTGGTTCATGTTGCTACTGAGTTTAGGCCACCAAGACTTATCTTGCAAGTTGCACTCTGCTCTAGCTTTTTGCTTGTATTTCTAAATGCAACACTTGATGGTTACCTGCTAATTGCCAAAGGTTGCTTTTTCATGCATAGAAAGCATGCAAGATGGACAGAACACATTCAGAGAACTGCAAGCTTCAGTTGTTCCAGGAGATGGCAGTATTTTTCCCTTCTGAATTGCTAAAGGTATTCCTAAAGCGCTAAATTGAAGAGTTTAATGAAACATGGAGAAAATTCAAAGATATGAAGTAAATCAAATAAAGAATTATTTTTGGAGGGAGAAAGTTTTTTGTTTTTTGTTTTTTTTTAATCCAACATCCTGTTAATAGTTGTATTTCTTTGGGTAAATAGTTTGAAGAAACTAAACTGTGTGGAATAGCTAATGCCCCTGTGTTATGCTTGAATGCTATGGCATTCAAGATGTCAAAAATTTGAGCTCATATTCAGACTTGATTCAGGTGGCTGATTCAGATTTAAGTTTTGAATTTCATTGTATAAGTCTGATTATTCCATTTTTTCTTATCAATATTAAATGTTAGAATTTTCTAGACCACTTGTTAATGATCATTTTTACTTTGAATATTGTCACCCAGTAGATCTGGAAGACATCCAAATTCAGAATTTTCTATTTATTTCATCACTTAGGCAGTTAGTGAGAATGTCAATAGACCTGATCCTAGGACATATTTCTGCATAAGATCCTTACAGCTGTCTGTTTTGACAGTAGACTGATTTTTTTGTTCTTTCTGATAACTCTAATTATCTCTGCATTCATACAATAGTAGTTTCCTGTGAGCTGTGTTTCTCTGTCTTGCTTATAAGAATGTCCTGTTGTAGTCAGACATCAAGATACTTCATCTACTGTTTGCCATTAGACTACTGTTGGGAAAAAAAGAGGGTTTTAACATAACTTGTTCTTGGCCAACTTATGTCAATTACTGTGGAAAGCATAAATTAATATAGTCTGAGTATTTGTCCCAAAATATATTTTAGAATTAAAAATTAATGGTCTTGGTGCTGGTCAAGAAGTCCTCGCTGCTTGTCTTCTCCCTTACCTTTCTATTTAAAAACAGACACAGTCAATGTGCCAGTTCTCAAATATAACTATTACTTATTATTTTTGAGGCTTTCTCAGCTAATTTTTGACATACCTTATAGTGAAGTCCAGGGCCCAGACAATCTGCAAACATCTAACTTCAGAAAACTTGCATTCATTCTTTTATGTTCATTATTTTCTTTCACTAGACGGAGATCTTTGTTTGTCAGTGATACAAATGCAATGGCTTGTAGTTGCCGTCAGTAGGGAAGACTGAAGTGGAAACAGCCGTCAAACAGTTCATTCCTAATGTCATCAGCTGTCAGTTGTTTTTCATCATCTTGCATAACTAACACTTCCCTTATGCGTGTGTGGTTTTTTGTTCTGTTTTGGTTTGATTTTATGCAGGTGCATTTACAGAGCAATCTCTTACTCTTTGTCAGCTGCTTTTTATTTTTTCTTCTTTTGGTTCTGATACTGTACCTGTGTTTTCTTGTTGCTCCCACTTAATTCCTAAATAATCTGTCTTCATTTTCATTACTTTTATGCTTTTCTTTTCTGAGATTGGTCAAGAGCTCTTTGTTGGTCAGGCTAGTCCCTTTCTGTACTTTCTGTCATTTCTTTCCATTGGCATAATTTGAGCTTATCTTGATATTTGGGAACTGCTGGATCCTCTGTATCCTTTTTCCTCCCTTAGATTTTCTTCCCGTGAAAGCTGACTGAGCAGTGTTAGAACAGAGGAGGAGGTAGGCTAAGTGTATAAAGTTTTCAAAGTTGCGTTTAGGTGCTGTGATGTCTAGGCATCTTGAAATTGCTTTACCATCAATATTAGAAGCTAAGAATTCAGGGCATTAAACATATATCCCCTTTTTCCTCCTCCACCCATGTCCCGTGTGATGGCAACTGTAACAAATGATAGCAAAAGAGACTATGTGAGTCTTCTGCCACCAGATATCTTTCAGTAAATTAGTGCTTTTCTAATAATAGCAACAAGGGCCTTAATACAGGGCTGCATATTTGTTGATTCTCACTTCTCCCCTGTAGCTTTTCTTTTGTAGTAGCTGTCAATCACACTAAATTTTTCTTTCCCTGATCTTACAGGACTAATGGTGTTCTGAACTGCTCTTATATAACTGCTGCCTTTGCATGATCTTTTGGTAACTTCCTTAACATGGATTTCTCAGAGTTAGGTTGCTCAGAGGACAAAGTTACCCTGCAAAAGTCATTGGTACTGGTGATTATCCTTGAGAGAGCAGAAAACTAGCCTAACCACTCAGGAACACATCCTGTGTTTGAACCTTGTCTTCATTTAACGTTAGCAGGTGCAAGTCTGCTAAAGGCCCTGGAATTGCATTAGTGATTAGTCTGGCCTTATCTGCTTTTCTGATTAGGATAAGGGAAAGTAAGACTTTCAGAATAAAAGGTGAAATTGTTTTTCACTGTTGTGACATCTCTTGAACACACAGTTCAGCCTGATTGCAGCAGTGAAGATGCATGTGTTTTATGCACGTCCGTTCCTTTTTCTTTGTCCTATTTCACATAAACCATTTGCATGAGAAATCATTACGTCAGCTTGTGTTGAATCCCAGTCTTTGAATTTGTCTTCATTTTCACTGTGTCCTTTCTGTTTTCAATCAGGTTCAAAACATTGTCTTTTCCACTGCCTTCTCTCTCATGTAATTAGTTGCAAGCAGCTACAAGTATCATTTGAAGTCTCCTTTTTGTTTTCTAAAAATTTCTGCTCAAGGGGCTTGTTTCTGAAAGCTTTCAACAGCTCTGCTTTTTCAGGCTCCATTTTGTAGGAATCTCTCTAGTGTCTGGCTTTATAAACTGAAGGAAGTACATCATAGAAACCAAGAAAATTCCTTTTTTTTTTTTTTTTTTTTCTTATTCAAATGGTTGCTGAGTTCAGTTGTGGTTGGATACACTGGAACCCTTTAGAAATTTAGAAAAAAAAATTTAGAAAATTTAGAAAGCAATGTTTGCTTTTTAGGCTTCTTCTTGTCTTTGAACTTCAGACCTATTCATCTCTTCCAACAGCCATTACATTAATAAAGTTTAAGGTGACAGGGTAGAACATAAATTTGATTTCTTGTCCCTTCATACCAAAAAATTTTACCTGGGCTTTAAAGCAAGAAGCGAACCATTACGCACAAATACTAATTACAATAACAAACAACTGAGTTTACAAAAGTTCCTTGTCCTGATACCTGATGAGATAGGACAGATTAACATTCTATATATATACTATCAAATTAAAATCCTGTCTTGTAACTGCATTCTTGGACAGGTCTGCTCCAAGGATCTGAGCAGTAGATCAGAGCCTAAGTGAGGAAAACAGCCAAAAAAAAAAAAAGTATATATAATACAAGAATGACTGCTTGTACTTCAGGTCGCAAGGACATGTACTCAGAGACAGCTTCCTCCCTAAAGAATCAGTAGTATTTATGAATATCACCAAAAAGCAGGAAAGGAACAACTGCAATGGTTGGTTTGCCCAGTAGTGATTCTGACAGGAGAATAGTATTTGCATTTCTTGAGTCAAAATTCAGTGTCTGTGACTGCACCAGGCTGAGTACTCAGTTTGACAAGTGATGCTTCAACTTGATTTAAATGAATTGCTGTTACTTTTGGAAAAATCAAGAACACTTCGACTTTAGAAAAGTGTGCCGCAGAGTCTTGGTTGGGAAGTGGAAATGCTGCCAGTTTTTTCTAAAATAGCCTGAAGTTCAGATTGTTGAAATGAGAAGTAATGAGGTACTGCTGTACACTGAAGCCTGTGTGTAACACCATATAGCACATGAGCCTTGAGGACTCCATTTCTGTCCCTGCAGTTAGGATTTCTTTGCGTTTTGTGATTGGATTCTTGTGGTTGTGAAAATTATGCTATTACAGGGTTACATCTTATTAAACAATTAATGCAGTATTTAAGTGAAAATGGATGTGATTTCTCAACAGTTGGGTAAAAAAATTTTTAGGGAATATCTCCCTTACAATCTGTAGCAGTGAAAGGATGTGAAATAAATACTTAAGAATTTGCCAGATATCTGAGAAGATTTTCTTCTGCTTCATGTTTCATTCTTTTGCGGACAACTTGTCTAATTGATTGGCAGAGCTGGCATCTCTCACCCAAAAATCTGTAGGCATTAATAGAGTTCAAGGAGAACATCATCTGGACGTGCAATATCACAAGTGAAAACAGGTCTGTCAAGTCTCTTGCTTTGCTAACTTAAATACTATTTTTGGTCACTTCACGCTCCTCTGTTAGGGAGTATTTCCTGCACTGGGAGCGTGACACAGCTCTCTCTCTTTGGGTCCCAGACTCTGGGTGCCTCATTCAGCTCGGTGGCACATCCAGGTCTGGAGCACAGGACAACCAAGCAGCTGAGATGATAAGGCTCCTCTGAAAGAAGGGGAATGGCACACAATGCAGCAGCAACGATGTGCCTTCAGAAGCACGTTCATTGCCTGGCCCAAGGTGCTCTCATTTTCTCCTGACTGGATCCAGTCTGTAGGCTGTATCTGATATTATGTATCTACAGCATTGGGATTCAGGTAGCTTTTGAAATCTGACTTATTTTTTTCAGCACTGGTGAGTATTAGGCCACAATTTGTTTGAACTCTAAAAGCAGGAGCCGGAAGTAGATTCACCCCTTGCACTGTTTTGAAGTTGTCAAGCTTTGGCTTGATCCTCTGACCCTCTGAGATGGCCCTTGTCCTGTGTCCCACCCCCAGTTGCATTTGAAATACTGCAAGTGACTAGATGCTGCCTGGTACAGATGATAGCAAGTCAGGGCTTACATGGCTGGAGCCTTTCTGAGGAGCCGAGGAGAAACTTCTGCTTCATTTCTGTCTTCAATTCCAAATACAATTTCTGGCTAAAACAAATGCTTTGCAGCTTGATCAATAGTTTGCGTGCTTTGTTCAAACTAACTGTATTACATGCTTTGAAATACAGAACCTGCTGTCTGGTTATCTTTCTGACATTTACAGCCAGGTGCAGCTGATGCTTTTTCCCTGAAATGGACTGGGAATGACACAAATGAGATGGACAAGAAATGGTACATCTCTGAGCTGTCATGGAGGTATGCCACGGTGGGTGCAGAAGAGATGTGTTGTTGTAGTGTGAGTGCCAGCTCGTTACCCGCATAATGCAGGAATTCAGCGACTGGGGGGGTGAAAAATTAGAGACGTGAATTTTCATTTCACAGGATTCAAAATCAGCATTTTAAAAATATTTTTGATATTTCAGTCTCAACTTCAGTATTCAACATATCTATTTCAGTAAAGTCTAAACTTTCATGAACATTTTTAACATGAAATCTGGAGAAGCTAGGAGCTGAATGAACTCCACTAGCCGTCTCAGCCCTAGGTCTGTTTTAGTAACTTCAGCTAGATTTTCTCTCTCAGAATTACTTTTTTGTCTTTGTCTTTGTCCTTTTGTGCTTTTGCCTGTTACATACCAGGTATGTATGAAGCCAGCTGTACCAAGGACAGAATCCTGCGGTCAATGTTCCCATTATCACATTTAGTCAGAACAGTTCTGCCGCTTCAGAAGCGAAGAAGAAATTTGGTTTGATCAGGATACCCGCACACTGCGTATAAAACACCCAGAGAGCCTTCAGCTGTCTTCTACAAGGTTTTGCACTAATAGAAACAGGAAGCAGATAGACATCCGGCCTCAAGTGGTTTAGTAAGGTTTTGTTCTCTAACTACAGTAATGCTGATGCAAAATAATACTGTAGGGATCAGCTTGAAAACCTGTGGTGTTCAGATAGGGGTCTTGTTTTTTCCTATTCAGCTACTGGGGATAACAATGTAGGGCTCCTCGTCCTAAGACTCTCAAACCTTAGAACTTGAGTAAAGAAGTTTATCATTTCCAGTTGCCTAATGCATGAAAGAGCTTGTTTAATCCTCATTCCCTTCTACCCCTGCTGATTCCTTTTGGGCTGATACTTGCCATCCTTCAGCCTGCCTGTGCTTTTGTACTCATCACCAATCCTGCCTGAATATAGCCAGTGTGTCTGTCAGAGCAAGACCTGAAGGATATTTTGAATGGAGCAAATTAAGTCTGAACAATAGACCAAAGCAGGATTTTCAGGTGCCTCAATGTCTTCCACCTCCCTGTGTACAGAATGCCCCCAGGTACAGTACTGCACGCTGACAAACTTCAAAACTTAACAAGTGGCCATTCCAAACTGATGAGCATCTGCTGGGAGGTTGCCAAAGACACAAGTCACAGTTAGGTCCCCATATGCCTCTGAATCTCAGGAAACAAAACAGCAGCATGATACAGCCTACTGGAGTAATGCTGTAAAAGTACAGCTTTATTGCTGACTGCAGGCATGCTTGAACTAATCAGTGCTTGGGAAAAGAAGGGAAGGGGAAACAAAACAAAGTGAAGGACACAACCAAACCTCTCTGTCATCTTCCATGGTTATAATGGATTGCCCCACGTTGAGAATTGCTCCATGCCAAAACAAGCTCTTTCCTAGAAATTGTCTATTGTCCTGCAAGTTCAAGACTGTGAGTGTTTTTTTGTTTGTTAGTTTTTGTTTTCAGCATTAGTTGTAAGATGTAGCTGTGCTGTTTTATCCTTCTGCATAGGCTTTTGCTCCTCTGTTAGGTAAATGAAGGAGCAAAGCAGGTCTGATTAGTTTGAAAGTGATGTGGAAAATTAAAAAGACACTACCGCATAAGGTTTTTCCTTCAACAGAAATTAGCTGTGTCACCCTACTAACTATAAAACTTTTCTCAAAGATCTAATTTGCAAGTATTTTAGATAGATAGATGGATTAAAAAAAAAAACATTCTGGTTTTACCATCCCAGTGTCTCAGGCCAAAAATGAAGTAGAGAAACTTCCATATGTCATCCATGAGTTGAGACATTCAGAGAGAACTTGATTTCCCTCAGGAAATATTTTTCAGGTAATTCTACCTGAAGATAGACTAGTATGTGACTTTTTTTGTGTTTCTTGCTAGTTTCTTATAAATACTCTTCCTTGGAGAAAAGAGAATTAATACTTCTCACGAATACTCTCTTCCCTGTAATAACTCTCTTCTTTTGCAACCTGTCCCTTCTTCCACCTCCTGTATGCTGCCATTCTTCTCTGGAGCTCTCTTGCTTAGCCAAGCTGCCTCCTGATACACCTAATTGTTTTCCTGAATATCAAAGTGGTCTCCACCTCTCCTTGGAGGATAGTGTCCTTAACAGGATCCCTCCTACCAATTCCCTGGACAAGCCTGGAGTCACGGGTCTGTAACCTGCTGAGCTCCTTCCTTGCTCCCTCCAGGATCTTGGACCTACTATTGCATACTCAGTACAGCCACAGCTGCCACTGACTGTCATGTCCCTAACTGACTCTTCTTTGTCAATGAATAGCAGATGCTGGAGAGCATCATCCTGCTTGGCCCACCCAGTACACATATCAAGAAGTTCTTAATAACACCTCTAGAAATCTTGACCAGTTGTGTCCTGCTGTGTTGCCCTTCCAGCAGATGAAAGGTAAAAGTGCCCCCAAAGAACAAGGGGTTCTGTTACAGAGGCTTGAGTTGTTTAAAGAAGTCTTTGTGCTCACCCTCACCCTGGTCATGTGCTCTGTGGCACCCTCCCACTGTGATGCCACCCTCATCAGCCTCTCCTCTGATCCTGACCCATGAGCTCATACTCAGCCCATTGCCCACCCCATGGAAATGATCCACACCTCCAAGCTGCTCCTTTGCACAGAGGGCATCTCCCCTCCTCTTCCTCCTTGCCTGCCTTACCTGCAGAGCTGATACCCGTCCATGCAGGCAGACCCAGCAGCACTCAGGTTGTGCAGTCATGCCACATCGCTGTGACCCCACCGGAGCGCTTGTCCCTCTGGCTTGCTTCCCAAGCTATGCACATTTGTGTACGTGCAAACTAGAGAGGATACATGTACACAAATCTGTACACTTTTTGCCATCTTCACGAGGTCTCTTGTTCTCTTTACCACACACCCTTATTTTCCCTAAACACGTCAAATTTGACACCAGTTTTGGTTTTAAAAACTATAATGTTAGATTCCATTTACAGACTTCAGTTTTTCTTTAGCCGCAAGCCCAAATTTAAGTCTTTCTCCAGGTTATGTTCTAGGTTAAGGGCATGAGCTGATGGGAAGCTCCTGTCATGTCACATGGACCCCTCTATCGCATTCCTTCATTCATATGCTGTCACTGCTGCCTAAAATAAATCACCAAAGTGTGAGATTGCGGTGGAATGGTGGAGCTGGAGTCTCTACTGTACCCAGGAGGTGGAGCATCCAAGTCTTTCAGAGATAATTAGAAAGATTTGCCAAAATGAAGAGAGCTTCTCTTCATTTGCAGAAGGTAAAGATGTTTTCTCCTAATGGGGAAGGCAGCTCTAGGTTTGCGGGAGTCGGGGCAGGGGGCAGTGAACTGCACCTCTTGGGAGGGCAGGAGATTCTTGTAAAAGCTAGATGAAAACGGAGAATTAGGAGGGAAAAACCATACAGCAACTCTAGGGCTCATGTTATAGCTGAGTGCTACTCATTGAAGATTGTGTTCGATGAAATTTGCATGAAATATCCTTTTTCCCTTCGTAATTACAAAGCTGGCATAATGATTCAAGAATATCCACAGACTATTTGTAAAGTAAACTTTATGAAGGGAAAGCTATGAACTGTATGTGATTTGTTTAATTTATTCGACAAGCTTTGACTCTGACCCAGCTTGGGGGCAAAGAAATGCTGGAAGGGAAAGAGAGTGCAAGGCCTTTATCTTCACTGAATTATTTCTGCTGGCAGAGAAATCCTTTGGCTCGTCAGTTATTTCAGTCCCAGACCAGTGTTTGTTTCCTGTTACCCAGACCTGGATCATCTGACCTGTCATGGTTGCTTTTCTCTCTTCAACCTAATGCTAAAAATGAGATGCTCTTTACCCAACAGCCTGCTGATGAGGCATGTTTTGACAGGAAGTTTTGGAACTACACAGAATTGCCATGAAATCCAGTATCCAGGGGAAAAGGATCACTGCTGACAGCTAGAGCATGAACTGGAAATAGGTCTTCCAGGCTAACATGTTTTGGGACATCTCTGTTGCTATTAAAATGAGTAGCACAAGAGCACTATGCACACAGAGAGGGTGTGAAAGCCCAGCATAAACAGACAAATAGAAAGAGACAGTGGTGGCCAACTCTTGGCTCATGGGCAGCTTCTCTCCCTTGAAATGACTCACTGGCACTATTCAAAGTCAAAGGAAATAAAAAAGTTAGTCATAACCTTCTGCTCTGACAGGAATAGCAAAGTCTGCCATGACTCCTTGCTTTTTCTACACTTTATTGGTCCTGGAAGAGTTGAGATGCAACGATAGCCGATGTAAAGATTTCTTCTGCTCACTGATTCATTCTCTTAGAAAATGTGAAGTGTGTATTGGTTAGTGGATAAATAGGATTCATTGACTGTGCTAAGCCTACTGGACAACACTTGTATGCACTCACAGAAAGAGCTCTCCATCTTAAAAGAGTAAGAGTAGAATCACAAAGTCAAGCGATCAAAAGACTTGAAATGTTAATTACGCCCAAAGTGATACTTAACCTTTATTCAGCCCATACATGTATTTTTCATACCATGGTATATTCTTTAATTACAGGCTACACCCAATTGCTTACCTTCTAACAGCAAGGCCCTGAATATATTTATCCTCCTGTACTGAATGGATTTTTGAAAGACTATAGCTTTTCTCGAGGAAGATTTTTGGTGCCCGTAGTTAGCCGTCAAGAGGGCAACCTGTCACTTCTGCAGCACAACTTGTGCTTTTAAGATTTTTCATAATATAGTTGTGAAAAAAATCCAATGAGTTGCAGCCACAGAAAGACAAGTAAAGTGAGACTACTAGCTCTGGTTCAGCTGATTGTTAAAAATTTCATGATAGCATCTATGACAACCACGTGCACGGTTACTCTGTTCTCCCTGTTGAAGTAGTCTTCTGTTTCCTGGCTGTTTGGCACCAGAGAGGCAACTGTTTAACCGATGTGCACAGGTGAGTGTGTGCTGGTTCGGCTGGACTTCATGCCACACAGTATTTGCTTTATGTTGGAGAGACTGGGAATGAAAAATCATTATAAAACCTACAGCATCGATATACTTTTTATTAATATTTCAGGTAGTTTGCTGCTATGGATTTACATTTCTTTTCTTCCAGTTCATTTTTGTTTTTCCTACTCCCCTAATTTTCCTTCCTACTTTTCTTTTATTCATAAGTACTAATTAAGTGTGCTTATGAGCCATAATGCTTTCCTAATAAACAAGCTACAGGCTCTGTGAAAGCACCTCAAAAGACATGGGAAGAACTGCTCCCTGCTGAGCCAAACCCAGCACATCTTCTGGCGTCAGCCAGACAGGGAGAGAGAGGCTCTGTTTAATAGCCTTTTGGAGAATCGACGATGCTGGGCGATTAAAAGAAAACCTGCAAGCAGCGAGAGCATCAGTGCTCGGCTGCAGCAGCAGCACGAGGGTGAGTGCCTTGCTGCGAGCTGCACGGGTGAGACCACTGAGGTTCTGCAGACTTTCGATCTTGCCTGAAAATACACTGCTTCCAAGAAGAGAAAATAACGTTGGAGGGCAGAGTGGAAGCAAACTGTTGCAGGGAACAGCAGGCATGGCAGGAACATGTGGAGCCAGTGTAACTGGAAGTGTGTGTGAGTACCTTCAGATAAAGGAGCATTTAAATGGAGAGGAAGGATTAGTCTTTTTCTGGGAAAAGGCAGAACGGGAGAAATGGGTTGATTCACTGCTTCTACAATGACAGCAAATAAGATGGCTCTGTATTTCCATCCCTTCTTTAATAAGCAGAGTCAAAAACAAAATAGCATTGTGCTCTTCAAAGCTTTTACATTCTGCAACATAATAGCCAGCAAATGGCACTGGTGAGAAGTCATCTTGTTTGCACAATTTCTTTATTTTTTATGCATTTTAAATAAAAGGCCCCATGTCAGACTGTCCTTACAATATTGACATAAATAAAAGTAATGGGAAAGAGAGAATAGAAATAGACTTCCATCTGGAGAAATTAAAATCTTTTAATATAATGCCAAATGAAATTGTTGTTATGAATAATTCTGTAAGAGCGAGAAAAAGAAAGGCTGTTTGATTTACAGAACTTCTTGCTTATCATTAATGGCAAATGAAGCAAATGCGGTTTTATTGCATGACGGAACAATCTTCGACTGGCTTGAACTATTAAGCAGTCCACTTAGCCCAGAGGCTAAATGAGACATGAAGCAAGAATGAATGTTATGTAAAATAGGCACAGGTTGAGAGAAAGCTGTGAGAAGGAAGCTGCATGGGGGCTGAAAAATGCCTTTCCTAAATTTCTGTGTTCCACCGTGCCCACAGAACGGGGCCCGGAAGAAACCCAGCAGCACCATTGCTCAGGTAGAGCCTTGTGCATGGAGGGCAGCTGCTGTGCCAAGCTGCAGCAGAGAGGAAGGGGATACAGGTGGGGTACAAGGGAGCACCAGGAGCCCCTTTAGCTGGCAGACTAGTGTCTGACTTCTTCCAGCTCCACACTTGTTGAAATCACAGTAATCCTTCCTGTGGAAAGGCAAGTTTGCTAAACATAAGGACTGAATGAAAAACATTGCTTTCAGCGCGGAGCTGCATGTCACACATTCCTCTCACCAGATGAGAGTATCCGATAGCATATGCAACACACATTTCCCTTCTGTGGTTTCAGAATGGCTTTTCCTCCGTTAAAGCCACCTTGTGAAAACATGACAAATATGAATCTTTCATGATTCTTCAGTGCTTCTTTGGACTTCACGCTATGGTCTTGTTCATGACACAAAGAAAAACATGGTTAGAGCAGTACTGCTTTTCCTCATAATGTTTTTTTATCCGTGAACATAAATGGATGAAAAACAAAGTAATAAATTGCTTTGGTAGAATAGGTTCTACCAAAGGTGTCCTCATGCCAAAGAACAAAGAAAGATAAGGTTAATAGAGTGTGTGGTCACACCAGAAAGTACACAGTGACTTTCTGCTTGATTGCTAGGCTGTGCTGCAAAAGCCAGCATTAAACCTGATTTAGAAAAGAAACACACAATGAGGAATATCTAGTCAGGAGAACCTGACTGCCAGCTTCATGATTACATTTATAGCCTGTAGGCTTTTTTTTTTTTTTCTTTTTCCTTTCTAAATCATCTTTGAGAACAAGAAATATATAAACACTTTTATACCAAATGAAATGGGGAAAAAATGCCCACAGAAAAAAACTGACATCACAAAAATAGCAACAAAAATAATAAAAGTAAATTAGGCTGAGCACTGCGCAGTGTGCCCAAAAGCCCAGGCTTTGAAAGTGGATTAGGTTAAAAACAAAACCTGTTTTTTTACTTTTCAAACTGTTCTACACTTGGCCTTCTTGATTTGTACAACCTGCGCTTGTGAGATACAATGTACTCAACCGCTATTGCAATTACACACTCTTGTTTAAGAGGACTTGATATCATATGGCATTAAAATTCCAATATTCCTGCTGGAGTCTCTCAAATAATTTAATAATTCTGTGGTTTAATTATTAAAATAATTGTGATGTGCATCCAGTAAGTGCAGCAGTGTGTTGGTGATGTGAAGGGTGTAATATATGTGTATTCTCAGTGGCAGAGGAAGCATAAACAGTCATCAGACATGTTGGCTCCTCCACGCAAAGCAATTGTGGGGAGAGAGGTTTTTTGGAGGGCTAACAGCCCAAAGAGGATTTGGGACCCAAATTACTGTATCAGATCCTCTTCTCCTCTTCCCCCTACTGGGTAAAATTTCTTCAGCACACCAATTTCTGCTACTAAATTTCTGCAGTTCCATTCAGCGGGTACGTGCAGAGCCACCAAAACCTGGGCAGTGTAGATCTGTGCAACACAACCATACTGAAACCAGTTGGGGATATTTGTCTCCCCTGCCAGTAGGGCTTGATCCTTTAGTTTGACCATACCTCAAGGCAAAAACTTGGTGCCCCTGTGCACTCCTTAAGATCTCAACAGATAAGGACCCAGATGGATCCAGTCCTAGTTCAAGTTCCTTTCTCCATCCTTACAGCTCAAGCCAGTGCCCTAGAACACCCTAAGATTGAGGGTCCTAAATCCCTCAGAAAATTTCACTTTGCACGATCTAATTAGAGGTCATTTTTCATGATAAAATTCCTGTTTTATATTAAGACAGTAATTGAAATGCCCCAAATCTCCTCTTTGCTGTTGGTTAAAAGGAGTTTCTCCCACTCGTATTTTTACATGCAAAGGGCAACACCTTCAACACAGAATACAATTAGAGCCAGACTTCTCCTGCCACAAGATTACTCTACTGTCTGGTGGGTACAGCAGAAGAAGTAAACTTTGGCAGATGGAAAACTCATATTCAGATTTATACTATCCCGGGTATGTTTGCCCTGACTATTGGCTTATCTACCACATCAAAAGAAGATGTCCTACTCTAACAGACTTCTTTTTAGGAAGAGAAACAGGACGTGTAAAGGGTTTTTAAATGTGCTGTGTTTTAGCAGGGAACTAAAGACTGCAAATCCCAGGCAGAGTCAGGAACCTTAGCCAAGCAAGATGGTGGGTGGTGCCATCTTCAAGGGAGTGGAGCTTAACATGTGTCTCTTTCTATGCTTTTTAATAATCGTTTTAGAAGTTTTTCTTCTCTTGCTGCCTGCACAAGACACACACTGGTGTATACTCATCTAATAAACAGCACAGAAAATACTGCCTGCATGGGGAAATTGTGCATTACAATTAACACAAGAAGATGGGAATACCTGTCACCGCAAGCACTTGCTGGCATACATCTTTTTCTATTATGAAATGCTGTGGAAGAACATGGCAGAATATAAACATTCAAAACTTGATCTCTCACCAGCTGCTGACAGCAAGTTTCATAACTAGTTCATAACTAACTTTATAAATACTGGATTGATTGCTAGAGCATCAGTCTCCAGCTTGTGGGCCAGGTGTATGTGAAGTTCTGTACTAAAACTGAGACTGCGGCTGGAAAACAAACTGCGGTGTTATCTGCAGAACATCACCTTGCCCAATATTAGGTGTACCTGCAGCAGTCAATCTTGATGTGCATGCTGCTTTGTACCACTTCCTCTTCTCTTTCCATCTCAATCTTTCTTCCTCCTGTGGAAAAAGCTCAGGTCAAATTCATGGGCAAAAGGAACATACAGTGGCTTCCAGGCAGATCTCCAGTCTGGATGGTCAAATCCCAGAAGTAGGCTGTAATGGTCGTCTGCTGTTTGACTTGGGGGAGACTCTTAAGTTAGCAAAATAAATAATGAGCTGAGGGAAATCGTTGAAGTCTCCACTTGGGTTGTAGCACAAAGTCCAGACTCAGAGGGTAGGTTCCCATGTCTACCTCTGATAACAGAGAAGGAAGAGCGTTCGTGGAAAAAGGACACTGCCCTGGGGACAAGAGTATGTGATGTCCAATCTGGTTTTAGGCAGTAGGAATCCATGCACAGACATAAATTACCAGAGAGAGAAAATGCCTCAGCATCAATGCCATTTTCAATGTGTGGGAGAGCCTCAATGCCAGCTCAAATATAGCAATATAGCAAGCAGATGTCTTTACTACTGTAAGCATACTTAGACCTCCCTGGATTCACAGCGACAGCCTAGAATTACAGTCTTTTTCATTCAAAAATTACAGCAAAAATCTGTGTTGCTACTCACCTTTTATGTAAGCAAAGGAGGTTACAACACACCCACAGTGAGAGATCTGCAGTAAAGACAAAGGAACAGGAGAAATAAAGGAGGAAGGAGGAAATTTCCATTCCTCCTTTTTGAAGCCAGGCTTCTTAATGTGAAAGGAAGCAGAATTCCTTGTAGCCAGTCTCAGGAGGTACACCTGGTACACCTACCCAGGTGTACTGGGTAGGCTACAAGCTAGGTGAATAACTGAACAGACTTTCAGTTTTCAAGGGTAGTGATCAATCATTTGAAGTCTACCTGGTGGTTGGTAATGACTGTTTGATACTGGGGCCAATACTATTTAGTGTCTTTGCCTGGACAATGTGTTGGAAAGTACCTTCAACAAGATAGTGGATGGCATGAAATGGGGATAGCAGTTGACACGCTTAAGGGCAGAGCTGGTATTCAAAGAGACCTCAGCAAGCTGGAAGAATGGGCTGGCAGGAACCTCATGAACTTCGGCAACAACTAATGTAGAGTCCTACCCCCTGGAATGAGATAACCCTATGCAACAGCATAGACTGTGCACTGGCTGGCTAGAAAGCACCTTTGCAGAAAAAGACCCATGAGTTGTTGTCCTGATGGACAAGAAGTTGAACCTTGAGTCAGCAGAGTGCCCTTGTGGTGAAGAAGGCCAGCCTCATAAGGAAGAGTTCAGTCAGTAGGTCAAGAGAATGACTCTTCCTCTTTATTTAGTAGTTGTAGGTTCCGTCTGTCCTACTGCGTTCAGTTTTGTGCTGCTAAGTACAAAAAATGCATGAAAAAAATGGAGCAAGTTCACTAGAGGCCCCCAAGCTGGCTGGGGCTGGAGCACTTGCCCCGTGAGTAAAGGCTGAAGGACCTGGGCAGGTTCAGCATGGCGGAGATGCAGCATGGGGGAGCACCTAATTGCCGCCTTCAGCTGCCTGAAAGGTACTTGTAGAAAAGGTAGAGCCATATTCTTCTCATGGGTGTACAAAGAAGTGCCCTTCCCTAACAGGGTAAGAGGCAATAGACACAAATGGCAACAAAAGAAATTACAACTGCATATGTTGAAAAAAAAAATGTTCACAATGAAGGCAGTTAAACGCGAGAGCTAGTTGCCCAGAGAGGTCATGAAAGCTCCATCCTAAGAGATATTAAAAAAACCTAAGCAGATGAGGCCCTGAGCAACTTGATCCAACTTCAAAGCTGGCCCTACTTCAAGACCTTCAGAGCTCCCTTGCAACCTGAATTTTTCTATGATTTTATGATTCAAAGAACCCAGGAGAGAAAGGAGGCAACAGAAAACTTGAGTCCTTAATGTAATACTCAAAACTTTTCCCCAGGAGAAGCAGTTTCTGGGAGGCAGACAGCCCTGGTGTCTATCTCCATGCCTGATGGCAGAAGGGTCCATGCCTGAACCTCATGAGTTTAATACCTGCCCTATGTATTCAGAGAAAATTTCTGTTGCCAGCCTTTAAGTCCAGCCTTTAAGTGCTAATCTCCTGCCCATAAAAATCTCAGTTGCGGATGTTGTTTCTATGAATAGTTATTAGGAAAATATTTGGGTCTGTATTAAGGTGACTGACAGTTATCTCCATCTTGTCAGATATATAAGGATATGTTAAAACACTTGCTCAATTTTACCGGAAAGATTTTCACAGTCCATTTCACAATGTTTGTATCTTTCAGCTATGAGCTATAAACATCATGTCAAGTTTCTGGAAGATATTACTCCACACCTATCTCTCTGGCTTTGAAACAGCTCCCCAGAGTCACAGAAAATTAGTAGATAAAGGAATTAGTAAATGCATAGCAACAATTACTATGAATACAAAACAAGGCAGCATGAGAAATAACTATCATATTTACTCCCTCCTAGCACCCTTCCTGTCACAGACATTGCAAGAGACATTGTTTGAAGTGGTGGTTTGGCATCAAGTTCTGTTGAAAATACATAAAACCTCACTGAATATGGCTACTGCAGACTTTTTTTCCCCCACTGCCTCAATTCAGTGCAATACAGATGGACTACCTTAATGGAAAACTTAATTCCAAATAAAACCCATGGATGATTTAACGTGAGAAGCTGCTACTGAAGAACTCTTAGGAACAAGACACTAACATAAATTCGGGATGCTGTCATTAAAAACAACTCTCCTTCCTATTTTAAAGATGGATTACTGGGAAACAATATTAAGGTATGAAATGTTCCTGTTTTATGATGATCCTGAAGGTATAGAATTAGATTTTTCTGATGGATTTACTGTTTTTAATTAGAATCAAATGTGCAGACTAAAGTCACAGTTACAACAAAATCTTAAATGTGCATTAATATTTTAATAGAGTCATCTGAAGCAGTCACTTTGCCCAGCAGAACAGGTCAACACTCTGAATATTTGATATCAAAGGACAAATAAAACTAAAAATATTGACTTAAACATAAAGTGTAAAATATATCAGCCAGGCAGAGCCTGGAAGAAATAGACCAATGCGGGACAGCAGCAAGACAAAAGAAGTAATTCTTATCTTTTTATTAGACTGTTAGCAACAAATATATAGAATTCTGAGTGCCTGAAGTGAGGCCTCTCAGATAATTCCTTTTCCTAACGTAAAAGAAAATCAATGATTAATGTAGCATTTCCTGAATGGATACTAAAGCTACTTCATCTTTCTGATTAATCTCTCAGGCATAGACTGCAGTTTGCATTAAAAAGAAAATCAGATGTGAATTTACTGAGCCAAGAATACAGCCCTTTCCTACTTAAAATGCATGCCCCGTGCGTATCCATGGCCTGTATCACATGCTGAAGAGAGAGGAATGGTTCTGAGCTGCACTAGCAGCAATAGCCGCCAGCCTCTTTCTCCCCTTGCCCATTATCACTTGACCCACCTCTTCAAATGCATACACAGTTGACGGTGAAATTTGGTCTGTCAATTGAACACAAAAAATAATCAGAGGACTTTCACTTCTTGCTGAATGAATTGTCTTTCCAGTCTCTATTTACATGTCATAAAATAAATTCAAGCTTAGTTTTACCCGATTTTTTTAAGTATACAAGGAATTTGATGATCTTTCTTCAGAAGCTAATCACCATCCATGTACAGAAGTGCAGTGCAGCCCTGTGGTGGTTTTACCCAGCTAAACAGCCAACCTCCACCACAACCGCTCGCTCACTCCCCCTCCTCAAAGGAACAGGGGGAGAAAATACAATGGACAAGGGCTTAAGGGTTGAGATAAGGACAAGAAGGTTGCTCACCAATTACTGTCACGGGCAAAACAGACTCAGCATAGGGAGATTAATATAATTTATTACTATCACTAGCAAACTAGAGCAGTGAGAAACTAAAAGTAAACTAAAAACACCTTCCCCCCATCCACCCTCTTCTACCTCCTCCCCCCGAGTGCTGCAGGGGAACGGGGAATGGGGGCTGCGGTCAGCCCCTATCGCTTCGTCTCTGCCGCTCCTTCGTGGTCACTCTGCCCCTGCCCCAGCGTGGGGTCCCTCCCACGGGATGCCGTCCTTCCC
>VXAL01015539.1:185662-225048 GCA_013399475.1 Chauna torquata
TTTTGGAGCTGGCTGGAGCTGACTCTTATCTGACATGGGGCAGCTTCTGGAATCTTCTCACAGAAGCCACCCCTGTGGCCCCCCTGCTACCAGACCTTTACCACGTAAACCCAATACAAGCCCAAAAGCTCTATCTTGACCTTGAACCAAGGTAAGTATGGCACTGTGACCCAGGCAGTCAGTGGCAGCTGCCAGCTTTTTCTTCAGCACCTTTACGTAGCCAAGCCCATTATCACAGCTGACTGGAGCTGGGTTATCACAGTTTCCTCCCAAGGTTGCACCTTACTCCAGAGACCCAAAGCCACCAAGGCTGCAGCTGCATGGTTCAGGACCACCGATTTTTTTTTCCATCACCTCATGAGATATCCTATATACAACAGGAAACCTGAGTGCTCTTTCCTGTCCCTGTATCGAGACCAATAATTGTATTCAGGTGGAGCAGATTGCAGAAAGGCATCTGGATGTGATCTGGAGATGGCAGGAGAAGAACCACCACACTAATTGTGTTTTATAAGCTCTATTGCGTCATTGAAAGGGGCTGTGCCTAAGTTCTAGCTGGATTTGGGTTTAACTTCCAGACATCAATTTTTGTTTTGGTAGGTTAATGAGCTCTTCAGTACCTATGATTTTCTTCCTCCCAAAATACTCACCGGTAATGTTTAAACTGTCTTGGCAAGTTTGATAAACTTGACAGATTTCTATAGTGTCTCCAAGCACAGCATCTTTTCCACCACAATTATCTTTTGATACTTAACATAGAGAGGAAATTATCAGGGAACATAGATGAGAATTAAAGTAAGGAATTTAAAGTTTAAAGCATCTTTTATGCATTCAGTTTTAAAAACCTCAGGATTAGTGTGAATCTTATCTTTTCAATACCTCCCTCTGGTCAGACAACGTACACATCAGCGTGATGCTTGGGCTGACAGGTCCTGGGAACAGTGTGCCCTTCACCTAAGCTGCATGTTAAGCTTGTCTCCTACATCACGAACCATCATGGTGTTTCTTCAGCTGGGATTAGCTCCCAGCACCCCTCTTTGGTGCCTGCACTGAGGTGCAGTGCAGGGTAGTGAGTCCTGTGTTAGCAGAGACCAGGCAAACACCAGAACTGTGTAGTGCTGGCTTTGCATCCCAGCTCATCATCTTTGCTGGTAAGAATGGCCAGCTGGCATGGACACAGTTTTCAGACTGAAATATATCTGACTGCACAGTGCCACGTGGATGTGGATGTGTTGAGCTGGGCTGGTGCTGGCTGGGATGCTTGTGAATAGACATTCCTGAGTTTAGGAGATCATCCAAGAAGGAGCAGCTGTGCTCAGTCAGGAGCTTGGTGTCAACCACTCTTGACAAGTGGAAGTGTAAGTTGGTATAAGTAATCCATTACGATCCTTGACTTGTTTGTCTTCTTCCTGTGTCTTCCTTGGGAGCACTGCAAAAGCCAAAGTTGTGTTTACATAGCTCTGTTCCTCCTTGGCAATCTCCTTATCCTTTTGGAAACTAATACTAAGTGAAGCACAAAAACTGCGTGCTGCAGACACTTTTCTGGTAACTCTAACTTTGCCTATTCATGAAACAAGGAATATAACAAATGGCAGTTTTATCTTCAGACTCTCCTTCTGAAAATCATACTAGAAAGGCACACATATTCTGTGTTGATTAAATAGCATATGGATGCCATGAACCAACCCAGAAAATGACAACACTTTACTGGGGTCTGTGCTAGCATCAGAAAAACTTACAGACTATTTCTAATAGGGCTTATTGTTCAGTGGCTGTAAAAGGAGAGATGGGACAGACGGGGTTGGTCGGGAGCCTCATGAACCACAGAAAAGACTAAGAAGAGCTCTCCATTCTGAACCTCTCTCCTCTATCCAAAGATTTGGGACCTATCACCCTGAACCTCTTTCAGACCCAGATGCCCGTGGTAGTTTTCCCACAAGACATGCCAAAGGCAAACGCACAATCATTTGGAGCAGCTTCACAAGTAGAGAAGAAGTTCAAGTCTTTCCTTTGGCCTGGGAGGCAGGAATTGAAAGTCATATCTCATACTTCCCAGGCCAATGTCCTAGTCATTGTCTTTCTTCCTCTTGTTTGATAAAGCTTTAATTAGTTTGTTTGAAATGGGATGCAGTTAACAAGAGACTACAAGCCTTTTCTCTGCTCCCTTTGTCAGGGTGGTTCGTAGTTTAGTGACTGGGTGGAATGTGGAGATTGAATTTCCTCAGAGAAAGGAGTGAGTAGTCTGGAGAGTTCATGTGCTGGGTGACTCATTTCATTACACACCTACTGAATAATAATAAAAAAAAGGTGCAATTTTGTACTGTTCACAACCTGACTGGAGCATGGCCTGAAGACAAATTGGACAGAGTTTTGTAAATCTCAGCAGGGCTGAAGCAGAGAGGTGCTGAAGTACTCAGGACTGTTAAGACTGAGGCATCTCTGAGCATGTCAAGAATCAAGTCTCCAGGCCCCTAAAAAATGTGAATACCAAAGAAGCGAGAAATATAGGCCTCTTAAGCAGGAGTTGAATAAAAAGTTAGGTCTCACAATTTTATCTCCCTTGGTTCCACCCAAGCCTGATTTTCAGTGTCAAAGTTTCTAACTGGACATAATTCATAGTCATTCAGCATAGCTCCTTGAAAAGAGTGAAATCTGAAGGTCTTTTATGCCAGAGTTATGGTACTAGATACTGTGGGAAAGCAACTGAGCTGGAGTGATTTCTCCAGAGTCAGATATTCTGCTACACTTTGACCAGACATTAACATTAAATAGGTTTGATCAAGTCTGCTGCACAAGAGGAACTTTCTCACTAAGACATCTCCATATGGTTAGCACTGTAATACAGTAAAGACAAACAAAAATCTCACCAAAGGAAAATCATTCATTCATTTTCAAAAAGTACCGTGCTATCCCCATGCTATCCTCAATTATTTTAGGGATGAGGTTTATGAGGAAGGCTGAGGACTTCCTCTTTCTGGCAGAACAGCTCTGCTTAATTAAAACAATATATTTTGGAACAACAGTCACAAATCAAGAAATGAATGGTATAAAAATAAACCAGATCACAAAACAAGAGGACAGGTTCATATTTTTCACCAAATCTGATTCTTATCCCTTTACCTTCACCAGTGGTCTCTAATTTACCCATTTTAAGTGTTTCTGCATTGCTGTCATATGTTGTGATATCTAGATCACTTCATGAGCAATTTTCACATTGCACAGAGGAATAAACAGCTCCCAAAACATATCAGAGACACCTCCTCTGTATAATGTTTTCAAAGCAAAATTAATTCTTGCAAAAATAAAATGGGAAGGGAACCTTACAGAAATTATACTGAAATAGTTTGCTGTGAAAACTGAAATCTTGTTATATAATTCCCTAAACTATCTCCAAGATTTTAAAAAATAAGTATGTGTTCTAGATGAAGAATCTGCCATATTGGCCTAAAACAACTGACCAACACCTTAGCCATTCCTTTGACTTTATAGTAGTTATTTTCTTCTTTTATTGTAATTTCTTTAATCAGTTATTGAAGGAATAAATGCCATTCCTGAGTTATTCCCCACATCTCAGGATTTTTGTGGTCATAGAGGGAACAAGTTTATTCTCGAGTAATGTATAGCCATACACAACACAAAACATGTTTGGATATCACTTCTGTAAAGTGTGATAAATACAATCTGAAAACTTTGGATGCAAAATCAAGCTTCTTCCAGTCTGATCACCAGACTTGTCAAACTACTAAACACCTTTGGTTCAAACAAAGGCAGACAACATTTGTGATCCCTTTGTGACTACCAGTACTGATAGGGTGGAGGACATATTTCTAAGGCCCTTAGATAATGATGGAAGGTTTGAATTTGTCCAGCAGCTATAAGACTAAGTTCTCTTGCAACAGAAGCATGTAATCATACACGAAGCAGCTCCTGAACCTCTTCAGCTTACAACATAGCATGTTCGTGCAGCCCAGAAGAAGCTTTGATTCAGCTGTGTAGGCTGATAGTAAAGAGCTACACACACGGTTCACTTATTGCCACAGAGTGCGCGGTGTGACCACGAGAGGTGGTGGTAGGCAAACAGGCACAGTAACCAGCCACCTCATTTTAATCTGCTTTTGTGTGTGCAAATCAACACCCACAGCCACACAGTCAAGTGAAAAAGACGAAGAAAAATTGCACTTTTAGGGTGCAATCCTTACAGTTATTTCCCATCTGGTAGGATGTGCTTAGTACCATGCAAGATCTGTTGGCAACAGACGAGGAGCCCTCCATCACTCCTGTGGAACTGGCTGGTTGCTCTTACAGTGAGTTAAATCAGCATGCAGGCTGGATTGCATCTGTTCTGGTACATCATGACATAAGTTCACTAATTAAAAAAATCAAGAGCCATTATTTATAGGACTGATCTAATGGAAGACTTTTACCCTAAAACTGTGGTTTTTCACTCTTATACTCCCACTATGCATATAAGCTCTGCAAAATGTGTGTTCATTCAAAATTCCAGCCCTGTCCAGCCAGAGATATGCTCATCTCTTCTGCTGTGATTTATTTTTACTGCTTTGTGTCAATATTAAACAAGCTTCTTAACACTTCTGGAGCAAGTGAAGATGTGATAAAGAGAATGGCAGCTTTTCCTTAATAAGCTGTCATTACCTAAATAACTGCAAATGTTGTGCAACTATTGCTTTCATACAATTTAAGATACTGCAATAGAGACATTATTTTGCTATGTGATTTTTTAATCTTCCTCTAGCTTTTATAAGTGTATCTTTCAGATTACAATTTATGAATTCTATTTACTGTGAAGAAAACCATTTCATTACACTTCATTGAAATGTTAAAATAATGTAGCCACTTTTCTGAAACTTTGCTAATTTACAAGTTATTTGTCTTTATTCATAGAGCCTGTGGATATGCAGGTAATTTTAATTTTTAAATCTTCAGACTGTGAAAATGAATCATTTCATATACTCTTTTCTGTCTCATCTAACTTCTATTAGTTTCTTAAGAGAATCATCTTGATAAGAATATCTGATTATAACAGACAGAATACATTTCCAACATTTGTTTATGCCACCATAGGGGAGTCAAATTTTTAACATATGAATGTATGTCTAGTCCAAACACAACTAAGAAATGGCACATATTTACACAGCCACAAGATATGTTAGGCATTTCCCCTTTGACACAAGAAATATGCTTGAGAAAAAAAAAATGCCATGAAATACTAAATAAAAACTTGTGGACCCAGAAATTAGATGGCTACATTCCTGTTGCGAAAGAGTGAGTTAGCCAGTAATGAAAAGTCATCTTTGTGCTGACAGCTGCAAGTCAAAACAAAACTAACAAAACTAACATCCTTTTCCATTTTTTTCCTGTTTTTTTTTTTTTTTTTTTTCTTGAACCAAAGAGGCAAGGTTAAGATCTCTCTTTTGCTCTCTGGACCTTTAGAAACAACAGCTGTTACATGAGCTGGTTTCACCATAATCCTTGTGTTGTTAGAGCTCCCATTAGGCTACTCTAGCACTCAAAGGGAAAGCAACCCTTCAGTCTACCTTCCTACTCCTACATGTCCAGGGAAGGAAATCAAGTACAGCATTTCCAAAGTTGGGGACTTTTCCTTCACAGACTTTGCTTTGTCCTTTGAGAACTGAATACCTCTTCACGTGAAAATAAAACAAAGTTCACTTTGCTCTGCCTGAGGAGTGGCAAAGTATAGCAAAAGTCTGTTTATGTTGAATAAAATCAGAAGTCTGAATGGGAGCCTACCAGTTTAAAACAGCAGGCGCATGACAGAGGTGAAAGGTACTAAATAATGTAGACTGGAGGCTGTTCTCTGCAACGCAGCCAGATGATACCAGAACCTCACAGATAAATTCCCTTCCCCTCCCCAGCAGTATGGCTACATGCAGGCCATCAGGAAGGAGTGCCATAGCTGACTATATTCACTGTTGTCTTGGGACAAGACCAGATACCCTGTCCACACCAAAACCGCACCAGGTACAATGCTGGCTGTCTAACAATGCCTGCTCCTTGTTTCTATTTTAATAAATCAGACTTTTAGAAGAGCTACAGGACAGGCCCAAAGCTCTTCTCACAGTGATGTAAATCCCACTGCCATCACTGAAGAACATTAAGGGAATGTAACACATTTCCAGGAATTTTCCTAGGTGATAGGGCCGGTAATGTCAAATAATCAGAATAGTTGTTGGACCCATTTGTTTTGTTTTCTTTTAATTTCTCTTTCAACTAAAATTCTTGTCCTATGACAAATTTCACCTATCCTGCTTATTATGCTTAAGAACCACTCATGAAAAGAAGGAAAAGGTGTGTCTGGAAAGGTTATTTCTGCCATCTCAGTATTTGAACCATTAGGATTTGGAGAGGGTTGGCTTAGAGAGAGGATTAGTTTTTTCCTCTTATTTTATTTCCCATCTCAGTCCATAATTCCAGTTGCTACCAAAAGCTGCATCAAAGACATTGCATCAAAAAGAGAAGATTTATTTTAAATTTCTATTTCCTCCATGGTTTATAAGCAACATGTTTCTTTTAAAGGAAACTTACTTTCACTTAATTTTCTTGAGTTACGTAAGTTGCCTTCTTACAAAGGAAACCACAGAACTATTGATCATAAAAGGTGGCTATTTGTGTGAAGATCTATACAAACCCAAAGTTTACATTTCTAGATGTCCAGATTACAACCATTGCTGGCTGTCTGCTGTAAGAAGTTTGGGTAAGTGCAGAAGATGTTTCTACACGCTTGCTGGAGATGTGATACTGCATGGTGTTCTGGAGGGGTGCTGATAAGAAGTGAGAATTAATTATGTTTTCTGGAAAAAGGTTATAGATTATGAACCGGCAATATGCACTGGACAAACAGCTTACTTGCTACAGTGCAATCTAGTTTAAGTCAAAATTTCATGGAATTGAGTTGAGTTCTATTAATAGGTTGGAAAATAGGTTGGTTTTTCACAATTTTTAAAAATCAAAACATTATATTCTCTATTTTTGATGCTTTTAAAGTTGCATTTTGAAAATGTGTCTAATTAAATCTAATTAAATAAAATGATGAAACATCTTAAAGAAATTTCAGTTATTCCACCCTGGACAATCTGTTTTTCAACCTGATCATTATTTTCCAGGGGGCAGGGAGAGGAGAGAAGCTGTTTCCATATTGGGGGGGGGGGGTGGGGTGGGGTGGAAGGAAAACTCTTTATGTTAAAGGATTTTTCTTTCTTCTGTTTGGCTATTGATTAAAAAAATATTTTCGCAATACTAACACTGATAATGAGACTAAGTTTATATGTGTGACAACACATAGTTTTGCTGTTTCCCAGATTAATGAGTGGGAGCAACATCTGGACATCTGGTCCTTAATCAAGACGTACTTTTTTTTCCTTCCTGCAAATCTGTATTGAATTTTGCCCTAATTTGTGACCCAGGCAGAGGAAAAAAAAAAAAAAAGCAAAAAACACATCTTGAATATATTTCTGATAGCATTTATTTTAAAGTGAGTGTAAACATACCTTTAATTTACTTATTAAATGCTTATTTATGTAAGTATTTTGTACATCCATGTACTTGCTTATACAGTCATTATTACAGTCTCTTAATAATGAAAGGATTAGGATCTTCTGATTATGAATGGAAGTTGCCAAATGAACCAAGACGGTATCAGGAAATAAATTAGTATCTGGATAAACTTCATGATTAAATGAATCTTGCTAAAAGCACCAGATGTGAAAAGACAAAAGACTAATTGTCAGCACCAGTAATGCTAAGTAAATGTTTGACTTACTGATTATAATGAAACACTGCTGTTAGTGGGAGTTTTGTGAAAGTTGTTTGCTCTTGAATTATTTTTTCCATGGTGAAAATGCTGTTTAGATGGCATATTTTTTATGCAATTATTTTCTCTACTTATGGATATACAGCTCATTTGCCCCAGGAAAATGTCTCTTATCACAGGCTGAGTTTTTTTGTAGTATGCAAGTAATTTTTTTTCTATAAATATTGATTAGACTAATAGTAGTTTTTAATTTTAAAGCTCTACACAATGTCTAATTTGTATCCATTAGTCATCACATTGGATACATGAACTTTCTTTTAATTGCCACTGAATGTCATTTCCAAGCTCAGAGGACTTTATGAATAGTAAGTCTGAAAAATCAGTGGCTCTTCAGCTAGTGAAACTCATGAAATGTTCACTACATAACAGAGATTCACCAAATCAAACATAACAAACCAAATTAATAATAATAATAATAATAAAGCAAAAACACACAAAAAGTCTGTAATAAGACCAGCTGAGCTGCGTGAATATAATCAGCAGGAAGTGTAAGATCTTCTCCCGCTACTGACAATTTTAAGTTCAAAAGACTTTCCAAATGTATATCTTTGAGATGTCACACATTTTAATTCATGTAACTGAAAGAGAAGATAAACTATAAATAACTATAAAGAGACTTACTGGACATGGTTGTTGTTTTCTTAATGGTATAAAATAAAAAATGAAATTAATAGCCATGAATATTTTCACAGCATGACTTTGGTTGCAGGTTTTGGTTTGTTAACTGTGTTAATGCTGTACAAATACCTGGAAGTACTCCTGAAGAGAAAGTGAGGGGGAGATTGTTCTTTCAGCGGTTCTGTGCTCCTGAAATCCATTTCATCACATCTTAGTATATAAGGACTGTTGTTCTCCACCAACCTCATACTGCCATGTGCCTCACCGGTAAGGACTAGCCTCCTGATCAGCTGCATTCACTGTACTCTGGAAAGTAAACTCTCTCCTGGCACTTTCTCCTGGGGTATTTTTAACCCAGAACCACAGTCACAAGAGGTTCCAGTTCTTCTGCCTAAATTACCTCCTGTCACTCTCTGTCTTAGTTCTAAGTCCTCCTTATGGAGCTCTGAGGAAAGGTTTGATATAAGCATTAGTGAGGGGCAGGCACTTTAAAGGGGTGTGTCTTGATAAAGAGGAGGCAGAAATTAATGGCAGAAACCTGAAGCAATCTATTCTTCCAAAAACATTGTTTTCTTTTTCCTACACATCCTCTATACATCCTTCCTAATGATGAGCTAGTTTTGAGGGACTTATCTCAGGGGTTCACTTTGCACATCTGCAACCCTCTCTTGGGTCACTTTGCTCAGGCTCCATTAGCTATGTGCAAAGAAATTCTGCGAGAAAGACATGCAAAAATTTAAGGTGTAAAGCAGTTGTTGGTTATCACACCCAAATGCTAAAAGGCTGAGCTTCAGTGTACTCACCACCTTGAAGAAACACCTAAAAATGCTCTTCTGGTTCAAAGTGCCAGTCAGGAATGAGAAAGCTGACCCCTGCCCTTGGTTTGGATCCTCCATGCTGAAGACTTACCATCTTCTGACTCCTTCTTTCTTTCTTTAGTGTTTTATTCCTTTCTGTGCTGCTACTTTTCCTCGAGTCCTTCGGCTGCTAGCAATCCTCATATCCCCTATCTCTATCTCTACACTTCTTATCTTGTATGATTCTCCTTACAGACTTTCCTGTGGCCTTTTTTAGAGCTTAGTAACTTGCCCAGAAGTCTGGGACAAGTTTATACAAGGGAGACGTCAGAAATAGGCCTGGGCCATAGAAACACAGACAGTTGAACCCATGCTGGTGAACCATGACGGTCACAGAGCATGCAGGTTATATTTCTTTTTCAGCGTGACAAGCTCGTAGAGAATTCAGAAGTTATTCCTCTGCTGAACAAGATATTTTATTAGTAAGTGTCTTGCAATAAGTGTCTTCCCACAGTACTCTCCTGGAGAAACTGACTAGACAGATGTACAATTCTATGAGTGAAGAACTGACTGGATGTCTGGGCTCAAAGAGTCATAGTGAATGGAGTTCAATCCAATTGGTGGCCGGTCCCCAGTGGCATTCCCCAGGGTCCAGTACTGGGGCCAGTTTTGTTCACTATTTTTATTAATGATCTGGATGAGGTGATTAAGTGCACCCTCAGTAAGTTTGCAGATGATACCAAGTTAGAAGGGACTGTCAATCTCCTTGAGGGTAAGAAGCTTTTGCAGAGGGATCTGGACAGGTTAGATTGATGGGCTGAATGCAATCATAATATTCAACACCTGTGAGTGCCAGGTCCTGCACTTGGGTCGTAACAATCTGATGCAGTGGTATAGGCTTGGGGAAGAGTGGCTGGAAAGTTGCCCAGCAGCCAGATGAACATGACCGGGCAGTATGCTCAGGCGGCCAAGAAGGCCAAGGGCATCTTGACCCACATCATAAATAGTACGACCAACAGGACGAGGGGAATGATTGTCCCCTTGTATATGCGGCACTGGTGAAACCGCACCTTGAATATTGTGTTCAGTTTTGGGGACCACACTACAAGGACATTGAGTTGCTTGAGAAAGTGCAGAGAATAGCAGCAAAGCTGATGAAGGTACTAGAAAACAACACTTATGAGGAATGACTGAGGGAATTTAGGTTGTTTCGTACGGAGATCCTCTCCATATTGAGAGGAAAACTCATCACTATCTACAACCACCTAAAAGAAGGTTGCAGCGAGTAGGGTGTTGGTCTGTTTTCTCAGGTGACAAGTGATAGAACATGAAGAAATGGTCTCAAGTTGCACCAGGGGAGGTTTAGATTGGATATTAGGAAGAATTTCTTCATGGAGAGGGTGGTCAAGCACTGGAATGGGCTGCCCAGGGAAGGGATGAAGTCCCTGTCCCTTGAGGTATTTAAGAGACATGTGGACGTGGCAGTAAGTGACATGGATAATGATGGGACTCAGTATCTCATGTTGATGGCTGGACTTGATGATCATCTTGGTGGGCCTTTCAAACCTATATGATTCTATGATTCTATGAAGATTACATGTATGCGCTGGTCTTATTTCTGAGTGTAACTGATAATTAGTATATGTCTATAAAATTTGTGATACAGTTTGACCCTGACTCTACAGCAGATATCTAAAAAGATGTGCTTCTGCCATCGCTTTGACTCTAGGATTTGGGAAACCATCTCACAGTCATACTGTGCTCTTGACTGCTTCTCCATTTTCCAGCTCCTGATATATTTCAAGACAGTGGCCAAATCTTTTTGTTCCAAACTGACACCATGATCCTCTCATGTGACGACTTTTACAGAGGCTTTCTTGTAAATAAATAAAAACACACATTGTTGAAATCTCTAGGGGAAAGGAAAAAAAAAAAAAAGACCCTAGAGAATTAGTGGCTGTTTGGTTTATAATCATAAATGTGCATTGGGGTGGCATATGCATTTTCTCATTCAAAGTCTAATCATAGCAATTTGTGTCAGTCTCGGAAGACTGCTTGGGGTGGATTCAAAATGCCACCCGCCCACCTACTCAGCATTTAAGTTTATTGTGCATTATACATAAGACTACAAAATAAACGGGCATTAAGTTAGCATTTTGTTGACTCCGGCGTCTCTAACAGGCACAGAAAACAACAGAATCCCTTGCTGCCTTTACATGTGGTGTCATGTATATGTTGAACAGAAATACTCTGGAGGATGTGTGAAGGGGCTTACTGAAATGCTTTTTCGTTTCTGTGCAACTGAATGTGCTGAGGTGATTTCCTTAAAACTATATTTTAGGAGTTTTTCATTGTTAAGTGGAAATGTAAGAATCTGCAACATTAGAGGAGAATGCTGGTTTCATATCTACACTATTAATCACTCACAAAGGGGTCTGATGAAGAGTTTACTGACCTGAACAGAAAGACTTCCATTGTCTGCAAAGTGTTAAGCATCAATATTACTATGCTAATGACTACAATGAGGCAATGGCTACCAATGACAGTTCAAGGGTTTTTGAAGCTGACATATGTTCTTGGCAGAAACTTATTATTTGTCTATCAGTTATGGTAAATAAATTAAAAAAAGAGTTTAGAAAGTGGAGATGTTAGCCTGAAGTGGCCCATACAACTAGAACATTTGTTTCAAGGCAGGAACACACAATAAAAAAATTATCCTTCTGCGAATATATTGCTGTGAAGTGTACAGTTTCCACACTGCTAATCAATTGCTAAGAGATGAAATGAAAAACATTATGCTTTTTACAAAGTGATACCTTCATCAGTATTCAAGTACAGATCTTCTGGAAATAATTAGTTATTTCTACAAGGGTCTGAATCGAAGTCTAACTTTGACTACTACCAAATTTTGGCTGAAGACATTGTGAATATTATCTCTTCTCCTCTGGGAACAATCATGTCTGTCTTTGCATTTTGGAGCTGTCTTCTCTGTCTTCGAATTAGTTTAATTAGCTCCTGCAAACTGAAGATAAAATGGGTTGCAGAGTTGTCTCATCAATAAGTAACTTTGGTCAGTTTAGGTCATTAAGACCCTATCAATCTCACGCTACTGCTGTTCTCAGAGGAAAGGATTTTATTTTATTTTTTTTTACTCAGCAAAAATTTGCAGAGAATAAACAGTCCAGATATTAACGGGGCAAGAGGAACTGTTTTAACTTCAATTTAGATACAAAAAGATAAGGCTGGAAATCAAGTAAATGTGTCCATATTTATTGGGACATAATAACATCACTATATAGCTCATCATAATATCACTAATTTGCTACAAAAAATATATGCCCAACCCAAAGCACATTAAATTAGTTCCAGAAAAGCTTTGGATACAACTGCTGGTCTTTCATCATTGGTGTTCTAGTTAATCCTAGATGTATCCACAACCTGAAATGAGTATCCTAGGCTCCCTGAGATGTCATGCAGAATAAATCAGGGGCATAAGAATGGATGTCAACATATCATTTACAAAACATTGGAAAAGCCCTATCTAGTTTGTGTATGAGGCTCTTTAGGATATTTTCTTATTGGAGCCTGACATTTCTCTGCTGAGAATTTTTTCATTCCAGATCTTCCAGATAGTTGGCCCTATCTCTAGTGAGACTGTTATTTCACAAGGCCTGGACACAGAGAAACAGGATACATGCGTAGAGTAATTTAAATCTAGAAGTAGCAGAGCTGTCTTGGTAGGGTGCTATAGCTCAGGAGTTAAACTGCATTACAGTGTGTGCCATGTTCCTGCATGAAGAACTAGGACACGTAAAACTGAGTCTTAAGAAGTCTTAGACCAGATAGAAAACATTTAGATGACTAAAGTTCAGGTAGAATTCATCTCAACTTGGATATCAACTCCAAAATTACAATCTTATCTTAGATACTAAATCCAAAATTAAAGTCCTAAACGCTCAGTGTCAGCACCAGCCACTTCCCCATACCTCCAGAACTTCCCTCAGCATCTCAAGGCTATGACTGCTCCCACCAGGCAAACAAGATTGCAAGTTGCCATCCAGCTCTATACATCACGTGAAACTGATCTCCATGAAAGGTCTGGGGCAGTCCACAAGAGTAAGTCCCAGGCACCATACCTCATGTTACAGGGTCTCTGCTTCAGAAATACACCAGTTCCACCAAAAATCATAACAAACATCATGGCACTTTGAAAGAAAAATGGCTAACCATGTCACGATTTCCCATGCCTCTTACAGGTTTGCAGAAGTGCTGTTTATGGGAAATAAATGTCAGTTTTGCCTTTGCCAATAAAAGGTTGAAAAGCACTTGTCAGTGACGGAATGTGTTCTATACTATTTTATGTTCTCAGTATAATCAACAAGTTGAAAGGGAAAGTTAACTCAGGGAATGTGCTGGCAGCTAGGTGTGATCATGGGAGAGAGAAAAGGTGCTAATGGGACCTCTTTCTAGAAGGCATCTACCTTGTAGTGTTAGTACACCAGTGAAGCATGAGAAGGTGTTAAAATCTGAAACCCCCATACAGGAAAATTCTTGGACTTTACACCAGCTTTTCAGGACATGGCCTACATTTTGTTTCACAAGCAATTACAGCAAACTGCATCACTGCAATTTCCCTCCCCTTGTCCACAGTATGGCTGCATCCAGCTCTTGCTTCAAAGGGATTTAGCCATCAGCCAATTCCTCTCATCCTTGAAGGGTACAGATGAATGATCTTTGCACTAGCTTGGGCTTGATTTCTGAGCACAGAAGATCCACTTGAACAGTTCATGTCACTAAGTCAGCAAGGTAACACGTGAATCAGCTGAGAGGGGTTGCTCTGAGTCTCGTCAAAGCATGGGATTAGCCTTGTAGGTTGTGAGACTCCACTTTCTTTGAATTCTGGTTGTGCTTCATGTTCAGATGAAACATTTGAACAAAGGCATCTGAAAGAGCTGAGGCTCAGCTGTCTGTGTTGATCTCAGATTACTTCATTGGGATCACTTTGTTTTCCCTTGTAACAAAAACAAGCCAAGTGCCACTAAGTTGCAACCGTTGCTCAGGATAAGAGCTGTGGGGCTTCACAGATCTCTCATTAGGCTTGTCCTGAATTTTGATTTATTTCTATCCTAGATATTTTGATACTTTTGGCAACCTTGTCATCTTAATGCTCTTTTCTTTCATCTTGGTGAAAAGCATGTTTGCTCCTTCCCTCTCCCTGTTACCAGTGCATGGAGTAGCCCACTCATCTTATTCACCACTGCAGAGGCCTCTTGTGTGTCCCCTGTCCTGGGGCCCATGCTGAAAGATAGCCCCTGCCCACCCAGCTGCAGGTCTCCAGACGTCCTCAACTCACTGCCACTGCATGTCCCCCAGCTGCTCCTGTACCACCTCCCCCACCGCCCCCGCCCCCAAACTGGCTGTGTCACCCAGAGTTCATCCATCCCCAAACTGGGCTCTGCAGTCACCTCTATATGTTTGTGCTCCAGTTGTTCCATTTCTTCACCCTCATGTCCTGCCAGGCACCAAAAGATGGGACATCTTGTCACCCAGAGGAGGTGAGGAACCCCTCAGAGTGAACCTCCATCTGTACCTCAGCCCATGGATGGTATATGCAGGAATTTCCTTCTTAGGCTGGTGGGCATGGGCACACCATGGGACCCCTGACCTTTCTGTGGCAAAAGGGAGACTTTGGCACACACATACCCCAAGTGCTTCAGGTCACTACCGCTTCCAGGCGAGGCGGGTGCTCTCAGAAGTGATCTTCTCGGTGTCACACTCCAGCTCCTCCGCCACACATTTCTGAGCCACTAGCTCTCATGCTCCTTCTCCATTGTTCCCCATCACCAGCTATCTGTTCTCCTTGTGTTTCATTTTCATCAACCCTTCTCCCCTTCCAGGAGAGATTGGCACTTTGGTTAGAGATGGGATAGTTCACCACCCTAAAAGGAGATTGATAAGTTCTCTCTCTCCCTCCCGTGCACAGGGTACAGTATTGCCTACAGACATTTTCACAGCTCTTTGTCCACCAGTGTCCCCCATGTTCAAAGGCCCCTTTAATTTACCTGCTAGTACACAGGTCCTTTTTTGGTCAATCCTGCTTGCCTTCAGAAGAAAAAGCTATGACAGTCCGTTCAGGAAAAATGTGAGAAATAATTTCATCTTTGCATGAAATTCTGTAACTGCAAGAACTGCCTCCCAAAGCAAGGCAAAGCTCTCCACAAACAAACAAATATTCAGGAAAACCCTCCACCTGTGCATACTTTTTTTTTTTTTTTTTTTTGAGCAACAATATGTACCTCTGTGTATTGGATGAATGTTTCTTATGCTGCAATCATAATTTCATAAAGAAACATGACTTTTTAATGCAACACAGCATTTACATAAATAGTGTTAAACACTGAATTTCTTGAGGTTGCTTTAATCCTTAATTGTTTAATAACTACAAAAAAGCTCTAAATTCACACTATTATTTAAAATGGAGTCTTCACACCATTCAGATAAAAAGTTATCATTCCCTTCTATCTTTTACTTTCTTCTCTATTTTTTTAAAATTTGATAGCCAAATATTTGAATTACTTACATGGTGGAACTAATAAAATTTACAATATGATTTAGGAATCTATTGTGAAATAAAAAAATAGAATTTTAGGTCTGCAGATGATCCTGCCCCATGTGTAAGCTCTCCTTTATTCCTGGAAGACAATCCAATAACAATGACAGTCCATACAGATGAGCGGTTGGTGCCAAGAGTAGACAGCAGATCCCTGTTGCAAAAGAACATGAACTTAAGTATGAAAACAGAAAATAATTGACTATGTGAGGCAGTACCTGGATTTGTGCATCTGAGAAGAGGAGAGTTTGGAGAGAGCAGGGAGAAAAGTGAAAGTGCCATAATGAGGTAGGGCTATCCATGAGACAGACCCAAGCAGATCTCTGGTAATGAGGACCGCATGTGGAGCCACCACACAGAGACTACAGTGCTTGTCAGGAAAGAGTCAAAGTCAATCACAGGTTCAGTTCTCACAGCAGCAGCGATGAGCACAGATGCAACAGGTGCCTTTTTGCAAAGCCAGAGACTAAAACCCACAACCTCTCAGCTGATGAGCCAGCCACTTGAGGGAGAGAAAGGCAGACCTCAGACAAGAACAATTGTTAATGTTTCTATTGTTTTATTACAAAAGGAAGGTCACATGATGAAATTAAATTGACAAGAATTGTTTTACCATGGTTAAATTACATTCCTACATCTTACCTTTCTTTCCTGTTTCCAAAAACGTTTTAATAAAATCAAACACCAAGAAGATAATTTTTATGTGATTCATGCTGATCCTTTCTTCTTTGCCTCTGGTTTTTATTCCTACACAGACAGACAGAATACTTCTCTTATTGATATAATTGGAAACTCTGCCATTGATTTCAGTAGCAGAAGGATCCAGCATAGCACGGGTGGGTTACTGAGTTTCCATGGGATACCCATTGTCACAATTCATTTCCAGTATCATGCAGGTCTATTACAGGAGCACAAAGTACCGTATGACAATTACGATATTAAAGATCAGTACATTGCAATCACATCCAAATTGACAGCCTTAGTGTAAAGCAGTGCTTAAAGGGAAAACTTCTCTGTTGCAGAAAAAATGCATAAAGAACAGAAGTAGCTGGACAATTTTATTGTACAATAATTTATGCAATGCCTGGTTTTCTATAGGAGACCATCAGGAATTATCTAAACCATCATGTTCACTCTAGTTAGTGCTCCATGTAGTTCAAATTCGTATAATTCTTCATTGAAGCTACCATGTGAGTTCCATAAACCCACATGGCAACAATGCTAAGCTTTCAATGCACTTTTGTAAAACAGCTGTACAGAGTCCATTTCAAGCCTTGGAAATGAATAGCTATTTTGACAGTCAAGGCAGTGATGCTGAGATACTAAGAACAACTTTCCACATCATTAACCACAGCCTTTCACCCTTGCTAGAGTAGCTGGTAATAAAGGGCATGCTACTTTTTGCCATGACAGCTTCTCAACAGCTCATTTTGTAGAGTATTAATCATGAATGTCTTTTCACCTTTCAATAACATGATTTTTGTTTGTATAATGTTCGCTAAATCGACATAGCATGATAGACAACTGTATTACTGCAGTTTATTGAATTTGGGATTAGGCACACTAACTTTCCTAAAACTTCAGCCAATCCAAAATGTAACTGCCTTCCCAAATGCAGCCTTAGGGTGTATAGTGACACACTTAGGTAGTGACCCAGCACAGTCCGTGTGGAATCCCCAGCATACCTCTCCTTTATGGGAAAGGTTAGTTTAACATCCTCATGGGCTATTTACCTTCAATGGCATCATGAGAGCTCATAAGAACTTTCTGAACAGCTGAATCAAAACTAGAGTTCTATATGAAGAATGACAATCGATCTCTGAATCTGTGGACTGAAGAACAAAATTCCCTTTTTTGGATCTGTACCAATGATTGAATATGGAAGAACTTTCTATTCAGACATGGTTTGAAACACTGACTGCACTCACATATTGGCCGTGTCCACCCAAGATAAGAAACAGTCATGAAAGTGGACTACTGTGCTCCAGTGCATCATTACCTGTTTGCCTGAATTGATTTTCAGCTCCAAAGAGGTATATTGGGCTTAGGAAAACCCTAGGTCAGTATAGTTGCACCATGATAAATCTGTGCATGCTTTGCCATGTTTGTACGTGACCTGATCAGAACAACCTGTTCCATGAACAAGCACTTGGATGTACACTGGGGACTCCACAGCTAAGACTGAATCCGCACCTTGTACGTCGGTGATAAGGATGGAACATAAGGAAAAGCTATTTTGACAGCAGGCTTTGACCTGCCATTCAAATCCATTGAGTTCTTTTTCTTTGGAGGAAGGGGCACACTTGTCTATGGAGCTCAACACTAGATAACAATAAGGACAGACAAGGAATGATATAGGAAACAAAGGTCCGGTATGCAAGCTGCACAATGTGCATAGCAAAACAATTGTGTTATGAAAGCACAGACATGAAAAAAGTGTATTTTTTTGCTGTATTTATCTATTTAAGAACTTGCCTGAAATGTTCACCCCCTTGCAGGGGATGATAAATAGGTTGTCTCCTGTTTTATTGAGCATGGTAAAGTTGGTACTGTAGGCTAAGAAGATAAAGATAGGAGATCTGAATTCCAATAATTTCCTGGGTATTGTAATGGTGCAAATTAACCAAATTTTCTCCATCAGGGAACACACTTGACAGAAAGGTTGGGTCCACTGGGATATAAGCATACTGATTAAGAAAATATTGCATACACTGTTTATCTACATCCAGGCTGAAAAATAAATGAATAGAAAAGAACATTTGGTACCTTTTGAAACATTAACTTTTAAAGGTTCCATAAAGTGCTGCTGTTCTTAAGGAGTATAAAACAAAGACTCATCATTATAAGCCGACTGGGATTTATTTCAACAAAATGTATTCCATCTGTAGAAATTCACAGTTTTATGATTTATGATTTTATGATTTTATTATGATTTATTTTCTTTTTGACAGAGATTTGGAAACTGGTGAAATTTAAACTGGCTATTGTGCAGTTCAGAATTTTCATTAATAAACTTCTATTTACAATTACATGACATAAGACTGTAGGAGCACAACTATAATTTAATTAAGTTAATATATTTTTAAGATATACAAAAAATATGAGTTTTCAAAGTATCTGAAAAGAATTATATTTTAACTTAAATTCTATTTCCCTAGGATTTTGAGTTATGAAAAATGTCAAGATTAATTTACATACATTTTGGAGAGGTCAAAAAAAAGTACAAAGGTACAGGATAGAAAATCATTTTCCATCCACCTACACTTTTGTAGGTGTATTTCCCAGCTCCTACACATCAGAGTTCAACTCCAACACTCATTTCTATTTAAAGACAAATTACTTATTTATAGCATTTTTAATGAAGATAAGCATACACTAGCAGAAACAAAACAAAAATATTGAAGTGCTTACTTACCACATCAGTGCTTGGATATCCAGGACAGGAACTTCATCCAGCCATTTGTTGATCTTAGAATTTCTGAAGCACAAACTGCTATTGTTTTCTGGTACAATTACTATGGCCAAATCTAGGAATAAAGCTTCATTACTCCACAAAAACTTTTGATGAGGAACTGAATTTCATGTCAGTGCAACTGAAATAATTCAGTTCTGGCCAGGAAACTTTCTTCAGTGTAAAGAATAGCAAAGCAGATGCTTTGCAGGATTGATAGGGTTACAGTGTACTTCCAATTTTATGTTTAAGAAGGTGAAAGAATAAAACTAAAGGGACACTGACTTTTATCCATCTCTAACTTTCTTCTTATATATTTTTTTCTGCTTCAGTCCTATTTTTGACATCTTAATGCATCATTTGCTATCACCTAAGGTCTGCTAGGAAAACCTTGCACCTACATGTACTTCATTCCATGTTGTAATTCAGAGTTGCCTTTTTGACTCTCCTGCAGTCAGTACTTTCCAGTAATATTCATCCAACTCTGTAGACAGCAGACACTAAAACAATTTGCTTTCATATTATCCTTGATTCTTATTAAATTGTAAGCTGTATATTCTCTACTAGAGATATTTGGCCCCCCCCTCTCCTTTCTCCCAGTATTTTGATTTTTTTTGTCATGTCCAGCAAATGTCAACTTGCATTCATCCACTGTATCTTCTAGGTTTATTTTCTTCAAAAAAGTATACTAGATCTAGCTTGGAAGTAGTGAAATATAGCAGATGAAAGCAAGTTCCTATTGCAGCATTATCTAAAGTGATTATAAATCCCACATAAAGGTAATGTTCTCTCCACAAGTCCTTGTGTTTCAGAATCATTTCTAATAGAACCGGGTTTTGTTTCCACAGAAGCTGAGAAGCCTCTTCTAGCCAATGCTACTGGGTTTCTCTGCCTCTGGTGCTCTCTAAACTAGAAGTAATATTGATTGCATTCTTAGTATGGAAAGCTTGACTGTAGTTCCTTTATGGCAGAAATAAAGACCACATGGCCAGAAAACATTAAATGGATGAGTTCTCTGGGTGAGTCTGAACAGGAGTCAAGCAGGAAGAAGAGAGATGGGGGTTAAAATAGCCCCAGTGCTGCTCCACCTTGCGGCAACTGCAACAGCTGCCACCAGGCACTTCCCTTCTCCATCCAACTCCCTGCCCTGAGGGATCCTAAAACCACGGGGCACCTCAGTTGGCCAGGTGCACTCCTTCCCATTCCTACACTGGCAGCCATTCTCCTGCACCCTGCAGCTTGTGCAGAGAACTTGGTGACCTTTCTTCACAGCCGGGAAATGTGACCATACCAGTACAGGAATGGGTGACCAGCCACCTGCCCTCTTCTTGTGGGTGTCCTCCTTCCCTCATCCAACTTTTGAGGATAAAGTAGGGAAAATCAAGTTTATTAAAAAATAATAATAATGAAAACAGTTTTTTTTCCATACAAAAGCGTAAAATAATTGTTTTACAGATATTTCTTATTAGACTCCATGTCACATGAACTCCTCTTGTCTTGAATGAATTGTCTGTTTGAACACCACATTGCCAAATTCATCCAACACACCTCATACATACAGATAACAGTTACACTTCCACTATTGAGAAGTGTGCATGTTTCAAGGCTGAGGATCAAAATACTCCACACTCATGCTTATTTCAAAATAGCTGACAATTAATTAGGCCTTAAGGAAATGGCTCAGATCTATTCCCATCCCTCACGTCCAAATTTTACCAGGAAAAACATACCCAAGCTCAGTGCAGCCTGAGCTCGTTAACCTCACAGGCCACAGAGTGACATAATGACTGGTTAGAATGATTTGCATAGTTTTCTGTCTCTGTGTGCCTGTACTGGGGTCACCCTCTGCTCCTGGCTCTTGCTCCTTCCTCGAGCCGCCCTGCTTTTGCTGGTGCCTGACACATGCATCTGCTGTAAGCACCTCTGCCGAAATTACTATTTCTGACTATTTAATGGATTATGAGGTGCGTAGTTCAGATGTAGACATGAAAAGGAGTCCCACCTAAGGTGATAATTTGCTACCCAACACTTCCTAGAAATTGCTGTATTTGGTTTAATTGATACTAATTCTCTGGAAATCTTTTCTATTTTTCAGTGATTTGCTTCAAATACTGTTGCATACCCTTATATTCTTATTTGGACAACTATGAGACTCTCATTAGTTGTTTTTTGTTTGTTTGTGTGTTTGTTTTTTAATTGATGGATTTCAAAATAATACACTCATTAGCTCATCCCTTTTCTTGCAGTATTCTGTAGTTGTAGACCTTGAACACCTTGAATGATATTGTGAGATACCTGCTTGTACTTTCCCACAAAACCACTCTTCAGTGATCTCCCCATCCTATCCCAGTATTCATTAGTGCTACACTAGAAACTTTGACCTTACCTAGCTTTCTCTTAAACACAGACTTCTTTTTTTTTCTCTTTTTTATACCCCATTTTGTAGGAACAAAACTCCAAGGTGTTTTTTTTCTTTTTTTTTTTTTCTTTTTTTTCCTATTCTCCGTCCATGGCTGATATCTCTAAACTTGTAATACAGCTGTCAACCTTCTCACAGTTGAATGAATTAGTCAAGTGGGAGTAAAACTTGCTTCCTGTTAGAATTTTACCAGAGGAATAAATCAGAAATTCTTTCAAGGTTTTCAACAAATAAATTTAAAATGTTGAAACTTCAACAGTTTATGGGTTTACTGGCAAATTCCACTGACTTCAGCATAATCTCAACACTGGCAAAAACAGGAGGAAATATAGAAGCCATGTACAAGCTTGTATGCTTTTTTTTTAAATAAGGAATGCAAAGAGCTCCATAACTATTGAGGCTGGCAGGGAGTGGAGAATGGCACATAAGCAATTGTGTAATTTATTCTCCCTGCTGACTTCTTCAATTCTGTTATCAGGAATAACGTTCTTTCCAAAGTTTATTCATACTCACTGACTATTCAATTCTGCCCAGTTTTATCACTCTTTATATACCACATTGTGTAAGAATCACAGATTTTGAATGGTCTCACAATTTAAATCACATACATTAACATGGCTGACAATATTCTTCTATGCTTGAAATGTGATATTCGTTTTAAACTATATTAGTGCAAAATAAGCGTATCTGTAAGATCCAGGTGATTAAGAATGTCTCAAGCCTATTGTTGTTGTCACTGGCATAGCTCCTATTTAAGGGTTTACAGTATTTTATCAAGGATAAAAGAGATATCCTTTCATTATTTTGGAATGTACATTGAATTGTACAAATGAGGGTATTACTTATTTCTATTTCTGTATATAGAGTGTAAGACAAGGTCAATAAATTGGATGGTATATATGTCAGCATCACAGCAACTGAACATCTGCTTGAAGATCTTAAAAATGTATGTCCTGTTTAAAACAGCTTGTGATGCTACTAGCTCTAATTGCTAATTTGCCAATAGCAAATCATGTTCTGTTACCCTTTCTCATAATGAACCCTCATTCTTTGTATGTAGGTGTCTTGTGCTGACTCATGGATACTTCTACCTCTAACATGCCTACAGATACCAAAATCTTTCCAGAAGGAGATTAGGCTACACAGCACATCAAAATAACTCACATAGCAAGAAACAGTGGGAGTAAAGATAATTTTATACAGTTAGATTTCGTTGCAAACTGTAATGAGAGTTTAAGACGTGACAAACGACTTGGATTAATATGAATGAGATGTGTAAAAGAAGCACTGATGATTTTCTTACTAATGAAAACATTTGCAAACATGGGAATCATCGCAGTGCAGGATGAAGATAATCAAAATTCTGTGATAATCCCATATGTGCTTCCTTTCAATAAGTTCTACAGAGCATCACACTTCAAAATGTATCATTTCTGTTTACAGCAAGTCACTGCCAAGTTGCAAATTTGAGGAAGCAGTAAATATTTCATATTATGTAAGAGGGTATTTTGCAGATATGAATTTATGGGATGATACGGATATAGGTAGCCATAATCAAGGAGGGGGGAAACAACAACATAAAATTGAACTGCAGATTTTATATTTTTTTATTCATTTCTGTTTGTTTGTAGATTATTTTTGGCTGCCAAACGTTATGGTATCATTCCAGGAAAATAGCACTTTTTAACTATACAACATGAGAATAAGATGTTCTTTTAGCTGCCACATGAGTTTGACTGAAAACAATCTCACAGAAACCAAAGAAACTTAACTTTTAATCATATACAAATCGCTAGTCTGCAACCTTCACAAGATTGCCAAGATAACAGAGACTACAGCAAGTAAACAATTGGTATCTTTGCAGACAGACAAGAAATACCAAAATTATGAGGAAGACAAGTGACACTAAGTGGGATCAGCTCCAGCACTGATGTTCACTGGCTGACTATGTTATAATCCAGCATGCATTTAAAACATTCACTCTTTTAGAAAATTAAATGAGGAAAAAAAAAAAAAAGTCCATAAATTTGTCTTGTAAAAGATGTTAAGGTCAGTTTGACACAAATGGCTTCTTTGTATAAGCATATGTTTAGATATACTATAGAAATAAGCTGATGATACCTACTTTGGCCTCTTTAAGATTAGTTACAGCTTGACTGCCCAGAACATTACCTGCCAAGGAATAATTCTTATCACCTTCTCGAAACTTATTTGTGCAACTTTCTGAGATTTTGACATTTAAAAAAGAACATGATGATCTCAAGAGAAGATACATATTTTTGGTGCAGACAGAAGGCAATAAATCATTGTACACTACTCATTCTGACCTGTTTCAAATAATTTTGTACACTCAAAATAACCAATAAACAATGTTAGCCTTTAAGTTTCTCAGAGCAGATGCCAAATCCTCTCCTATATTCTTCAGCATATAATGGGATAACCAATACAATCAATCCTTCCACCTTTCTAACACTGAAAAACTCTCTTCTAGTAGCTTAGAGGTATTCAACTGCTGTTGTTATCTTCCAATTAAACCAGCACAATAAGAGCCTTATAATACTAGAAGGCATACTGGGCTTATGTGGCAAGGTTTTGGAAGCGGAGGGGTGCAGGGGTATCTTCTGGAAGAACAGACCAGGAGCTGCCCCCATGTTGGATAAGGACAGTTCCAGCTGACTCTAACAGACCCACCCCAGGACACAGCTGAGCCCATCAGTGAATTTGGTGGTGCTTCTGTTATAGCATGTTTAAGAAAGGGCAAAAAAAAACTACAGAGGCTGTGAGAGAGAGGAGTGATTAAAAAAAAAAAAGTGAGAGAAACAATTCTGTAGACACTAAGGCCAATGAAGAAGGAGGGAGAGGAGGCGCTCCAGGTGCCAGAGCAGAGATTCCCCTGCAGCCTGTGGAGAAGACCATGGTGAAGCAGGCTGTCTCCCTGCAGCCCACCCCATTTAATGCCTTTTTTGCCTCAGTTTTTAATAGTAATGACAGATCTTGGGCTGCCCAGACCTCAGAGTTGGAGGACCATGATTGGGGGAGCAGTGTCTTTCCGTCTCTGGTCACTGAAATTGTAAGGGATGAGTTGTATCAGCTGAATGTTCATGAGTCCATGGGGCCTAATCAGATTCACCCCAGAGTACTGAGGGAGTTACCGGATATTATAGCTGGACACCTCTCAATAAAGACCTTGGGAGTCTCGGGAGGTCCCTGCTAACTGGAAGCTCGCCTATGTTATACCCATCTACAAGAAGGGAACAAGAGAAGAGCTAGGAAGCTTCAGAAGAGGTAATTTAACCTCAGTGCCTGGAAAAGTTATGGAGAAGATTATGCTAGGTGTCACTGAAAGATATTTAAAGAACAAAGCAATTTTCAGGATTAGTCAACATAGGTTCATGAATTAATAATTTGATGTTCTTCTATGATAAGGTCATTTGCTTGGTGGATGAAGCGAAGGCGGCAGACATAATCTTTCTGGATTTCAGTAAGGTCTTTCACACCATCTCTCACAGTATCCTTCTAGACAAATTGTCCAACTGTGAGATGAGCAGGTTCATTCTATGCTGTGTGACAAACTGGGTCGATGGTAGAGCTCAGAGGTTTGTAGTGGATGGGGCTACAGCTGGCTGGTGGACAATCTCTAGTAGTGTTTTCTAGGCGTCAATTCTAGGGCCAGTTCAATTCAACATTTTAATCAATTATCTGGAAGCAGAAGTGGAGTGCATCCTCAGCAAGTCTGTTGACGATATTCCCTGGAGGGATGCGAGGCCTTGCAGAAGGATCTAGATACATTGGAGCATTGGGTGATCAGCAACAGCATGAAGTTCAACAAAGGAAAATACCAGGTGCTGCACATGGGATGGAGTAATGCTGGATACAGGTACAGACTAGGAGATGAGGGGCTGGAGAGCAGCCATGAGGAAAAGGATCTGGAGATGCTGGCTGACAGCAGGCTCAACATGAGCCAGCAGCGTGCCCTGGCAGCCAAGAGGGCAAACCACATTTCAAGGTGCATTAAGCACAGCATAGCCAGCCACTCAAAAGAGGTGATTCTCCCATTATATTTAGCATTGGTGCAGCCTCACCTTGAATATTGTGTGCAGTTCTGGTCTCCACAATTTAAACAGGATGTCAAGGTGGTTGAATGCATCCAGAGGAGGGCAACAGAGCTCATAAATGGACTGGAAGGCATGTCCTATGAGGAGAGGCTGAGGACACTTGGACACTTCTCAACCTAAGAATTTTTTCTGCCTTCAAATTACCACTGTAACTTTATGCTCTGGTTTAGATTTGCGCATTGAATACAAAGCAGGCTAACTGAAATTTCTGTAAAACTGGCCAGAGAAGCAGCAAATTAGAACTCAAAAATATAGGGTATTTTAAATGGATTGTAAATCATATTGAAGTTGCTAAATCACCTTTGTTATAGTTTCTCTCATTTACCTCTGTCTGCAGATGGCAACAAAAAGAAACTAGAGTCTCGTAGGCAGAGAATAAGAAGAGCCCTCTTTTGAAAAACATCAGCCAAAAGTATAATTGGAGGAAGATGTAGTTTTCACATGAAAACAATGGAAGCAAGCATATATTGAAGATAAATAGATTCTAAAGGACAGATTTAATGTATTATCACTCCCTGAACAGGGATAGGATCATACGCGTTTTTTTTCTCAAACTTGACTAAACTTCTTTTAGAGATCTCTGTTTTTGTTGTTTATAAAAGGCAATGAATCATGTCTATTTGCTTCCAAGCAACTCTGGTGCCCAGGAGTACTCTAGTACAGATTTATTACATTCTGTATACGTGGGAAGCCTGCTTTTGTAAATGCTTATTCTGGCTTCTCCTGGAAGAGAAAGCTAATGATCCTAGTATAAGCAGGTGATTAAAGGGGTTCAGTAGTCCAAAACCTATTTTGCTATTGAACATCTCTTTCATCTTTCTAAAAAAATAAGCATAGGTTTTTAATACAGGACTCTAGAAAAGAAAAAGTAGGATCCTTCATCTGAGCCGTCTGTATAATTTAATTTAGTTGCTGAGCTTAGGTGGACTGCACACTTTCCAAAAGATAAGCAGCTCTCATAAGAATCCCATTTTATTTGCTTTGATACTGTCAAAAGAAATAAAACTTTTTTTTTTTTTTAATGAAAAGTGGAAAAATGGCAGAACTGAAATGAACTCTTCCCAATGGCTACCGAATAGAAAATTAGACTTTTGTTAGTCACTGAATTCACATAACTGAAAGAATTATTCTCTGGGAATATTCATGAAGTTGCCATCATGGTAACAAAATGCAATTATATCTACTGATCTTCTAAACCTGCTCCAAAACCTATTGAAACTGACAGATACTTTAAAATGAGATTCAGAAATCAAAAGACTAAGCGGATGCTCTGGATCTGGGGATATTGCTCAGCGCTCTGATGGATAAGGGTCCTCACTATTTTGGAACACGCTGGATATTCCAACAGTATCAGACCAATGGGCTAGAGCAGCAGAAACTGAAATGCAGCAATCCTTTCACTTCTCCACAGTCTTCCTAATGAAAAGGATGGACGTTCCCAGAACCTTTGACAATCTTACAAGGAAGAGACTAGCTGAGAGACACAAGAGAAAGTGAAGCTCTCTACCTTTCCAGGTTTATAGCCTAAAAATCATATCTGTGCAAATGTTTGCTTCAGCACCAGGATGGGGAAAGTAGAGCTGAGGAGAGTTGTGCTTGTTCACATCCACCCTGGCATAACTCACTTGCAGAGATTTTAGCACGAGCCATTACAGTTAGCTTTGCTGTGAAGAGACAACTGAACCACAAATCTGTTTTGCTGTCTTTGCTTCCATGACAGGAATGCCATGGTTTCTGTTCCAGCAAGGGCCAACATGCTGATCAGGGCACCTTTCGTTGGCTGCCCAGCAATGTTGCAGTGACTCTTCTGTTGTTGGTGTCTAGTCTAGGCATATTTAGCTCAGATAGACAGCTGTAAAGAATGCTTTCACCTGCATGTGGAATATTTTTGCTTACCTTGCTTTTCCTACTATAAATACAATCCAAAATGAATGACTATTCTTATGAAATAAACCCTGCAATGCTGTTGTCAGAGTCCTTAGATGAAGATCTTTCCAACAGATAAAAAGGAGAGCAGATCCAAAGGATTTAGGGCTTCTCTGGAACAATGTCTCTGTTACACATAGCTATAAAAGAAATTAAGTTAAATTATCTGTGGAATGACTGTATTCAATCAGGTTATTTCTCTGTTTCAAAATTATTTCTTCACATTTTGACTGTGTGGTGCACACAATAGAAGAAAATGTATCTTTCAGGCAGAAAATAGAGGTGAGTCAGTAGTTCTTTGGGGATAGCTGGCAGTCCAGAACAAGTGGGAGCTGTTTGGCACTATCTATATGTAGATAATTCTTTCTAATTTTGAAGTCTTATTTATCTCATTATAGGTTGAAAAGTCATAACATTAGGCTGTAAAATTGCGTGAAAAAAAAAAAAACCTTGGTTTTAGTGAGATGCTGTGTTAACCTTATTGTCTTGAAAATAGTAACTACATAAGAAACATTGTGACAATCAGTCCTTACCTTAACTCTTTATTATTATTTTTTTTTTTTCCTAAACAGTCACTAACAAGCTAGATATTTCTAATACTTTTCCATCTGGAGTTTTAAGTATCTGCAAACACACTCAAGAAAGCAGCTAAGAACTAATAAATTAAGCAGAAAATTTAGATTCTTCTCCTTTACAGGCAGATGAATGTCTTCTCAATCAGACTAAGAAATACTGTAATTACCTGTGTCTGTCAAAGGAGTATTTAAAACTCATGATGAAATGACCTAGTATTTTTCAAGTGATAAGAAAAGCGCCATTGTTATTTTGAGAATTGTCCATGACAAATCAAAATAAATAAATAAATAAATAACATATTTGAAGAATAAACTTTTTTTTTCTCTTTTTAAAAAAGTCTCAATTTACTCAATTTCCAGCGTTTTTTCCATGTTTGGAATTGTTCTTTTGGACTTATAAGACCATTTGTTATCCATTCTGATACAGTGGGCTGATTTGGGAAAACTAGTTATGTATAATGCATGAATGTTTATTTTATGAAGTTGCAATATCATTGATGGACTCAATATGCAGTGAATCAGCCCCAGGCTGGAAAAAAAAAAAAAAAAGGAAAAAAAAAAAGAAATAATTATTATTGACAGCAGAGCTGTGCTAATCCTTCTAGAATATAGAAAAAAAAAGTCTTATCTAAAAAAATAAAGGAAAATTACTTCACCAACTTTATCTGAAAAGATAAATCAATATAAACCAAGAAAAAATACAAAATAGAAAAGTCTGGATCAAGATGAAAAAAAAAAAGGAGCTGTGGAGAAAAGTGAGAAAAAAAGTGCACAAACTTTTTGAAATGGAGAGACTTTTTGATTATGGGACAAGCAAAGGTCGAAGTAAGCTAGAAGAAAGACAAGGAGGTAAGATCTCGACTTTAAGAGGGATTGCTCTGAGGAAAGAAACCCAAGAGAAATGGTTTAGAAACTTGAACAGACACTAACACATACAAGGAGGAGCAGTCCACAACAGTAAAGAAACAGAAGTAGGTACTGACGTGAATTGGCTCATCTCTCTTTATTTGACCACCTGTACTCCATAACACTGAAGTTCTAAGAAAAGCTGGATTTAAGCTACTAGGAAGGCTGAGGGAGTCAGTTTGAAGTTTAGTGCCTCAACACTTCTGGTGGCCCTCTTTTCAGGAGATGGTGCAAGTCCGAAGACTGTCAGGCCAATCATGAATCTGTAAACAAGTTAGGCTTATCCTACCTAATACTAACCTTCTAAAATAAAGTGTTCAAGCCAAAACAATCATATAGGTTCTGGACAGTTGTCAATATAGAGAGATAGGCACCTCTTGAATGAAACTCAGTCCCTTCATGTTGTCCCCCTGAGTTAGGATGTGATGAGTAGCCTTCTGGAAGTTTCTGTCTTTCCCTGTTAACTACAGGAACACAAGCAAATAGATAGAATCTCTCTACCTATTAAACAAAAAAACTTAGGTGAGTCAAGTCCTAACCAGAAAGGCAGTATTTGGAATTACTGAAGCTTGAAAAATTTGAAAGAGTAGAGGTTCCCTGTGTCTGACCGAAAGCACCCTGTGACCAACAGGTTAGTGAAAAAACAACGCAGTGATCCAGCCTGTAGAATTACCTAAACTACAAAGTGTTATTGCAATGTTAGTAATATTTTCTTAATTGTTTTCTATCCTTCACACATTATTCTCCTCATCTCTCTGTTATTGTTATTCAAAAAATGTATTTGAACACTAGCAAATTTTCTGATGTCTTCCAGTCTTTCATACTTGATTTCATAGAATCGTTTAGGTTGGAAAAGACTTCTAAGATCATCTAGTCCAACCATTAACCTAGCACTGCCAAGTCTACCACTAAACCATGTCACTAAGCACCACATCTACATGTTTTTTGAATACCTCCAGGGAAGGTGACCCAACTACTTCCCTGGGCAGCCTGTTCCAATTCTTCACAACCCTTTCAGTGAAGAAATTTTTCCTAATATCCAACCTAAAACTCCCTGGCACAACTTGAGGCCATTTCCTTGTTATATTGGTTGTTGCTTGGGAGAAGAGTGACTGACTCCTGCCTTGCTACAGCCTCCTTTGAGGTAGTTGAATAGAGCAATAATGTCTCCCCTGAGCCTCCTTTTCTCCAGGCCAAACAACGCCGGCTTCCTCAGCTGCTCCTCATAAGACTTGTTTTCCAGACCCTTCACCAGCTTTGTTGCCCTTCTTTGGACACACTCCAGCACCTCGATGTCCTTCTTGTAGTGAGGGGTCCAAAACTGAACACAATATTTAAGGTGCAACCTCACCAGAGCAGAGTACAGGAGGACAGTCACTTCCCTAGACCTACTGGCCACACTATTTCTGATACAAGCCAGGATGCTGTTGGCCTTCTTGGCCACCTGAGCACACTGCTGGCTCATACTCAGCCGTCTATCATTCAATAACCCCAGGTCCCTTTCTGCTGGGCAACTTTCCAGCCACTTTTCCCCCCAGCCAGTAGCATTGCATGGTGTTGTTGTGTCCTGCACTTTGGGCACAACAACCCCATGCAATGCTACAGGCTGGGAGAAGAGTGGCTGGAAAGCTGCCTGGTAGAAAGGGACCTGGGGGTATTGGTTGATATCAGGCTAAGAGAGAAACACACAGAGAAACTTCCTACACAAGAATGGGCAAAATCACCTGTATTATCTATTCAGATTTGGAGTGGCATAATGAGAAGAAGGTCCTGGCATGAGTCCATCACACAATTAAGTAATGGTCCTGCCAAAACCAAATAACTTTAGTATCAGCAGCCCAGACACATTTTTCATGTTTGCATATCACATTCTACAGATGTCTGTATTATCAGCCTTAAAGGACACATTCAATCTTTCTTTCACATACTCATCAGTTTTAAAGAATGTAGAGGTACCAAGTTTTTACAGTGTGGACTCAGATCACTATTATTCTATGAAACTTTGGAGTACTAATTACATGTTAGCTCTAAAAAGCTGCTTTCTGATTGTCATAGAATGAATCAGACATCAAAGTGGTTTAAATTTGACTCAGATCCGGATAAGCCAGTAGGCACATGGAAAGATTATTGCGGTCAGTGTGCACATATACAGCAGGTACCTGAACGTCCCTGAAACTGAATCTCCCTCATCTGCTTTCTTTCGTCAAGCTCTCAAGAATGTTTATGTAACTGCACTTTTTTGATCTTTATTGTTCTTCTCTTTCCTTGCAGTTGGTTCAGTGGAAGGTCATTGTCTTTCATTTTTAATTAGTCTCTGGTGTACTAACATCTGAATTAGCCTGTTCCAGTTCAAGGGAAAGAAATTGTAGGAGAAAAATATCTTAGTTGTTAAATAGTCTTTATGTAAGAAAGTAAGCAAGTTACACTTGATGGTTCTTTCTGGACTACTGCTTCTTCCCTGGGGAGACGTGAAACAGGACATTGCCTTAAACAGATGGTTGTTGTTGCCTTCTGAATTATTTACCAGCCAAATCAGTGAGAAGCTTCTGCTACCATGACAGAAATGAGTGTGCTGGAAGCTTTATTCCTCCTCCTCCTCCTTATCCTCCTCCTTCTCTTGTTACAAGTGGCCAGGAATGATGCTGCTATTGGCAGCATCAAAGCCTGCAGAGGTGGAAGTGGAGGATGCAAAAGTGAAACCCGGATTCTAGAGCTACTGAAAAACAGATGCCCTTATATAAGAAATATGTTTATCCTCTTCAAATTTTATTGCATCCAGTTTGGTATCAATCTATGGCTGCTAGATATGGTTAATGAGATAGGAGGATACAAAAAAATCTACACAGCCTCTATATGCAGTCTACCTAAGATATGCTCAGATCTCATTTTTAAAATGCTGGGAGGCCACAGGCTAGTTATTTTGAGATATACAGTCTACAGTGGGGTATTTTCAAGACAACATATCAGGAGAGACACTGTAAGGCAGAATTGCTCCATGTGCTCCGTATTATTTTGAGGTGCAAATGTATAGCCCATTGCAATGCCTCAGTATATTCCTACTATCACGAGGAGGAACACTTCTTGCTGTCACTGCTGTCAGGACTGGAAGAGTCTGGTCTTTTCTTGGCAAATAGAATCTTCAAGCAAATTTCACACAAAGCAGGTCAAATGTTCCTTACCCTCAAATTTCCAGCCTTTTAATTTCCAAAACAAATGCGAAAGCTAGATAAAACCGTCGGAGATTTGGGAGATACCCCTCAGTCCTCCGGATATGCTTTATTGGTCAAAGCTGTGAATTAAAGCTGATAACGATGATCACAGTTGGAGGAAAAAAGCACCTCCTCAGGATATGACCCCGCATGTCACAGCCGTCCAGCTGCAGCCCGGAAGGCGCTGTGGTGCGGCGCGGTGCGGCGCGGTGCGGTGCGGCGCGGTGCGGGAGGCGGCGGGCAGAGCGGCGGCAGCGGAGAGTGCTGTCCGTGGTGCTGAAGCGCCTGGGCCAGCACCGGGGGAGCCTCTCTCCGGGCTGCCTGTTCCGGTGGCCCCCCGAGTCAGCCACCCCCTTTACAGGCACGTTTACACCGGAGGGTGAGCATCTGGAATGAACTGCACAGTGTGAGGCAAACAAGTTAGTTTTGCTTAGCTTGTAATCAATTCTCATTCCTGTTTTTGCTTTAAACAAACAACCCAATCATCCATCAGGCATGGGACTGACTGCTGAGCTAAGCAGGTAGTGTACAATGCNGAAAATATACATATATATATATATAAATAATTTATATAAATATATAAATATATTTATGTGTATACAGCGGTTCTGTGTCTCTCAACAGAAAAGTGGCCTGGACAGAGACACCAGACAGATAAAATCTTACCAGTTCAGCTGTATCATACCTCTTCAAAGGTAGAAATGTTTTTTAATATAAAGAAGTGGCACTCTATGTATTCATGGCCACTAACAGAACATGAACCTCAAATGACATAGGACTTTGACGCTGCTATCAAAAGAAAGATGATTTAATTTATCCAGTCTACTTCTTACTTCTACCATTGCTCCACTATTTCTCACTGCAGTCTTTAATCAGACCTCTAAGTGTTTGAAAATTAAAACTGTTTTATAATCTTTTAGTACTGCTAGGGTTAGGGCAACACTGCAGTGTTCATGAGAATAAAGCTCAACTTGTATTATTATATTATCATACAGCTAAATAAATTGAATTGTTCTGCAAAGCTGATCTTTTGAATCACGAATGATGTAACTTTCCATTCAGTGCTCAGATATAACAAAACAGAGGTGGAAGGTTAAAAGCATTTACCTGGCTAGACATTGGGAACTTTTTCTTGCAGAGAGTTTGTTCCATTTATGTCAAACAGACATATAGCAATCTTTTTATTCACTAATATATTCTGCAGTCTTTTGGACTGTAAATCCTAGCACTAAATGTGACTTTTAAGTTTTGAGAAGAGTTTGTGGCAAATACTGGAATGAGAAATGCTCAGAAACAGAAATGAGCAGAATAGAGACACTATCAGAATCCCTGTTTCTGGATAAGGAAAGCATAAAGACAAAAATCTCAGTATCATTATAATATTAATTCTCCTGCCTGCAAATTAAGCCAGCCTACATTCTTATTCTTCTCTAATTGTAGAAAAATGAGGCTATTTACCTACCCGCTGTAGTGATTTATTATTCATAATGATTAAATGAGTAGCAACAGAGATCTGGTGTTAAGAAAAAAAGCACTATAAACACAGATGACCTTTTGGTGTCCTACTCCTTAATGCAAACAAAAATTGGCATAGCTTTAAACATTTCCACAAGGTACAACCCTTTATATACAGTAAAGTACATGCTGAATCTCACTAAACTGGCACACACTTAGATTATTTGAAGAATAAAGATGTATTGATGCAAATCCTTATAATAGGCTTACACTGAACAAAAGAATAAGTCAACAAATGGCAGAGAACTCACAGGTTCTCTGAAAAAAATTTTTGGTTAGACAATACATGGAAATAATCTTACATGTTTGTGTAAATATGGCCCACCAATTTTCCTAGTTACACATTTTCTTGGTAGTTTGTTTTCATGTTATTTGATAAAACGAGCTCGCCATAAATCCAGATGATCTGCCTTTCCAATTGATTCTAAAAGCTACCATTAATGAAAGCACACTGCCTTTCTCTATTATTCTTTCATTATTGTAATGATATGTAAATGATATTCATTAGATTGTAATGCTTTTCCCTGCAAATCTGCCTTGGGCAGATTTTCCTGCCTCATTTTTCCCTAGATTGTTCCAATGACTTTACAGAACTTCAGCACATTTCATTAACTCTGAGAGGAAACGTTGAAACATACTACTAGAGGTTCTATGCTAACTTTTTTCTGTATCATTTGAGTAGACAAAGGTAAGCCAAACTGCTCTTGAAGTGCAATAGTTCAGTAATCTGTGACCCACTAGATATATGGACTGTCTTGAGGATACCTAGATGTTGCAAACAGAAGATAAGGAGCCACGGTCACGTCACTGGTAAGCAATATTTCACAGAAACAGAGTCTATAGAATTCTCTTAGAGGGCATTGAGACTACAAACCTAACTACTAAACACTAGGTACTAACTTCTTGTGCATACATTAGGAAAGCTGCTTTCTTTATTCACCAGTTTTGTTTAAGTTTCACTTACAAGACTAAATTTAATTATGTAGATTTAGGCTTTACTTGTGCAAGACTGTAGGCAGCCTTACTGCTGTCTAGCTGGAATCTCCACCAACTAACAAAGAAGTAGGCTTGCATGGATTTGTAGGTGTGGGTGTATGTACATGTATCTAATGATGGACTTGAAGCTCTTGTAAACAGAAAGTTTCCCCTTAGAAATAAAATAAAATAAAATAAAATAAAANAAATATAAAATAAAATAATAAAATAAATAAAAATGGCAAGTGCACACAAATATGACCTTTTCTTTAACACATGCACCCTTCCCCCCATCTTAAATAGTATCATTTTAAAGTATGATCCACGATTTTTGGCAGGAGCAGTCTCTACAGATTAGCAGAGAATATACAGACCTACAAACTGATATTTTTCATGTTCCAAACACACTGAAAATAAAACAAAAACAAACAAGCAAAAAAAAAAAAAAAAAAGAAAAACAACAACAAAAAAAAAAAACAAGCAAACAAACAAACAAAAAAAACCACAAGATCTGCAGTTACTGGAAGAAGGCATAATTTAAATTTAGAGGTATCTTTTTCAACTGGAGGAATGGCAAACCTAAGTCCAGGAGTGCAGAAGTCCAAGAATGATGTAATTCCCTTCAAAGGTCTGACATTAATCATTCTATTGTACCACTGATGGACTGACAGACACCCTCCCTCACAGCCTTCATTCTGTTTTAAGTAAGTCACTAAATACACAACCAAAATTTCAGAGTTCATTAAGGGCATCATATTTTTTGCACTAATGTAGTAAGCATCCTTCAGTTTATTCAAAAATAAGTCTTTGCCTTCTAACATTTATGAAAGTGAAAAATGCACTGCTAATTGTCCACCCCACCAAAGAAAATATGTTCAACAACCCGCAAGAATGTAGAGGTTATATGATATATGTACAAGCTCAGTGTGGCTGGGACTGTTGCAAACAAAAGTAGGACAATTACATATAAAGAGAACTAATTTTAGACTACGGTCTGCCAGATTTACTCATATCTCCACTAGGATGGCTGCCAATACTTTGACATTGTGACAAACATAATCAAGGGAAAAGCTCACACACATTCCATCCTCCTTTCTCCCACAGGCATGGGTAAACACAGTCAAACTAAGGGCTTAGGAGGAACATCTAGGGAATGTTCACACACTCATGTATGAATGAACCTGAGGATGTTTATTTTTATATATTCTGCATAGAGATGCACACACATATGCTAAAATGGACCAATACACTGTATTGACATCCAGCATATATACAAGGTCCAAAAGGGGAAATGGATGAAAATGAGCCCACTTCAGGGTTTCTTGATTTCTATTTTAATTACCAAATATGCATATCACCTTCATATGCATAGAAACATATGCATATCATGTATGTATATACATGTGCATTTAAGCAAAATGGTCAAAGTTATAAGGCAAAAAGACATTCACATGTTTGATTCTGAACATACTATCACTTTTCCAGTAGCAAACTGTCTGATGACTCTGTAATAAAAAAGGTAATCTCTTATCTGTTAATAATATTGCCACCCCCATAGTACAACATAAAATATGAAGCTCTTACAATCATGGTCTTTTTTTCAAACACTTTAAATGCTCCCATTCTGTCAAACACATTTCTCTCAGGTACATAGCTGAAGCCAGTTTTCATGAAAATGGTGTTTTATGCTATTTCACATGACAGCACCAGCTCATCATGTTCCATTTCATTTCTTAGCTAGGTGACCATGGCAGAGTAGGGCATTGTCCCCCGCGGGTGTCCAAAGGGGCCTCTTTCTCACCTTTGCCACAGCAACTTGCAGAGCCTTGGGGAGGGTAGCCAGTCTGTTGCCCTTTGCAAAGTTTTTGAGCATGCTCTGCCACCTGTAGAGAGAGAGTTCTCTGCAGTGCTCCAAGCCTGGATCACCGAGGGAGGCCACTCTTCCTCCTGGAAGCTCCTAATGGATGCTTTTCATTCAAAGACTGGAGAACAAGTTGTAATAAAGAGGCACAAAGGAGACAAACGGCTCTTTGTACAACCTGCCTTTGTTACACAACTAGAGCACAAGCATTAATGTTTAAGTGGTTTTTATTAGAATTTCAAATAATAAAAAGGGAGATTTCTTAACAATATCATGAAGCCACTAGCAAATGTGTGAATCTCTGTGAGATTCTGTTTTTGTGTAATATTGACAGTTTGACAGAGAGTGACAGTACGGCACTCAGATAATATACCACTCGGCTGTCTCTGAGTCATGCAGTGACATCTGTGCAGAAGGTTTGTTTTGTGTTTATCATCTGGATCTATTCTTCAGTCCCTTCTATGTCATTTACCTAACTACCTCATTAACATTATGCTGTCCTCACAAAAATAGAGAAGTGTTATTATCATTGTTTTACAGATAGGAAACAGAAATAAATAAAATTAGAAATGATACACCCAAGGTAACATAGAAAATCAAGGTAGGGTTATGTATAGAAACCAGAGCAGTTGATCTCTAACAGTGTCTCATCTGCAGGCCACCCATTCTCCACCTTAGAGTGCTGTCTTGTTCTTTGGAAAGCCAAATATTCCAGCTTCCAAGGGTCTGTAACCAGCCACTGCAACTCACAACCAAGAGAAAGAAAAGTCCACAAAGGAAAAATACAAAACAAAACCCACACAATAACATTGCCCAAAACCAGAAAATAATTCTTCAATTCACTGTCCCATATTATATCACCCTCTGGGCAATAGGACTGAAGTAATGTTCTTAAGCTTGCCAAATACCACCAGTAAGGGTTTGCTCCTCCGGTTTCAGCACTGAAAGGAAAGAATCATTTGCAATCGTAGCTTAATTATTCATTTGGAAGGGATGCTATTAATGGTTCTTTTCCTCCCTTGTGAAATGCACTTGGTAAGTCATGCTCTTTGACCTGTCCTAAGTATAATAATAAAAAAAAAGTACTCATTTTTCTGAGGTGAAGCACATACTGATACAAACATTTTGTTTCATTGAAAAACTCTGAGCAGATAGTTCTGGCAGAGCAGAATAGAAGCTGGCATACTGCAAGCCTCATTGCATAGAAAAGGTTTCCAAAAATCCCCTAGTTTCTCCCTAATTATTTCAAGCTGAGACAATATAGAAAAAGAAAAAAGAAAAAAGAAAAAAGTTTCTTTAAATATTTGCTCATATTTTCCTTTGGCATGATTGCCTCAGTTTATATTTCTTTTGTTCCAATATTTGTATGATTAAATCATGCTGGCACCAATTTTCATGGAAAAGAGATTTCAAAATCACATGCACAAGCATTCACAGAAACTGAATATTCTGACCTCCCACATGACAATTTATTTTAGAAAGGTTTATATGTCAATCAAATCAGAGCAAAGGAAATAGCATCACATGATTTATCTGACCTATTACTACCAGGCAATACAACTACAATATCAAATATTCTGAGAAGCAGTCACAGGCAAGCCACAGATTAAAAAATTCTAATCACAAATGCATTGATTTAGTAATTTCAAATAAGAAAAAAAAATGCAAAACATGATCTGCTTGCAAATAACCTTTCAGTAACAAAGCACTACATTGATTCTGTGAATTATTCATCCAAACCTCATAAATATGTATTGTAAAACAGCAGGATATACTAATCTATAACTTTGCCTAATAACTGGAATTAACTGTGAACTGTAAATAAAAATTTTAAGAGGTTTTGTGCCCTTTTTGTGCTTTTGTGATCAGCAAAATTTCAAAGGACCTTCTTTCTGCATTTTAAATTTAGAAATACCAAGAGCACCAAGTCTAGGCTTGATTTCGTTCAAAGGCTTGATGAGGCTCTCAAAAGTGTAGCTGAAACATTTCCTTAGACTGACTGAAGAGGAATGAGAAAAGATGCTAAATTTTTAAACACTTTTCTTTTTGAGTGTTTATTTGCTGGAGTTTGCAGTAAGCGAGGAATATTATAGCACCATAAAGGGCAGCAAAGCTATAAGCCATATAAGAGAAAAAGTCAAGGTATGTTGCCTGCCTCCTTTTCCCATGTCTTGACTGAATGTGAATGAACTGCTTGAACATCATGAACTGAGCACCACCATGTGATCTGAAAGCACTCTCCCTTGAGGGGGTGCACTTGTGTGCCACGCTGTCATTTCTGGCTAGATGGTTTCCACCTAGTCCTGCATGCATGGGCACATGCTAGAGCTTTGGTTGTGATGTCTCCTTGTATGATATGGTACATGTGTATGAGTTCATGCGCATATGTATGCAGGACCAGTGTGGGCACATCCAAACTCCACATTAAAAAAGCTTGTATTTTGCTGCTGTGCTGTCCAGCCATGTCCAGTCAGGTTGGAGCAACTGTGAGATCATTCGCAAAAAAATGACACCACTAATTTGTCTGCCAAGTTTGTAGGGCCTCTAGTCTGAATACCTG
>VXAL01015541.1:2163-47343 GCA_013399475.1 Chauna torquata
AAGAAGTCTTACACAAGTTGAATGAGAGGTTGAATGGAACTTAACTGAGGAGACAGTGCAGGAGACAAATTTAGACCCCACAGTGGAGTACTGTGCAAAGACAGCTGAGATTGTTGTGACAATATTAGCTCCAGAAGTAGAGATAACATTAGGCATGGCTCTGAGTTGAGCTAGTATGCCAAAATGAAGCAGCACATCAGCACAGCTAGATTGATCTTCACCTCGAAACCAATGTTTCTGCTCAGCAATCTGCTCTGCTGTCTGGATGCACTGCTTATCAATCCCAGCTCAGGCATCTGTGAACAATGTTCCATAATGTTCACATTCAGCGAGGCCAAAGCAAAATATCTGTGAAATGCGTCATGCTTACTTATGTTTGTTTGCTGTTATCAGCAAATTGGAACACTAGCAAAGCCACAAATGAAAGCTACATCAAGAGAAAAACAGATCAAGCCAGATTCACTGTTTCTTCCCTCAGTGGCTTTTAAGCACTAAGATCTACACTGTAAATACTCCATTGCTCTCACTGAAGATATCCTCCCACTCTGACTGTTGTAAACCAAGAAAATTATTAGAATTTACATGACAGCAAGGATTAGAAGAGAAAATGCTTCCCTTATAAGGCCACTCTAATTCCAAAGCAAAATAGGAAGATGTTTCACAGGCATAGTGTTTTTGACTGAAACTTGCATTTGTTGTAATGAAGTTCTGAGGAAAAATTCCAACTCATTTTTGTACTTTCTATGGATCCATGTGATGAGCATAACGTTTCATTCACGTCTTAAAATTCAGCATGTTAGGGAGCACAGTAGGTAATCACTGAACCTCCCAGCATGACATTCTGGTTCAGCGAGCTAAGACGATCTTTGAATGTAAAAAGAATAGAATATCGAGTGATTATGGGATACTGGTATTATGTTTCTCTGGAAACAGCGAGCAGTTACTGAAGTAATAAATCCAAATCAGATATTCATAGTTCAAATTGAAAAAGACAATTTGCAAAGGATTTAGAAATGTGCAAGAAGAATGACTTGAGAGTGGAAAAGAAAGAAAGACTATACTGGCTATATTAAGTTTTCTGAGAGACAGGTAAGTTGTTTGTCACGGTCTGCATACAATCTCTAGATTCTTATACTAGACTATCCTTTCATTTAGTCCAAAAAACCAGTATGATGAGAGCTAACAGATACTAAACCAAGAAAAATTTGACCTGGAAATAAAATACATAGTTTTCATCATGAATAACTTTGTGGCAACTTTATATAAATAACGCAGATTCCCCTCATCACTTGAGCCTTACCTCAGCAGTGGATAACATTTTTGTAAGTAGTTTTTATCTCAAAAAAAAAAGTATAGATTTGATACATGAATTGGTAGCTGAATATTTTAGGCAGAGAATGAAATGATTTCTTCTGGTCTCTACAGTTGGTGGCATACTCAAGTTCACAAGGTGATTCTGCAGTGCAATCAGAAACCATCAGAGAGAGGTCTGGAGTTCAAATTCCTTATTTACTGACAGGTGGAATGGAAAGATCTTCAATTCTAACAATAGTATTGGCTGCCATTGTCTGAAGTACATAAGAATTACTTTTTTTTTTTAAATCCAGTTTATGCCAGATTTAACTCCCATTGATTGTTATCTTGTACAAATAGAACTTTCATTCTGGTATAGCTCAGCCATGCTAAATAAGACTGAAATTCACACTTCCTGGCTTAAGTCAGATCTCCATTAGCTGCTCTACTATCAAAGTGGATCAGCTTTGCTGATCAGCGAGCTCAGTAACAGCTATGACAATACTTTACTAAGAGCAACAAGAGCTTGTGCTCTTATGTTGTCAGCATGAAAGCTCTCCAATATTCATTTCCATTGGGATTTTTAGTACTTTTCCTTTTAGACCTCTTGGGCCAGAATTCTCCACTACTTTTCAAACTAGGTTCAGTCACATTGCTAGGTCTGAATAGAAATGTTACACATTGGTGGGGCACCCTTATATATGGAAAAAGGCTATGAAGAATGAGACTAATCTTTTTTTTTCTACTCCTTAGAGCACTTTTTCCATTACAACTCAAGGTGACTTTCAGTAAGGAACATTAGAGGCCGAAGCCCACAAACTTCTTGGCTATGCCAGGCCAGTGGTTCACAAAACTTCTCAGATGAAATTCCAGGTTAGATCATTTGCCCAAAAGATTGTTCCTAATTCACCTAGAAACTAGCCTGGATCATCAGTGTCTCTCAGTCAATTTACGAAAAGTGTTGCTCTATTTAAAACCCCAGAGAGGGAAGGGGAGGGGAGGGGAGGGAAAGGGAAGGCAGATCCCTTAATGTGGAAAGCAATAAAAGATTGACATTCTTCAGCTGAGAAGTCAGTTGCTTCTGAAGGGGAAAAAGGCTTCACAGGCTCAGAACTTTTTCATGGAACTTTTATCCTAGCAACAAACAAAACTTTACTTTCACTGGTGCAAAAGCTACACTGGACATGGGGACAAAGAGAAGAAAACACAATGCTAGTTGGACTATTTAGATCTACAAAACTTTTTAAGCATAGCTAAATATCTGATACTATCTCTGTTGGGAATGAAGCTCATAACATACTGTGCTCATTGTTGAAATTAGAAAGCGTTGACTTTGGAAGAGTTCAAGCCAGTAACCCGTAGGTAGGGTTACCAGTCCCTGACCCATCTGTTTATCCAGAGTTCTTCAGATGCTTAAAAGTAAATAGAAATATTGTACAGTAACTGGTAGTGTGTAAGTCAGCTTCTGTTTTGTTCTTTCTGCTTTCTCTCCCTTCCTCCAGAATCAGAGTGATTTAAATGTGAATCAAGGAACTAAAACATATACTGAATAGCTGATATAGGGTTAATATATCAGGGGTCCTTAGCTCAGACAACCTGTTGTTTGTTATGTGCTGCTGAGGACACAACAGCATTACTTCCAGTATTCACTATGCTCCTGCGCACACTGTTGAGGGTTTAACACCCAGTTTTTCACTGGAGCAGCATCAGCTGAATTTCTCTCAGTCCAGCTGAACAGAGTTAAGTCTATAAGAATATAAGAACTGCACACTCTCATACAGTGATGCTGTATGAGAACCAGGATCCTGTCTCTGACTTAGGTAAATAGCAGATGGCTCAGGAAGCGGTCAGAGTCAGACATCAGGGTCTTACTTCTGTAGCGCACTCTCCTAGCCTCCAGCAACCTGCAGCTCTAATTTATTAGGTTGAATAGGTTTTCAGCTCTCCATTTGTTCTAGCCATTTTGGGGTACACTTCTGTGATACATGACAGTCATGAGGCTAAACAGCCTTCTCTATCCTTATCCCCATTCAGATCCAGTTGCTATACCTAACATCAATTCATAACACTGGTGCTAACAATACGGCGAACTCCCTCTTGTTCCCAAATCCTGAAAAAGGCTTGTTACAGCTCACAGACTGACAACATGGGCACTTAGCCACAGAATTTTGGTGGCCTATAGTTCAGGCCCCTAAGTGATCTCAGGAGTCTGTAAAGAATCATGCATCACAGTGCTGCAAACTTTCACTAATTGGTCCTTAATTTTTCACCAAAAGACTAGCAAGGCTGAAGGCCAAGTTTTCATGGATCCAGTGTCTGTAAGGGCTATCAGAAGACGACATGGAGCCTTCCCTTCCACTTTTACCATCTGGTAGGGGCTGGTGATTTGAGTTCTTTGTTCACAGGAGTGCTAGAGAAAATGTCAGCCAGCCCACAATGCACAGCCCTTTGCATAATCATCGATACTGATGTTCATTCCAAGCTGGCTGGGACTTGCGCCAAAGTATTCTCTGGTCTAAAGCTACTGACCTCACTGGCATACTTCAGAAAATACGTTTGTACCTTCTATACTCGTGCCAATTGGCACATATTGAGCTTTGTTAGGAAGGTGAATCAAAGTGGTATTTTTCACTGTAGAATCTGGAGAAGAAAAGAAAATCTCAGTAATCCTTCATATTTTTAAAAGAGGTCTTTCAACTCAGCTTGTATCTTCTGGTACTGCTTATCTACAGGGATGTAATACTGAAGTGAAAGAGTGCTGCACTGAATGCATATGTGTGTGTATGTATGTATGTGTGTTTGTATGCACGTGCGCAAAGACAGCAGGGCTGATGGACAGTGGAGGACAAACAGAGAGTGCATTAGCATCAGGGCTAACGAGAGATATTATGGTAAGGAAGAACACAGTGGTCACACGCCCAGGGCACTGTGAAAGGGAGTGGGGAGAGGGAGGGGGAGAGGGAGAGAGAGAGAGGACTTTGAAGGATATTCTATGATTCTAAAATGCTGGGTAAATATCTTTTCTCAGGCATCTAACCACCATGTTATGGTTTTGCTTGTGAAAATCTCCACTGTTAAATTCTTCTCCAATATCACAGAGTGCACTTGGCCCGAGCAACCTGAGTAAAGCTCTCTCTAGCACACATTCAAACCCAGCTTTTCTTGGACTCTGTTGAGGACTAGAAAAGGGAACATGAGGTTTCCTCTTTTCTTTGTAGAAGCTGTTTGTGCCCAATTGTCTCCAAGCACAAATAGGCCATACCTCTTCCTTTTGTGCTGCAACCATTTTTTTTTTCTGTGATATCTGGCGCAGCACATACCACAGCTGCTTCTTTCCCACCCATCTTAGCTGCTGCGCTTAAAGCTGGTGGAAAGTATATTCTAACCATGAAAAGCTGATCAGAAGTGAGAACATTATTGTTATTATTATGTTTTAAAGAAGATTATGCAATGGCACTGAAACAACTATTAAAATTGTAGGGGGAGCTCACATGCTAAAATATTGTCTCATCCAAATGTTAAGCATTAGGAAGCCCTGGAGAATCTTCATCACTGGACAAATCACTTATTTGACCTTAAGACTTTACTAGCAGAAGACATCAACAGGAATAGCCTCTGAAGACTTGCCTATCTGTATCATTTAATTACTGTACTCTAGATCAGCCTCTTACGTTTCTCAACCAGCTTTTGGGCCAGGTTGACCTTTTTACAGCCAAAGGAGCCCTCATTAAGATATCCGATCTCTCACTAAATGTTAACTTTGTCAGGAAGAGCTTTAGTGCCTTATAAACATGTGAAACAGTTGTGAAACAGCTTGGCATCATTCCCTGTATTAATGGTATATTTAAATGTCAATCTCTACACAGAGATTGTAAAGGATTATGGGCTAGAAATCCACGTTTCCTCCTCAAAATATTACTTACAGCAGTTTATAATACTTTAAACTGATACTTATGTTTCATTCAATATATTTTTAGAATTCAAGTTGATTATATATTTCCATATTTATTACATAGCTGATAGTTACCAATGGGATTTGTGAAGATTTGCAGCAAGATGCACAGTAACTTATCACAAAGTCAATTATGTCACTTGTGAACAGTAAAAACAATACTGTGACTAGTATATAAATATACTAAAGTCTGTAGGTCTGCTCAGATGCAAGTTTACGACTTTCTTTTGAGTACACAGAAAAGGGTGAGGACCCCAAAGTCATTATGAAGAACAAAAAAAAAGTTGCTTTTCCGAAAAGCAGGCTGTTTTGCAAGACTTCTTGTAGCTCACCAAATTAACCAGAATACAAAAGAAATTTTTTTTTTTAGAATTTCCTTTACAAAAAGGGAGTTCTCTGACATAGTATTTTTAGCATCAGTTCGTAAAACTATTAGCATTCTCTCTCTTTTTTTTAAACTCAAACTTCTCATTTTAAATGCCTTTTTATTTTGTATTTTTTAAGTTGTGGCTTCCTCACTAACAAATTACGTCTAAGAATACATGGGCGAATGAATAAAGTTTCTGCTGAAAAGTTCCCACTTTCTCAAGTGGGAAACCTGAAACTATATGGTCTTAGTTATTTCAATCCAGCTCTGTCCAGAGAAAAATAATGTCATGAGACTGAAAGCTAGATTTTGCATATCTACATATAGAGGGAATACAAGGGAGTAGGAATGTCTAGACTCCTGAAAGTTGGGTCTGACAGCATGACTGGGTTACTCGTACTGCCTCGTTAATGCACCTAGCAATCATACCTAATTTAGAAGACTAGTTTTTCTAGGTGATAGGAGACATCTTACAGATGGTATATGAGGATATTTGCCTTACATTGACTGGGCAGAGAGAATTCCCCCTACATACTACCATGCTGCAAACCTGCATGCATATCTGTAAATGAGTGGAGACAGTCTTTCACTCCTAGTGTGTTCAGTAGATTTAGAAGTTGCCTTTGGGAGGGTGGGAAGAGGAGTAAGGTGACTCCTTCCCTGCAGCACAAGGGAATGGCAATCTATTCTGTGCTTCTGAATAAGGACAGTAGCACATTACTGCTTGGGCCTTGTTTTTGGGAGACACTGAAGCTTGGCACACTGTGGAACAAACATTAAATACATTACCAATTGATTCATTTTCTTCACTGATTTTAGCCAAGGAAATGCATGGACAGTAAATAAGGCAGTTGTTTTAACCTTTTAACTACCACTGCCCTCAATACATGCTGGAATGAAAAAAATCCCTGTACTCAATTTGTCTGTAACCACATTAGAAATCCCAGATCATATAAAGTAACTCTGCTGGAGGCAGTACTACAGACATCTGGGTCCTTGAAATGTTGGTTTACGTTATGGTTTGTGTGGAAAGAGAATAGTGAAAACCAAAACCACTAGACAGTTTACAAGAATTCCCAGAAGCAGATGTGGGTCTTTTGAACTCAGAAAATACTTCCTACATTTGTCAGTTATGAACAAAGCCTAACGTGAAAAGCTTGAAAGTAGAAGGACTTCTCGTGACTTGCAAGAATTAAAAAGTAGGCTACGGAAAGGAAATAAACAAACAAAAACATTTAATGGCATTCCAGGGTACTTTCAAAGGCACTTGACTTGCAGTGATTTCTGGCCCTATAACTCTCCACTTGTTTTTGAAAATGTCTCAAATCATTGAAAAGAAGGTTAAGAATCTCTGTTGGCAAACCCGTTCTGCTGCAACATTACTCCCTATATTAGTGGATTGGATCAAGCCACTGACTTGACTGAAGGCTGAATGAGTTTCAGTACTCTGCAGTGTAAATCTGGTAAACTCAAAGTTAACTGAAGGGAGTGCAAGTGTTCTAGGCTCCCCTGAACTTTAGGTCCCAACAGATGGCACAGAGACAAAGGCACTTGGGCCTAGACACCTCAGGGTCTTACCATTTCATAGATTCACAGAACCTTAGAATGGCTTGGGTTGGAAGCAACCTTAAAGATCATCCAGTTCCAATGCCCCTGCCACAGGCACCCACTAGATCAGGTTGCCCAGGGCCCCATCCAACTTGGCCTCCAGGAATGGGGCATTCACAGCTTCCCTGGGCAACCTGTACATTTCTTGTACATTAGAACTGATAACCTTTCACTCTGCTGTGGGACAATCATAAGTGATCATACAAGACAGAAAATGCAATATATAGTGTAGCACAGGAAACAGAAAAGGAACCAGGACCTGATTAGCTAAAAAAAGAAGGAATGAGAAAAATGTCTCTTACCTGGTCAAGATTGTTGTAAAAATCTATACTGGCTGCACACAAGTATCTCCCAAGCAGAGTGGCATGGGTAGTAAAAATTGTGGCAACAGGAAGTTTCTGAGATCGAGACAGTATTAAACCCACTCCTGCCTGCCATTCATGGAAGTGAGCAATTATGTTGGGCTTGTCGTCAAACTGACAGGAAAGCTGAAAATAATTAGAAAACATACATCAGACACACATCATCCTGCTCATCATCCCAGCCTCAGAAACCTTCTTTCAAGCCTTCTTCTGAGTGCTTTCCTTCTTTCCCATGACTGTATTGGGTTTACGTGGTAAAGGTTTGGTAGCAGGGGGGCCACAGGGGTGGCTTCTGTGAGAAGATTCCAGAAGCTGCCCCATGTCAGATAAGAGCCAGCTCCAGCCGGCTCCAAAAGGGACGCACCGCTGGCCAGAGCTGAACCAATGAGCGATGCTGTTTGCGCCTCTGGGAGAGCAGATCTAAGAAGGGGAAAAAACTGCTGTGCAACAGCAGCTGGGAGTGAGAGGAGTGAGGAACAGCCCTGCAGACACCAAGGTCAGTGAAGAAGGAGGGGGAGGAGGTGCTCCAGGCGCCGGAGCAGAAGTTCCCCTGCGGCCTGTGGTGAGGACCATGGTGGAGCAGGCTGTCCCCCTGCAGCCCACGGGGTACCACATGGAGCAGATCTCCACGCTGCAGATCGGAGAGGANGATGGACCCTGTGGTACGGACCCATATTGGAGCAGCTCTTGAAGAGCTGCAGCCTGTGGGAAGCCCATGCAGGATCCGTTTGGGAATGACGGCATCCCGTGGGAGGGACCCCACGTTGGAGCAGGGGAACAGAGAGTGACCATGAAGGAGCAGCAGAGACGAAGCAATACGGGCTGACCGCAGCCCCCATTCCCCGTTCCCCTGCGCCGCTCGGGGGGAGGAGGTAGAAGAGGGTGGATGGGGGAAAGGTGTTTTTAGTTTGCTTTTAGTTTCTCACTGCTCTAGTCTGCTAGTGATAGTAATAAATTATATTAATCTCCCTATGTTGAGTCTGTTTTGCCCATGATGGTAGTGAGCAACCTTCTTGTCCTTATCTCAACCCTTAAGCCCTTGTCCATCGTATTTTCTCCCCCTGTTCCTTTGAGGAGGGGGAGTGAGCGAGCGGTTGTGGTGCAGGTTGGCTGTTTAGCTGGGTAAAACCACCACAATGACAAAATAGTACAGTGTTTTAAGGGGTCATGTGTCTTGATTCCTGTCAGCCTTAGCCCCACAAAACACATGTGCTTCACTACTGCCTCAGAACACTATCCTTCCTAGAATGCTGGGCAGCTCTGGAAAGGACACTCACTCTTCATTCTTTCAACTTGCTCTTCTGCTGTTGAAACTCTCATTTGGATAAGAAAATCAAGAGCACCTGTGGCAGAGATGATTCTGCAGATTGACAAAGTTTCCTGTCTTCAGGTGGGCTGTGGTAGAGTAACATGAAGTTACAGTGCTGTCATTAATTCTGTCTGTATCACTTCTGCAAGGTAGACTCTAGCAGCTGAGAGATACACTGCTTACTGGCTTCAAGGACAATTTGTGAGTGTGACTGTGGTAGGAAAGGAAAAGAGAGTTTGAGATCTTACCTGTAAGAACATCCAGTGACAAATACAGGAGTTGAGAAGAAACAGAGGGAGAAGTGACAATAAAGACACAGCACGTTTCACATTGGGCTCCCCATGGAAAAATATAGTTAGTGTTAAGTTATAAATCCAAATTTGATCTAGATCAGGTATTGACTTTCTCAAAATCGTAAGTTTCAAACTGGAGGGAGAATACGAACCACATCTCAAAACTCTTCTGCCCTGCTGACAAGGCTGAGGTTTTAAGAACTCTAGATTTAAAAACTGTACCTCTTTTAAAAACCAGGCTGTTAACGATCCAAAAATCACAGCGTCATTGGCTTCTCGGTCATGAAAAGGGATCCCTATGTTGCTAACATCCCAAAATTCGCCTTTCCATCTATCCAGATTCCAGGCTGCTGATCCTATATCGAACAATAAGACATAAGGGCTGCCCTCTATCAGCCACCTTCCAAAAAAGACCTACAGGAAAGAGGCAAGGATACAAGAATAAAATGTTAAAGGGAATGTAAAAGCCAATTTCCATAAGTATTTTCATCCATCAAATCTTAAATATTTTACATAAGGAATTTGATCATAGTGCTACATACCCAGGATTTGTGGGTTTCCTTGCAAAATACATGGAGTAATACTTGACCAAAGGCAGGGGTAAAAGGAAACTACATGACATTTCCTCATTCTGCCCACACCACACAGTTGGTGCCCTTTGGCAGGGTGGAAGGAACAATTAGAAGGTATCATAATACCTAAAAACATGTCAGCCCCCCCAAAATATAGCTTTCCTGCTTTATCTGCATCAGTACAGTTAAATACCTCTAACAGAATTATAACTCCAATGATATAACCTACCTGCCAACAAGGAGAATAGGCTGAACTGTAACAAGGCAACACAGTTCAGCTGGGCCCATGCTACTGATTGCACCAGTCTGAACAGTTGAATTATTTCACCTTAATTCTTCCAAATCAAAATGGCTATAGCAGCGGAGGCATACTAACTGCAGAGAATGAGGTACTATAGGTAGGCTAGTGCAGCTTATACTCTGTATCCCACACAGAGAAATCTTTTATGCTGCTGTTCAATCTCTTTTCATTCACCAGCCACTGGGACCTCCAGAGTGGAACCCATCCCTGATGCTAGAACAGCCTGGATAGAGGTCAGGTCTTGAAAATAATGAGACAAAAGTACTTAGACCTGTTTGCACAAAAAATACAGGCTGTAACAAAGACAGGTGTGTGAAGGAGGCTCAGCTCCTTACGTACTTATTTCAGGCTATTCAGGTTTCTTACTCAGGAAAATGAGGTTAATGAGCAGGGAGTCTGTGTGAACCCTGACTTTATCTAAATATGGAGTCAGGTTGCAGCAAGAAACACATCTGACCTGAGAAGTTTGGAAGCATTCCTAGGTCCCCTGGTTTAAAGGGATCCATTGTGGTACATAAGCAAAATCCAGACACAAATGTTAATAGGATAAGTGCAGCTCCTGGAAACTAAAGCGTCATTATTTGAGGTCAAAGCTATACTTGACGTACCTGGGACAGATCTGCTGCTATATACGAATACTCCAGCAGCACAATGCACATGTTAGACTGGCAGAGTTGGCTGATTAAACTGAATGTACGCTAGACAGCATGAAGCATAAGTATAGCATTGCAATTAATCTGCCCCACAAGCCTTTTGCTATTTTCCAAACAAACGAGTATTACGCAGCTTGCAGGGACATCTCTCTGTAAGCAACAGAGGCAATATGGAAAACTTGATCAATCACTTAGGAAAGCCTGATTAAAAATAAGAAATGACAGTTAGATTAGACCTTTTACTTTGAACTTCATTCTGACCAGTGCCAAACATCACACATTAGTGTCCCCAACAGACACTTTCCCAAGCTGCATCTCATGTATGTCCAACAATACACTTATACATGTGTCTATGTGTACATAATACACAACAGGGCATCAGATCCTAAGAACTGCTGTTGCACAAGGAGATAACACACCACCAGTGCCACAGCTGGTGTCAGTCCCAGAAGCTTATTAATTTCCACATTAAGGTGTGTCATTTCTAGCTTATTGTTGAATAACATGAAGTTTATTACTAGCTTATTGTTGGAAAACTGAGCCACAGACAAGCTATGAGATCGGACTGAGATCACAGAGAAAACTGATAAAAATTGTGTAGGAAACACATTAACTCACTCCTTGTGCTGCTCTTTAACCTCTCTTCCTAGGGAATGGACAGCTAATTATATTGATCTGAGGAAGCAGATTCATTATCAGTTGGGTGCTTTTCCTAAGTCCACCTATGGTTTGTCCCTTTCTGTCTTTCAGCTCACTATAGTGCTACTTAAGAAAAATTGTGAGATGATGAAATGCTTCTCTCTCTCTCTCTCCCTAAGTTTCTTCAACAGCATTCGACTGCCAAAGGTACTATAAGGGTTCAGTCAAAGTAAGGTCGTATTATATCTACTAAAATCTCACTGTAGAGACTGGAGAAGTAAGTCATTAATCCAGTTAAGTAGTCTTGCAGATAAATGACTGCTAAAACCTGTAATTGGATAAACAGGTTCCTCCTCAAAAATAACCTTTAATGAATTGTCTTTGCTTTTCTAACAGTAGAATCTGAGCCTTTCCTGTTGTGACATTGACCAGGACTGCTGTGTCAAGTGGAATAGCGAGAGCATTAACCAAAACTTTAATCTCCTCAGAGTCAGCTTAGTTGCCCCGGGAAGCAGTAGCACATCTGATTTACCTGACACCCTTGGCTTTTCATGGTGTCCATTGCCTTCTTAACTGCAGGGTTTGGAGGCTCACACACTTCCACCTGAGTCTTCACATTTTGCTCAAAATAGGGACCAATCAGAAAATAGCTTTCACCCCATTCATCTGCCGTAATTTTGGCTTTTGTCTGGATCACAGTGTAAATGCCTCCAACTGCAAAAGGAAATCACAAAGAACAAATAGTAGAAGTGGGCACAGGCCACAAAGCTCTGGAATAAACTCCAACCCATGTGGCGGTCTGATACACCACTAGTTTAGCCAGTTCACATGTTCAGATTTTAAGTGAAACCCAGACTCTAACAAATAAATAGAAATTCAGTCTCTTAAATGGGACCAGAGCTTCACCATTCAGTTTAGGAGTATGCACTGACAGCAGAACACGTGTAATCCTTAAACGGCAATTTAACACTTTGCTTAATTCTGGGTGACAGTATATGGCTTCCCTCAATTTCTCCTCTAATCTCAAATGGATGCTTTCTAGTCTTACCTACTACTTTTACCTAGTCTGTGATTATTTATTTATTTATTTTTAATTTCTTTCAGGTGTTCAAATTCACACCACAAATGTTCGTCCAATATATTTTTATATATTGTCCCCTCTTTTCAGGTCTTGAGGTCTTTACATGCAGACCGTGGGATTCAAATCCTGAGGCTCATGCTGCTACTTTCCTGTGCCTAATCTTGATTCTACTGCACCCTAAGTGCAGCCTGCTGCTTTTCTATTGCAGAAGTTATCATTTTCAAATACATTCTCTGGGATGTGGAAATACATATGGTGACAACTGAGCTGACACTTCCAGCTTGTTTCACACAAATCACTGAGAGAATCAGAGCAAGTGATGAATTTCATTGACTATTGGCCACAAAAATGGATCTAAACAAAATCCTCAAAGGAAAAGGTGTCATATTCTACCACCAATCTAAACAGTTGTTAAAATTGGAATGAATATAGCCTATATAAATGTCTGCAGTACCTTCCACCAAAATATTGCCCATTTTAAAAGTGCAGTATTAAATACATAAGAAAATGGGACAGCGACATCCCCTGATGAGTAAATACAGATCTATCTAGTCTTCCACATGGTATGCAAGATTCAATTAGCTGCTCTTCCCTCACTGTTTTCCACCTCTGTCCCTGTAATCCATGCACTTGCAGGGCAGCCTTGCAACTCACCTTTGTCACAGGACCTGTGGTGCCAGGCACTGGCCATTCCACTGCTACAAATACAGAACAACAGCAAGTGCTTAGATCCTGCAAGTGGATGGGAAGGCAAGAGAACAGAAGAGGCTAAGCAGCTGTTATACATCAGAGATGTTTGGCATAGCTCTGATGATTTTAAAGCAGGGTAAGACAAATGAAGCTCAACAAGTACATGCAAACAAAGTTTGCAGACCTGGAAACAGCAGGAAGATTGTTCCTACTTAGAAATTTCATCCTCCAGTGAATCTGGAAAAGCTTGGTAATACTCCAGGCAGAAGGACTGCGTTATACCTTTCAGCAATGACATCAAAATACACAAGGAGTCACCACTGCAAGTTGCCAGTGACTGACAGCAGGCACTCCAGACTTACTTTTAATAGGTATGTGAGTATTTGCAGGTGCAGATGCACTGCATCCAATCATAGATGGCAAAAAATGTTCAAAGGTTACCTAATTCTCCTTAAAAATCTGCCCCAAATGACCACCATTTACAGCAAAGAGCTGAAGTTGCTCAGCACTTTGGGAGATTAGTTCCCAGACTAATTAAACTGTATCACCTTAGAACTGTAGAAAGCCTGCCAAACCTGGTATCTTGCAGCCCTGTGAAACTCAGCAGCCAGAACTATGTTTTTTAATTGTGCTCCTAGAAAAGAAATTATGCACTTAACATCTTTTTCTTTACAAGTATCCCATTTGTTTTGAATGCTTGAAGGGTCTCTAGCCTTCCTTTTTTTATGTCAAGGTGTCTCAGAGTTCTAGGTATTTTACAAATGAAAACAAATGCAGTTCCAATCTACTAGCTTGCTAAGTGGAACTATTGCAATAAATTATTACCCTACATAATGGCTCAAGATCTAGGAAGACATGACTCTTACAGGTATATCTTCCTAAGTCAATCCCATAGCTCAGGAGTTTCACATCTTACAGATGTGGAACTGCAGAAGGAAATCTATGCATCAGACTATTCTTCTACACTTCATTAGGACCAGAAAGCTAAGAAACTAACTCATAGTCATCACACTCTACTATGGCTGCCCTGGACAGGGATTTAGAGAAATCCTAGGAAAGTGACATCATATATTCCCTCCAAATTCCTCTGCTCACAAGCTGACAGAGACTACTCGAGTACTTGTACCATTTTAACGGTATGAGACAAGTCAGAAGGTTCAACCCACAATGTGATGCAGTTACAATGACACAAATGCTGTCTGTTCTTATGGGATGGTAAATACATCATATAAACATGAGCCACTTTAATCCAATGCAGATAAATAAGGGGGTTGGTAGAAATCTTAGTCATGAAACTAGTTGGTTTCAACTGGCAGTCCAGTATTGGACTTATAACAAGGGAAGATTTTGTGCAAAGCTGCCTGGTGACCCCAGGGAAAAAAGAAAATACCTACCTGCAAGAAGAAAGATACTAGATAACATGATAAAGCCATATATGACAAGAGTGGTGCAGAGCTCTTTCCCCACCATCACAAAAGTGGAGAGCAGCCTCTTCCACATGGCAAGGCGTTCAGCACTGGGATCAGCAAGGCAGCTGAGTTTCCACAGATATTATTTTTGAAAGAGTAATGATAAAGCTATGGCTCAGGAGCTGAATAGAGCCTGGGACTGCATTTTGTACAGCTAACAGCTGACTGTTCCTTTTCGCAAGGTTTTGCTTAGCATTACTCCCTGTCCTAAAGCATGTCCTGCCAAAGATGTATTGAAGGCCTATTCTGAAGGAAAAAGTGTAGAGTATGCTGTGGTCTGCCACTGTAATCTGCTGCATAGCAGTGTAAAAAACATTCCAGGGCACCATTTTGCCTAAAATGCAACAAAAAGTACTTAGGATGAAACCAAAAGAGTACATTTTACAGACTGTGAAAACTCTTCAGAAGATAGCTGTGATAAAAGCTCTGGGTTACCTGGTCCTCAGACTTGTTTTTGTCTTCTCTGTTACTGTGGAAATATGATTCACAAGGCACATCTCCGTGTAAGCTTTAATTCACAGGGGAGAAGTGGGCAAGTGAAACTATATGCATGTGGAAAGGGTCAGGCATAACTCAAAAAACACATCTTGAGAAGAAAAGAGCAATGCCTAGAAGAGTATACTGACTTTGGAAATTACACTTTCCCAAAATAAATTCAAGGAATATGGTATACATCATGAAGAGATAGCTTATATCTGCAAGGTTATTTTGAATTCACTGGAAATACCTGTGTTAATAAGCAATGCATTACACATTCTACCAAGTAACAGAGTTAGGCTGAAAGTAATACAAATTCTAACAGAATTCTCAAATTATTTCCAACAATTTGGTAAACCTCCTGATTCTTCCCTAATCAGATGTTTTAAAGTCATATTGTAGATAGAAAACCTTTCCAAACAACAAGGATGTATGAAAATCCCATGATGTTTTGAGTTTCTGTATGCAGCCGCTGAAGTTTTGTTATCTGAAATAGGTTTCAAAACAAACAATGAAAGACAAAATGAAAAATAGATGCAGTATCAGGACAGATCAGATCCAGAGAACTGGTTCAGATCATTATAAACATGGGGCATTAGCAGTAAAATGTGGATAAAGAGCTAGTTTAGTGTTCTGATCTCCCTCCAAATGCTTTATTCAAATACTTTGGTTTTGATAATTTTAAAATGTCCTTGAGAGAAAAATATCTCTACTATTTCTTTTTAAAATTTGTTTTTAACTTTTCCACCAGAAAAGGGAAATCAAGATAAAAAAGAAATCAAGAATAATTTTTTCCCCTAATTTATTTCCATTCATCATCTTCCTCTTTTTCCGGGGAAAAATAAACTGTCATGGACAGGGGAACTAAAATGTTTGGGAAAGAAGGATTTTGTCCATTTAAGAAAGTCTGACTTTTTAGTGACCTCTTTGGAAAGCAGAAGATGAAAATAAAATATTTGCTCAAAAAATATTTCACAGAATTATTTTTAAAAGTTTGAATGTTTTCATATACTTTGCCATTACTATGAATTTATCTAAAAAGTTATCTGCATTACTCCAGCCATTTACTTCTTTCCCCATTTCACATCCTGGTGCCTTACTTCTGTTGCATATTTAAAATCCAAGCAGTAATCAGAGCCTTTTAAGATGGATATCAGAACTATCTAAATAAATAAAAAGTCTGAGTGAAGAACAGTGTCCGCATATCATATTACTACTGAGGACAGCATTAGGCAGAAGTGGAGACCTATGTGTGCAGCTGGAGATCTTTGTGCAAGATCTAACACTGCAGAAGACACACTCTTTCTGTTGCAAGCTGTTTTATGCACAGACTCATTGCAAATGCTTTTTGTCACCTGATGATGAAGGGGCCACAACTTGCAGGATTACACAGGAACTGCATTACTAAAAAATGGCTTCTGGAGGCAGGACCCTTAGAGAATAGAATTGCCAAAACTTCTCAAAGCTGCCAGAAACACCCACCACTTTATTTACTTGCTCTCCCACCCACCCCACATTGTGGAGGGAGAGAGGGAAGCAGCAGCAGAAACCAAAAAGGAAGTTAAGAGATAGAAAGAGAAGCTATGCAACTGAGATGGAGATAAGTGGAAACTGTCACCTCCAGGATCCATGCAGGAACCCTTCCTCACGTACCTTTGCTACAGAGGCAGAGGATCAGGGTGCTCCCAGGGCACTTCAGCTGCTTTGCCACAGCCTGACCAGGCCACTCTGAAGGCACTATAGCTTTCCTGGGGGCCATGCCTTCATGGAATCCAAGAGGGAAGTGGAACCCCAGGTTCAGGATTCAAACTGACTTTGCTGCCACAATTACTAGTTACATCAACTGTTCTTTCAACCCTTTCCGTCCAAACACATCTCTGATCTACAGATGTGATAAAATCAGGCTCAAACTCATTTTTTCTAATGTTTGATTGGATTTTTATTTCTTTATTTATTGTGTGTAGCTGGGGACTATTTTTAGAGTAAAATATGTCAAGCAAAAAATACACAGCCTCTTCAGATAGCAGATGCTTTTCATGTATTTTTGGCTACGTTTGTGGCCAGGACTCACCAGAAGATAGAAGTTCTCTATATTCTTTGAAATTCTGGCATTCCAGATATGTTTTGAAATAATACTGAAACACTGAAATTTATGACAGATGTCCACAATACAGAAGCTATTCCTGTGCACATCACCCTGAACACAAAGGATTTCATTTGAGATTGCTTTGATGCTGACATACCACCAGACTCCAGATATGCAAAGGGCTTTGATGTGGTGCTTATGCTGTTTCCAACAAGAATATGAATTTCCTTTTATATATATGTATATATGCATATATACACACACGGATAATATCCATATATATAATACATATACATGGATAATATATATGCATAATAAATACACAATTATCTAAGAGAGAAGCTAGCATATCCTCAATATCCAAAGTGTGCTAGTTCAGGTGTGTCACAGATTTCATCATTCACCTTCTCCCAAGGAACTTTCATCATGGAAAGACATTTAACACAGAAGGGGTGAAATGCTGGTCTTACTGACTTCAGAGAATGCAGGATTCAATTTCAAAGAGTCCAGATTTTCACCAGAGAAACTGTATACAGAGCTCTACTCCAGGGTGAGCTGAACCAAGGTTTGTTTTTAGCAAAGTTTTCATTCCAGCAGGGATGGAAAAAATATTTAAGATTCAGCTACCAGTGACTTGTGAGCTAATCTGTCCACAGCTGAATGATGATACAAACTGGCCACCTGCCCAGCATTTTTATGCACTCTTCTACTTTCTATCTAAAAGCTGTTAAGAAGTACAGCAGAATGAGGTATGAATCTAAATATCAATGGAGTGACTTTAAAGGCATCTTTATAGAGCACAGACCAGATTTGAGAGTTTGCAGCCCTTCTCATTAATGTATCAGAAAACCCAACAACCTACAGCTAACTGTTATGGCAATTTTCAGATTAGACTTCTCCTCTCCCCTATCCAGATTAAATACTTCAATTATCAGTGGGGAAAACATTTAAAAGAGGTTGAAGAGGAGGAAGCAAGGACAAAGGATCATTGTGGAAAATTTCCAGGACTGCTGCAGCGGTCTCCATACTCCTGTAATGGCCTTTGGCGCCCTGCTGACAATTTCCATCTGTGGAGCTTTGGACACAAGATCTACAAAGCTTGTAGCCACTTGGTCTGTGCTCCTGTCCTTACAGTTTTACAGGTCTTTGTGTTATGGAGGAAAGAAAACCAGTCCTCCTTTGCAACATGCACAGAGATAAGACCACACCTGGCTTTACTGAAGCATGCTGGCCAGGAGAGAAAGGGAAGGAAGGGTGAAACAAGCTGAGCTTCCCCATGATTACCACCAGATCATGTGGCACTGTAGTGCACTGGGGCTCATCTATCTGCTTTTTTCCCCTTGTGCCACATAAACACAGTAGATCCGCTTCACAGTGTGGGACTTGCCCATCAGTGGAGAGTCAAATAAAGTGAGAAAATCTTGGGTCACAAACTATGCTTTTCTCACATCTGTGCCAGGGGACTTTCAATGCAAAATGATTTCAATGTGCTCATGTTTTAAGTAGCAAGTTCCTTTTCACATGACTTGGGGGGAAGATGGAGGGACTGTCACATTTGCAAATGAGTTGTTTTTTTTTTTTTATTTCTCATTCTCTTCTTCAGCTACCTTATCTTTGCCTGCTCCAGACAGAGGATGTAAGCAAAGGAGAAAGAAGAGTAACTGAGATGCCGGTGCTTTCCAACACATATGTCCGATGTTGTCACTTAGCACAGGCAGCACCAGAACACAATACAAAAAGGAAGCATGGAGAAGTAGAAAACTCTGCCTAGTTAGAGCATGTGTTAAATGAACTAGACTTAAAAAAGAGAGACACCTTCACTATGCCAACTGCTCAGAAAGAAGTTATGAGACTCTGGAAATAATGGATACTTGTAGATCTCTGGGTATTTAATTCACAAAACTGACTCATCGTTCCCTATAGCTGCATTGAATGCCTCAGTACCAGCCAGCACCATCTCCTGCTCAAGGAAATCCCAGTAAACCTTCTCTCCCCATGGGCAGCCTGGCACATGAAGACCCTCTCACACCACTCAATCAGATATACTCCAATTTTCAGGACCCTTCATCACTCTCAAACTCTGAAGGTGAATATATTTGGGAGGTTCAGAAAACAGCTCAGCAGAGCTAGCTGTAAAGGGTACTGCTTACAAGCGTGGGAACAGACACCTGTCTGTAAGCTCTGGTCACACGTTCCTCCCTGAATGTCTTCAGGGAAGAAGACATTCAGTCTAATTGTCACTGCAACAGAGAAATGGAGGAACTACTAAGAAGCAGTACTGGTCAAGGAGGAAATGAACCCACAGCTGAGCAACTAGTGATGCACACAAAGCTGATAAAAAGACTTGAACTCTCTCCTGTAGGTAGCAGCAACATTACACCACTTTAGCAGTGTGAAGCAACTTCATGCTGAACTACTCTGATACAGCTTTGCATTGCCAGAAAAGAAGCAATAAACCATCACATCAAAATTAGCTTGTCAGGCAATAAACATCGCTAATGCTTATCTCTCCCTCTGTATTAGGAATACACATAGCAACATTAAAACTAAAACACTAAAACACATAGCAGTATTAAATCTATGTGGGGGCAGGCTACTTAGTCAAATGAACAGTTTATTCCTTACGCTAAATGAGACAGGAAAAATGCAGTGTAAGCTATTATTTCCTAAGCCTGTATATCTTCTGTGATGACTCTCCCTGTTTTTTCTTGACTACACTCGCTCCTAAGAAGCACAGTGCCCTAACAGTTTCCAAGAACTGTTTATAAAAGTTAGGTCACCAGGGAGCAGTATCTCACCATGTGACTTTGACATTCAATTGCATGGAACATATAAAAAAAAAATGCCTTCCATATCAAGAATTTAACAGAAAAATAAGCTGAAGTAGGCTTATTAAAGAATTTTTGCACAAATATTTCCAGTCAGGGTTGGCTAATGGAAACTTTGCACAAAGATTCAGTTCTAATGAAGACGTTGGTTGCTATGAATAGCTGAGTCAGCTCCATTTGAATGTACGGGTTTGATAAGTGGTATAATTAAGAGCACCTTATTTTTAAACTAATTGAAAAAAATGTTCACTCTCTTGTAAATATTAGTTCTCTCATAAAATATGAGAATAATAAATAAAGCCAAATCAAATGACACAGCTACTAATGAGGTCAATGAGAGCTACATGGATGATTAAATGATTCTCAGCATTTTGTACAAACACAGAGAGACAGAGAAATCCATTTGTGTTTTACTTTTTCTTAAGCATCTTGTGTGAGCTCTACAAGCAGTGGGTCCAGATGACTCAGAAAATGTATATACCATGGAGTTCAGAAACGTGAGCAAGAACACCTGAATTTGCTAGATTTCTGCTGCCATCTGCTTGCTAGTAGCTTACTTCTCATGCACACTGCAAAAGTAAATGCTGCATGCTCCAAGTTCTGACAGTAGAAGATTAACTCAAAAAGCGTGAATAAAACTACTGAAAAATAAGCCCACAAGGATTCCAAGTGCAAAAGTTACTTTGTGTATTGATATTCCTCACTAGACTAGTAAGAGCAAAGTAAAATTGCACTGCAGTGCAGATTAAATACCGAAAGCTACCACAGAATAGTAATTCCAATTTCACCAGTGATAAACCCTAGCACTGTCTGTTCCTCTCACAAACACTTCCCCTTTAGGGTTAAAATCTTAACGGATTACATATCCCCTCTTCTGACTAATCTCTTTATTTATCTGCCAGGACAATAAGACACACAGGTCAACCATTTACTCGTACTAACTCACTTTTGTGGCAAAATTGGGGCATGTTCCTGCTTGGTGAACGACATCTAGCTGAAAATGGGATGATTTGATGAGGGAATTAGAAATGGAGCCAGAAAGATCTTTGCCTAACAAATAGTGTGGACTTTGTGTGCAAAACTGCACGCAGTGAGCAGATTTTGAATCTGTACACATGCACAAAGCATGAAGTCCATGTCTGGCACTACCCATATTTGCAAAGACCAGTCCAAAAAGGTTTCAGCTGGCATAAAGACTGCTGGTCATTGACATCCGTTTTTTGTTCAGTGGCTTCAATGAAGCTATGTTTATTTATGTCTGTTTCACATTTGGCCTCTTCTCAACACTGCTACAGAAGGTTGACTGAGACTGCTAAACTTCTCTGAATTTGGTGTTTGTTTTACAGCTTCTTTTCATGCGTTACATTCCCAAGTGAATTTGCATGGAAAGTAAAATATAAATACGTACAAATCAATGTCTATATATCCATATATACACATACCCAGGCATAACACTTGAACATTTGTTTAAACAACCTAGCCCTGGTGGTGAATCATGTGCACACACACACACAGACATCCGGACTCTACTACGCTCATTCCATACAAGTACATGCAGATGCAGCCCACACACAGCACGCACGCTCACACACGGATGCCACATCTGTTCCTTCCAGTACAGTAACTGTGCAGCCAACTTTTCCCCGATTTCCCCTTAATGCCCTTCATGCCCAAGTCCTTCATGCCTCCTACCATTTCCACAAAAACAGCGATGCTAACTCCCAAGAGTGTTGTACAAACCTTTGTTGGTAACTTCCCAAGAAACTTCAAAGAGCAACAAATCCTCCACTGGTAGATCTTCATCCTCCCACTGAGGAAGCCCATTAAGAGAGGTCATGGACAGTGATCTAGCCAGTGGCATTTTCTTCAGTCCTTAAATGTTCACCACACGGGTCACAACAGTTATTATCAAATGTCCAGTTAATGTGGCAGTTCTCTGCAGTTCTGGTTGAAGTAGTCTGCTGGTGCACTGGGCTCGGAAGAGAAAATTTACTCAGATAGCTGGCAGCTAATGGGTTTAAACTGTCTGACCACCAGCATTAAATTGGCTCAGTGAAATCCTCAGGGCTTGAGAAGCAGCTGCAGGCAGAGGTAGGAATTTAAGACTGACCTGAGAAAGGTCTTGACTGTTTTGGGGCCTGGCCTCTTTCTTCTTTCGTTAAAGGGAGATAAGAATTGGTTTTGAGCTCCCCAGCCACAGCGTTCAGTATCTACCACTTCAGGGAGAACTGAAACTCGACAGCTGTAAATTCAGCACTGCCCTGAGCAAACTCCAGTACAGAGGACACTTTGAGTTTACTACCTGATTTGAGTCCGGCCCCTGAGTCCTCCCCTCTAGATACACCCTGCCCATTAACACTCACGGACCTTCTCTATCCACTGGTCACTCACTAGCTGGGTAAGTAGACTCTTTCTACATGATGTCTCTTAGATTACTTGCCAGGTCAAGCACTGTTACCTATTCGTGTTCAGTTCATCAGCCCAAAGGCACTAAATTACCTCGCATCCTTCCTTCCACAGTCAACTCCCGCTGCATCCCTGGGGCTCTGTGCAACCTGCTGATTTCATTCTGCTCTAGAGCAAACCTGCAGCCCTGAGAGCTTTTACAGAGCCACAAATGCTCTATCACTACTTCAGCACACACTTTTGGTGGCCTTCCCTGCAGGTCTGGTCCCCTATTTTCCACCTGGTTTCTCTTTTTTCTGTGCCACAGCTCTTCTCTGGCCTCTGGGCCCAGATCCTCTGTCCAGGGAAACAGTACACCCCTGTCTTGCTCTAGCACAGAGCTGGGATATGCAAGCAGCGCACACATCTGCGGAGCTGTAGGACCAGCTCACAACCTAAGACCCTAAAAGCCGCACAGAGGAGCTGCCTGCTGGGAAGATACTTATGCGCTTATGCTGAGAGCCCAGTGTTTCTGGGACAGCTGTGTAAATTGAATCCGATTCTGAGCTTAGACCATAACCTGCCCAAAATCCGGAGTTCAGCATGGATCAAATCTCCAGGTGAGATCCAGGGCATCACTAGCACTGTAGAGAATAATGTTGCACTGGCAAGTGTGGACTTTATACTAGCATAGATGGAAAAAACAAATCCAAGGCAATTGGTTTAGAAGACAGGCAGCTCACCTGTGTAAGACAAGTATGACTTCCTACTCTTTACTATATAGGAACTAGTAATAAATACTGCAGTATACATAATTGCGTATAGGAGACAGCTTCCTGTGAAATAAAAACAGAAAATTAAGGGACACTGTAAACAAACAGATCTGGAAACTGTGCGAGAGCTTAAGACCCATGTAGGGCACTGTTTGCTCTGTCACAGCATAAGCATTTATTTATCCCTTGCTTCTCACTATACTGCCAGCCTGCAAGAACGGTGGCTTACATGATAGCGTATCAGCAGTTGCAGTGCTTAAGAGAAGCCGGCATCACCAACAGCAAAAGGTGCTGGAAAACAACCTAGGGGCATGATTCCCAAGCAGCAAATTCCACACCCAGCCCAGAAGGAGCAGAGAGGACTGCATGCATATCCATCAGAAAAGAATCGCTCATACTATAATATAATATAATACAATATAATATAATATAATATAAGCTGAGCCAATCTTAACAGCTAACTATCACCAAAAAGACTTGCTCTTCCACTTCTCGTGCTATTTCTGCACTTATGGCATTCAGATCCAGTAGCTCTCAGAACTAACCTAAGAATGCAGAAAACCCTTCTGCCAGGTTAGGAAATAGAGCTGGCTCAGCAAAGAGCCTGGCAAACGTTAGAAGGGATGGAGCAACACTGCTGGTGAACAGGGAGAGACAGGAAGGTGAAACAAATACTGCCTTGCCTTTCCAGCCCGTGGAGCTGCCAGAGGGGTTCAGCTGTGCAGTGCCACATCACCCACAGGCAGAGCTGGATGTCAAAGGAAAAGAAGTTTTCTTTCTAGGCTAACTGGGAGGCATTACTGCCAGCCCAAGGAAGGATTCAGGGTTTTATTGGCAGGATGTCTTTTCGTCTCAACAGTTTGAGTTGCTCTATTTATCAGTTTATGAAAAAAAGCCTGGCTGAGAATCACTACTTCTGGAGCAGCTGTGGCTTTTACTATAAGGAATAGGTTGGAAATCAGATCATCCTATAACTTAAAACTCATGTTATTTAAAACAAAAACCTGTAATATTCTAAGGGTCCCCTCATTTCTGAACCATCAAATCTGCCCGAGTCACACTTTTCTCTGGAAACCCTGAGGGCAAGGCTAGCAGCTGCCAGTCTCACAAACGCCATCCCAGGTGACAAGCCGAGAGGACACGAAAAACCAGCCCACAAGCCCATCGTAATCCGGCCATTTTAAACGGTTAGCCCCTAGTCTGCCTCACACACTGCGGCCAGAGGACAGAACGGGGGCACTGCGCATGCCCCGCAGCGCCGCGGCTGGGGCTGCTTCCCGCCGCCCCTCGCGCCGAGCCCCACTGCTGCCATCCTGGCCGCCGGCCGCCAGGGGGCGCGCGCCGCCCAACGGCCGCCGCCCAACGGCCGAGGCAGCCATGTCAGGCCGCACCGGCAGCTGGTGAAGTGGTGCCAGGCAGAGGCACTGGGGTATCTCACCAGCAGAGCTGTCGGTGGGTCTGTTTGTGGTGTTAGGCGGTGCGTACGTATCTTCATTTAGCAAAAATGAGATCCCTGCCCAAGGAATTCGTGCCTGCTGGCTCTCATTACAAATAACTAGCACAAGCTGCAGCTTCCCAGAGGGAAAACAGATGGGTTTCCAGGTGCATGGGCCCCGTTGTTGCTGCTAACTGTGTCCCGCTGTCCTCTACAGTCCTTTGAGCTACACTCAGGGTGTTGAAGCCATCCTGCCCACACCACTTACCTCTCCACAGATGGCAAGCAAACCTCTAGCAGTGATGCCAGATGAGTAATGGCACTGGCTTACTGACATACCACTGTCCCCAAGCATTCAACAGCTGTGGCAAGCCTAAAAAATGTAAATAATTTTAGAACAGTGAACTGAAGTTGTAGTAATAAAATTTTGAAGCTCTTTATATAGTCTGTGATTTTCACATTCTTAGGCATCACGCTTTTCCAGCTTTTGTTTGTAGTTAGGGGATACTTTTACTTTTTGGAGTTGGCAAAAGATGCTCCTTAAGCCTTGAAGAATAGGTTTGCAAGAATCATCAGACGTCATGAGATAATTTCACAACCACTGGCAACACTGTCATTGTGTGAACCTGGGGAACTCATGAAACTGTTCTCAACTTCGTTCTTATCCTTCTCAATTTGGAGATGATACTCATGTTTATAAGCATTTCAGATCTTCTGGCAAAAAGTGCTCAATAGCACTATTAAGATTAGTTTTCCTTTATATTCTGAGTATATTTGACTTTATCCAACCTGTATGTCTTAATGAAGCGTTTTTCATGCAGTGCCATCCCAGATTTTTTGTATTAGTGAGGGAAAAGCAAATGAAGTGCCTAGGAAAGGTTAAATCCAACAGTCAGTTCAAAAACTTTCATCCCTGCAAATGCTCCTAATTGCTAGAGGGCAAAGGACCTTATTCATTATATTTATGGTCTACTAGGATTAAGTGTGGAGTCTCTATGGTGCATCAGGAGTTATCTACATTTACTGCCATAAATGAGGTAATGCTTGTATTTGTTATCCTACAGCAAAATGAGCTCTCCAGAAGAAAAACTATATTCTAACAGCAACAATGGGCAAACTTTTAGCACGTACAGTGGAGGGGCAGTCACCAAGAGCAGAAAGGAACAGAAGGGTAATCACTACCCATCTTCCATACAAAGTGTATTGAGGTGCAAGTGGTGAAAAGGGGACACTGCTAACACTAAAACAACGTGCCATTTTTTGTCATAGAGAAAGGGTGTGACTGTAATTATACTTTTTTTTTTTTTCCTTTTTAACATAACAGAAGGGACAACTGCTGAAGTGGTAAGATGGAAACTTACCCAAAATAGTAGTTTATAAAATATAACATTGATAAAAATATTTTCCAGTAATCTGGAAACCAGTGAAACTGGTTTTGAGTCCAGTCTTTAGGTTCCCATATTACTCTTATCACCAAAGTACACAAATGCCGTCTGGTAGTACATTATGCAATGTGACTCAGTTTGGCCAGGCATCATTTGTTATCCCTCCAAATTATTTTTCAGCCTGCAGAAGTGAAATATTATCACTTGCAAGGATCCTGGACAATAACAAGGCTGTGTCTGAAAGGTCTTTGAAGAGAAATTGTACAATGTGTACATTGTTTTTTTAATTTCCTACAGTTCTCTGGATATAGAGAGGGACAATGACATGCACTCTGCCCTACGTAAAGCTCTTTTTGAAACTGTTACCTCCCAGGATGTTGTCATCTCTGCTTGCTTTGATCTAAGTTCTTCTATTTTGGTAGATTGAAATTTTCTGCAAAAACTAACTCAGCACATCACCCCAGGAAGTGAGTCATGGATGTTGACTTCAGACCACTGACCCCTCAGTCCCTCCTGAAGAACCACTTCAGGCATTCTTTTTTGTTGGAAAATCAACTTCCGCCTCCCTGGCTGCAAGTGAGAAAGTACACATTGTGGCAGAAACATTCTCAATATGTGGGAGTTTGTAATGAGAACTGAGTCTAGGTCAACTGTAGGAAAAAGAGTAAGACACAGATTTTAAAAATGTTCATAAACATTGAGTTAAATTCTGCAGGAGAAAGTTATGATGGTTTGTAGCAATTACTTGTGTACACGCACTGTACTTTAGAAATAGAGCATTAGGTGGCACTGATGGTATTAACATGGGTTCTCCAATGTCTGTACTGTTGGTTTTTTTTTTTGACCAAAAGGCTATTTAATTCTTCTTCCTAAATCCTGATTCATGACAAGCCATAGTTTTATGAAGACCGTGGAAACAGAATCACAACGCAATCAGCAAAATGGGGGATCTTTGGAAGAAAAGCCCCTGCTTCAGGCTGAGATACACGGGAAAGAGAGGAAAAGAAGAGCAACGACAGGATTAATAAAGTGAGCTCTTAGTGCTCACCAGTGTAGGCTGCCAAGGCTAGACAAACCCTTATGAGGAGACTTAAGGAACTGAGAGAGAGAGGGGCTGAGTTTTGTTTCATACTCCTACAAGTAAGATCCATTCTTCGAAGGCAATACTGCCAGCATTTGTTTGCTGAGGCTGTTGTTGGCTTGAGAAAAGCAGTATAATAATGTTGTATTTCTTTCTTTTCTCTTCCTTCCGGGTTTTTGTTCCCTTTTTTCTTTTCCCATTTTGAACTTCGTTGTGATATTTCATCTGTTCAGTACCTAACTTTTAAAGCTGTTCCTTTGATCTCCATGCAATGTAGGTGTCTTTTTGACCGCGCTGAAACGCCTCACTGTTTGATTATTACCTTTGTAATTCAGATGTACTGATGCACTTCCCTAGAAATATTTTAGGTAAAAAGGGTCAGATGTTTACTTAATTAAAAACATAAATATTTTCCAGAGTTTTAAGATGGGAAAAATCTATTTTTTGTTGTTTACTTTTGTGTTATGTATCCACAGTAAGATGTCAGCTGCACTTGTTTTTAACCATTCTAAACAGAAAAGGGTAAAGTCTTACTATATTTTGACTCATAATCTAATAAGCCCCATTATAAATGCCAAAGTGGTTGTGAAAATTAGAATAATAAAGCAAACATGACTAAGTTATGTGTCTGAATTGTTCACCACCATCCTCCTACCCCATCAAGTAGTTGATTCTTCAGGTATGTTTTTATGGATTGTAAGTGATCTTCCTTTCCTAATACTGTAGCTAGAAAAGGATGTATTATTGAGCAGTCTCACCTTGGTGGAAGACTTGAGCCTCAACCTCAGTTCTGCCACAGTGACTTACATGGCCTGCATTCAGGGGTGAATGGTTGCTGAAAAAATTCCTGGCTGAGGATAGTCCCAAATTGTATTCAATCCTAAATCCCAAACATATTAAGGATAATTGTATATTTATGGTTATAAGCCCCTTAAGGTCACAGACTGATAGATATCAGTTTATATCAGCGCTGCAAACTATTTTCTATATATCTTAAAATACCCATCAAAAATATTCAGGTCTTCATGACATTTAGGTTGCTATGAAAGGAATAATTTAATTCTAGAGAGAAAACTAACAGTTCAAAGTCATAATTACTGATGAGAGGATAATAGCAGTTAGACAAACAGACAGCCAAACAATTTTATTTTCCTACCACAGCAGAATACCTATGAAAGTTAAAGGAATTTGCGCTTCGGAACAGCATAGGAACACCTAGCAGTATTACCAACCTCTCTTTTTGCAGCGGCTGCCATCTTTAGATCGGATCATCAGGGCCTTAGCTGTTGGGGAGTCAGCCCCCATCAGCTGGACTGTTCTTTTATGCTGCCACTTACCTGTATTGCATGAGGTCTCATGAGTTCTGCAAACATCAGAGAAGTGAGGCTTGCCATGCCCTCAGCTGAGGGTTCCCTGGCATTCTTAGCAGCATAACAGAGAGCTGTTGGAGCGCAAAGCTGTTTGTAGAGAGAATAGCTCATTTTCTAGCAGATTGGTCATTTAGGGTCATTGCAGTGTTTAGGAAAGATCAAGCAGTTGTTCAGAAATGCGCTAGGGACAGCCCTAATTGCCTGCCTGAACTCAGCAAGTTCAGAGCATTCTAGCTGTGGGGCAACAGCCTTCACCAGTGCTTCCTGCAAGTCCAAGAAATGCTCCACGGCTCACAGGAAGGGGGATTGTTCTCTCCTGGTGGAAGATGGCTGCCCGTTGCAGTACAGCAACCCTGTGAAACGGCCAGCAGGGAGAAGAGGCTATGAAGCACTTTGAGTTTTAGTGAGTCAGGTGACACGTTGGACTTTTCTCAGGGAACTCCGGTATTGTGTCCCAAATAGGCACGTAGAGCACGGACCCCGTGACACACCAAAAAAAGCTATCCATCTTGGATGGTCTGTGAGGCTGACATTCACAGCTCTGCAGAGCATTGTGGCCTCTGCTGCTTCATCCAGGAGAGAGAGAATGAGAGCTAGTCATCCTGCAGACATCAGTTCGCCACAGGCAATTTCAGTTTTAATCCTCTTGGATTTGGCTTTGGAAAAGGATGCCGAGGTAGCTTGGCCAGTAAGCTGGACCTTGCGACTTGGATAAGCATCAAAATGTTGCCATTCCATTTAAAGTTTAAAATAAATGCAGTGACGACCAAGAACTGTTAAATGCATAAAAGCCATGCTACAAATTATGTATGTCATTTTTCTATGTGAGTAGAGATTTGGGATTGTTTCCATTTTTAGGTCACCTCAGGCATCTGAAGTGATCTCTTCGCAAAGGATGAACATGCAGCCCACATTCTGTGAGAGGAAGTCTACAGACAGGTGCTAGGCATTTAGAGACTGAAAAAAATTACCAATTCTTCTGGAAGATAAATGTGTAAGAGAGCACAGGTACCTGCAAACACAATTTCTGGGAAGTACCAGGATTTTCCGTGTGATATATGACGTGGCTCTAACTTAGAACTAAAATGCAAGACTAACACTGTTTTGCCTGTCCTCTCTACTGTACAGGGTGCTGTGCTCCCATCTAGAACACAGACTCATGGACAAAGACACAAACACTTTCACGGATGTTCACCCAGATGGATAGCTTTCATACTTATTTGTTTTCTGTGGTCAGCACAGTTTGTGTCATATTTGTCTAGCACTGGGATTTGTTAGTGTGTTGGTGTAATTTACGGTATTTTTTTCCTCATTGCAAGTGCTAATCACAGAAGAAGACACTGAAGCCTCACTTGCCTAATATACTGGGAGTTTGCCTTTTTCTGATTATTCCTGTTCTCATAATCATTGTTCTTCCTTTTTGTAAAACCAAAGGGGGTTCCCTTAGTTGTTTTTTTGTTTGTTTGGTTTGTTTTTTGTGCGTTTTTTTTTTGTTGTTGTTTTTTGTTTTTGTTTTTTTGGTAGAAATGTGAAAAAGCTCAGGCTAGTTATGAGTTCTTAGTACATCGCTTTTGTCTTGTGTGACCTTGGAGGAATTGTTATCAGGGCTGGCAGCTCAGTTTCACAGAGCTTATCTGCATCTCCTCAAGCAGGCAGTACTGCACCATTTTACTTCTTGGCTGCAAACAAAGGCTTGCCCAGGTTTCTGTGCTTTGAAAGACTGTTCTGCAGACTCAAAGGTGTAGTGCTGAAGGAGGCATTTCCACTCATTTAGTTATAGTATAGTAAGGGCTTAATCAGGAAAAAAAAAAAAAAAAAAAAAGGCTATCCGATGATCAGCATTAAGATACATGTTGAAATTTAACCCCATGCAACAATCCACATGAACATAAATTCTACTCAGTGGAATATGGGCACTGGCTGTACGGTCTTAAACTTCTTTTCTGTCTCTTTAAGAACCTCTCTATTGACTTTGAATGCCCTTGAAGCATGTCCAAAGACATATTTCTGTTTATTCTTCTGAATTTTATCTTTAAAAAAAAAAAAAAAAACTAGAGCATTCAGAATCAGCCCAGTACAGAAGTCATTTAAAAAAAAAAAAACACGTTTATTTCCTTCTACTGCATGAAAGTTCACCACGGAAAAAACACACTCAGTAAAATGAATGGAAGGTCAACAAATACTCTTCTAGACTGATCTTCAGTCTGAGAGTATCAAGAACTACTCTCCTGTCATATGGGGGTAAGAAAATGAGTTTGATGCAATTCTAAGACATACTAGTCATGCCTACTCATTCTCGGTGATACCACTCGAGACGGCTGAATGAACAGAGACTTTGGAAATCATAGCATTTCTGTCTGATTATCTGAAATACAGAATTGGCAGCACAGAGAGAAACTGTACCTCAGAAAAAATGTCTTTTTTCTTCCCTTTGCATTTTCATTTAGCACATCCCACATAGCAAGAATTATGAATATTACCTGCCAGAATTTCCTGCTGATAGGAATCCAACTTCACTCTGTTTTGACAAATTTTCTTGATTTTTTTTTACCTCAGATGTTGAATGTGTAAACACGACTAAATAGGATTTGAAGAGCTCTTAAAGAGGACAGCATAAGGGAGAAAATATTTACTCAGAAATTTGCACATCCACTGCCTGGGCCAGATTGTGCATTGTCGCTTATGTTTGTGGATAAATTACTCATTTCAGACATTGAGCAAATCCATGCCTCATAAGTCTGACCTCTCCAATAGACCATCTAAGTTAATTATTTGCATGACTCCTTTGCTTGCACAGACTAATGACTCACAAAGCAATGGCATCTCAGGAAATGGTTTATACAAAGGTAGTACACCGCAGCAATTGGTGTGGATTTTAGGAAGACCCTGGCTACTATGATTTCCAAAAAGTTTTGAAAGTTTTGACTTACATAAGGTCAGATTCAGAGACATGAATTAAAGGAGAACTGCTTATGGAAGAAAGAAATGCCAAAAATTAGACATTGCCCTGAGAGGCCTTGTTATGCTATGGCATTGTGTCATTCTGGGCCACAGTGTAAGGATCTGACTCTTAAATGTTTTTAGGCTCCTGATCATACTGACACCAGTTGAGTTCCACATCTACATACCACTGAGAATGTGTAGCTTAGTTGTTCTGATTTATATCTGTAAATTGTAGGAAACATCATTTATTTGCAGCACAAGGCCAATGTGAAGTGTGTAAACACAATGATAACAGCAATTCTATGAGCAGCTTAGGACAGAAGCCACCTAAAAAGTCACAAAACACAGTTCTAAAAGTTAGCTGCTATGAAAGTCGTATGAGTCATACCGGTCTAGCAAAATGCATATATAAAACATTTCCATCACTCTACACCTGTATGTTCTGTTTAACACCATTCCACTGTTTAATTCTGCCTCCAGTTCCCTGACTCATTTTTGTCCTCTGACTACTAAAGGAGGAGCTGATACAACACTACAGGTGAGTTCAGAACAAGCCCACCTCTTGCTCGAGTGAAGGCTGATTACCACAGACAGCACTGATGTTTTACTAAGCTTGCAGACTGTTTTATTATCAGTCTGCATAACGAGAAACTAAGGATGCAAAGGATATCAAAGTAACAGAAGGTGATACATTGCTGTTGTTTAAACATACATGGGGAAGCTGTTCTACAGCCATGCAACCACAATGAAGTTAAGATACAAGATTATGTGATAAGACTCCTAACAAAAAATAATTACAGTACAATTAATGTAGTTGTGTATGGCTTGCAAATATCAGTGAATGCCAAAAATAATCTGAAGAGTTAATTAATAAAATCTCAAAATCCCCTACTCTGAGATACTTGTTGATACTTAACAGTTTTGAGCCAATCTCTCCCATAACACACACAAGGCCAGTTTACTGTTGTTTAAATTTCTTAGAATATTTCCTTCATGTCATCATCTCCCCAGAAGTAGAAAATGGTACAGTTAGGCTGCTGATGTGCTAAGAAAACTGCTCATCATGCAGACTGATGTGATTTCCTCATTTTTTTCAATTACCTGTTTCATCTGTATATGCTCACCCTTTTTTGTCACATTGTGCTTTCTTGTGATAGGGACAGTTGTTAGCTCTCTGCTTAGTGTCAAGGCACAAAAGCTCTTGCAGTGCTGTTGATTTTGTGATCACTAACAAAGAAACCTCTGTGGACTCAGAGGGGGTTGAAGGAGCAGTTGACAGATACTAGGTGACTATAGGTTTCCAGCTCAAGCAGTGATTCCTGGTTAATTTCAAGATGCCATGATCTACTTTGGGTCTCAGCTTGCTGACCACACAACAAGGAAGATATGACTACTCTTTAATGGGTGAGGAATGCATGCTGATGTGATCAGAGTCAAAACCCGTTTTTATTGCAGCTGAGTGAACTCTTAAAAAAATCAAAACTCACTGTCAGAAAGGAAAAGGGCCCACTCCCTGTCCTCTAAGGCAGCTAATGCCTCTTCAAACACACCAGTCTCAAGAATCCTGCAAAAATAACGTGCCACGACATAGTTTTGAATTATTTCATTAACTGAGTATAGTACAAGTAAGAAGAAAGTGGGGAAGGAACTATGCAGGGTTAACTAGCTAAATGTGCTCAGGTGAAAGTTGCCAGTGGGTATGTTGTGCAAACAGTCATAGCTTGTGTCATGACAGCTGATCATGAACAGTTTTTAGCAGAAATTTGAGCTAATCTATCCAGGTGTGGAAAGACTTCCAGTGAGATCTCCACACTGAGTTACAATAGCAGAGACTGTGATTTCCCCCCATCCTATCAATAGTCTGGCATTTAGCCTATGATTGAAAACAGAACCTCTGCTAAGGTCTTGTGATACCTTCTGTAAACTGCTGTCACCAGCATCCCCATGCATAGTATTTCACTGGCTATGTAATACTTAATAAATCACAGGATATCAGTTATCTTGCACTACAAAAGGGCTTGCATGATCTTTTCTTTAATAAGCAGCTACAAAAGCGAAGCTACTTGGTTGTGAAAGCATTTCCATCCACTACTGAAGAGTGTTATAATGGAGCTAGAAGAGGCTCTGACATGTGCTAGCATCCATGCCACACAAACAAGGTTGTCTTTCACAGTAATATGGAAAAGAATGGCACAAGCAAAGTGTTTGACACCTGACAACAAATGCTTAAGTGATCTGATAATACAGCCTCATAATACATTTGCCTGGTTTTGATAGCACTGTCTTGAATACTAGAATGCATTTACTGTTTATGGAGGACATTATTTTTCTTTTACATATTAAAGGATCACTAAGCAACCAAACATGTCATCTTGACTTTTGCTTAAAAAATTAATAGGAAACATGAAGGGAAATACTTTCCTGCCCATGCATTTAGAAAATCCACAATACCAGAGGAGAAAGGCCAATGTGACATAAGGAACATAAGCATTGAACACTCACAGCTGCCCCAAGCCTCAGACAACTGGCTTAGCAATCTGTTCTCTAACCATTGCTGCCCTGGCAGCCAAAAGGGCCAACTGTACCCTGAGGTGTATCAGGCACAACATTGCTAGCTGGCTGAGGGAAGTGATTGTCCCGCTCTGCACCAGCCTCACCTCAAGTACTGCATGGAGTTTTGTGCATAACAGTGTAAGAAGGACATGAAACTATTAAGAGTATCCAAAGGAAGGCAACAAAGATGGTGAAAGGTCTAGAGGGTGAGACATATGAGGAACTGCTGAGGTCACTGGGTTTGTTCAGCCTAGAGAAAAGGCAGCCTCATGGCAGCCTGCAGCTTCCTCACAAGGGTAGCTGAGGGGCAGGTGCTGATCTCTTCTCTCTGGTGACAGTGACAGGACCTGAGGGAACAGCGTGAAGCTGCATGAGGGGAGTGTCCTCCACTCCAAGACTCTCCATCATTCTAACTCTCTACTTCTTGGCCAGAGCAAGAACAAATGTCACAAAATGGTGTGATTCTCAGCAACTCTGATTCTCTATCACCCTTTTTACTATCATCTTAGTCTTTTAGTTCTTTTATAGTTAGTATCTACTCTGTAAGGGTAAAGGAGCAATTGGGAAATAAACCTTCAGGATGTTTTGGGAAATCTGTTCTTATCTTCAAGTATAGAAGCACTTGTTAAACTGTCATGATGAAATTTAGAAATCAAAGGCCCAATTTATTCTGTAGACAAGATGACTATATGACTCCAGTCCAAATAAAAACTAGGATTTTGGTAATCAAACAAAAGCTTGTTTGTACTAAAAATTTTACCTTTAAATGATGTTGAGTTTTCAGAGAATTGAATCTATGTAAGAGAAAGGCCAATTGTGTGAGCTTTTCAATGCATGTTTCTGGATCTCCAGGACCCTTTTTCTAAGCTAGTGGTAAATGAAACCTTAATATTAGCATATTTCTGGCAGGTGGCCCACAAGAAACCCCTGTTCAGTTTATTCTTACTAGTAGGTAGAAGATCAATAAAGTCTGGGAATCAGCTACATTTAAATCAATATCTGGACTGAAAATTTATAGAAATGGCTTCTAATAAGATTGTGTTAGTGAAATCCCACCAGGCGGTTACTACATTGTTTCTAACCTTACAAAAAAGGAGGTGTCTACACTTTCATGTGGTCTGTGGCAGACATTAATGTAGAATGCTGTATCTAGAGTAAGCTATAAATACAGGAAATAAGTCACTAGGACAACAAAACATGCCTGAAAGTTGCTTTATTTGTTCATAAGGTCTGTGCGTTACAGCAAGCATAAGTTTAGCTACTGTGGACAAAAGCTCAGTCTGGAAGAGCATTAAATGTTAACCATAGAGATGTATAGTGAGTAGGGCCCACATTTGCACACAACACGCTGTTTTTCTATTGCTGGAATCTAACACTTGAGTTACATATCTTTGAGATCTTTCTGGATGCTCCACAATGTATCCGCACTCTTCTTCAGCTGAGCCACCTCATCATCCTTCAGCTTTTGGTTGATGACACTTGTCAATCCAGAGGCACTTAGAACACAAGGCAGGCTCAGGAAGACATCATTCTCAATGCCATACATGCCCTGCCACAAACAAAAGAGTAGTACATCATTGACAGGAATCCGTTAACTCCAGATCTGCTTTTGATCTACATAGCAGGAAGCCTTCTGACAGCAGATCTTTTTCCAGCCAGCAGAGTTTTCAGTCAATGTATTTGAAAATACAAAAACCAGTTTTTAACCAATTGGCAATACTGAAATGGGTTATTTCAGATATCTCAGCTCTAAAAACTTCATTTTTATTTATATCTAGCAAGTAGCTGACAAAACTCCTCAAAAGAGGTAGGATTATGGCATATGTAGTAGTGGCAGGTCTTTTTGCTGACTATAGAGGGAGCTGTAAGTTCAGCCTGCTCAGAGTTCCTACTCCAGAGGCTATACAGCTAGTACACACTAGATGCAGCTGATCACATCCAGCTAAAGAGGACATAGCTCTTCCCTAGCACCTTTGCTACAGAATGTTTCATGGATTCACAGCATGGCTTCCATGAAGTTTTCCATTTTTGCACTGAGAGTTCCTTTTAATGAAGTCACATGCCATGTATGACAAACTTTATACATGGGTAACACTAGACGGTACAGAGCACTTCGTTTCAGCTCCATACTTTTAAGAAGGGTAAGCTAAGTTAGAAAAGAGTTACAGTAGTAAGCTCCCTATATAACATTTCAAACACTGTATTTTTTTATACAACACTTCCTTTGTTCATCACCTTGCTAAGTGAGACTATTTAGTTTTTCCATAATAAAAAAAATGAACTAGAGCATCCAATTAGCCACTATTTCTTACCTTTACCAGTGTTGACACTGAATGAACCCGGCACAAGTTCTTCAGCATGGTCTCACAGAGCTCAGCAACACTAAGTCCAATGGCCCAGTTTGTGTACCCCTTCAGTCTGATTACCTCATAGGCACTATGGAAACATTGAAATAAGTCGCATTAGTTAAGACTTGCTTATCTTAAGGTGTCTTCAATATACTTTTTTGAATACTAAATGTTTCCCATTTAAAGAAAACTGAAGCTCCTGTGACACTAAGCTTTGGAATTGAAAGGTTAAGTAAGAAGAGTCACATATTTCAACATTAGAGGATAAAATATGAAGCCTACATTATCCCATATGTATAATAAAACCCTCTTGTTTTCTCAGCATTAGCTAAAAAAGAATAGCTTCTAAAAAAAAGAACTTTTTTATAGTGAATAGGAAAAAAATGAAAAAATTCTCTATTCAAATCAGTGGAACATGATTTAGATATTCCAAATGTATCTGGAATGATTAAACAGAGAGCAACACACCACCCACACACATCAATTGTTTTATTCAACATCTATGAAAGCTTTATATCAATATAGTCCTCATTTCAGAAGCGAGACAAGTAATTTAGGGACACACGTAGTAAATAACCTTTAGGAAAACTTTTGTTCAGACTTGTCTAAAAGTTAACTCCAATGATCTGCTTACAGAAACATACTACCTTTTCCTACAGTCTTGCTCCCTTTAAACAAAGTTCACCATGTAAGAAGCTACTTGTGAGAAAACAAGTGCACACTGGCTTTGTTAAGAACTGCAGTACTAAAGTGGGTACCTTGCACAATAGTTTGAATCACTACAGGATAATAAAGCTTACCAACTAAAATCCTGCATTTCTGTACTTAAGCCATTACTTCACTTACTTATGCAACCCTCTTAATATAAGGGCATGAAAGCTGCAGCAGAATGGAGAGGCAGCATGCAGAAGAGTTACTTCTAGTATCATATACATCCACAGTATTCTTTAACTTACTATACCTTTCAACCACCTGCTTGTGGACTTCCTTCCAGTTCTCACTGTCTTTGTCAGTTCCCATGGCAGGATTCAGCTCCTGGAGGCAAACGCCTGCCACATTAACTCCACTCCAAACAGCCACTACAACACAGAGAGAGGACATAAGCTTCAACAGCACTTAGCAACTCATCCTCCACTTTGTCTAGCTAAGAAACTTGAAACAAAGTAGTAGTAGCTGCCAGAACCACAATGTTTGAGAGGCAGATTTTCTATTTTCTTTTAACTACACTTAGTTCTGAGAACTCTGGGTGTCAAAACTGAGAATATTTTAGTACTGACACAAATCAAACACTTAAATGACAGAACTTTCAGTCTTCTAGACAACTACTTTTCAAGTCAGAAACCTCAAATTCTAGCAAACAGGCACATCTTAGCTATTCAGCCTTTTAAAACTGATTTTACTCAAGAATTGCAATAATTACATATTTGCTGTTCCACTATTTAGCTGAGGATTAGCCTCCAAGAACTGTACTCTATTTCCCTGAATAACGAGGTAGCAATATGCAAACAGAACACCAGGAGAAGTTTAAATCTCCCTTCATATCAAAAGGTTATGGGCAGACTCTTTCCCTGTTTCTGCAAAGTAACCCAGAAACTTCCTAGTTACTTCAAAGCAAAGGCAGATGAAACAGTGAAACAGAATTAGCTCTGGGTATGCTCAGCCAAGCTCTGCTCTCATGACAGCATAGGGCTGGCTTCAGTTAGTACTGTAGCTGATCAGACATTACTTTGATCAAATGCAATATGACATTGGAGATGTAGCTCCCTTAAACACACAGTACTAAAATTTAAAGCAGCACCCATCTTCTAGATTGTATGCTTATTTCAAGTCTGAAAGGATGCAGCAGACCAGCAAAGAAGCTTCTTTGATTTCATGGTTTTAAAAGTTCTCTTAAAGTTTCTCTTTAAGTAGCATGGAGGAAAGTCACAAAACAAGGGATAATTGTTAGCTTGAATCTGGATTGCTAGCTTTTTCTAGTATTTGCAACAAACTGCCACTCACCTAGTACAAACTAATACCACTTTCAGAGGAGAACCTTGCTACAGACTATACATTACAGTAATCCAAAAAGTATGGATAAAGTAGTAAACTGTGGTCCTTAGGATAAAGCATTAAATTGGTGAAAACTGGCCTTTTCAATTCAGGATTTAATTATACAGCCACAATCACTCTAATTGAAAAAAGTGCAACTGGATTTCCTGGATTTAATTGTCCTACCTCTGATCTTCATTAAAATAGTGAAGTGCTGGTCACTCAAGCTCAGCTGCATCTGTTTTCAGACTTTTGTAACACTCAGTCTCAACCTCTAACATTGTAGTGCTTAAACACAAGATGGTCAGAACTGCTCCTTACCACTAGAATCACCATGTTCTCCTAAGATCCAGCCATGGCAGCTGGTTGGGTGGATACCAAGTCTCTCAGCCATCAGATAGCGGAATCTAGCTGTGTCTAGATTGCAGCCGCTTCCAATCACACGGTGTTTTGGCAGGCCACTTAGCTTCCATGTGACATAGGTTAATATATCCACTGAAAAGAAGAACATGCATAATAAATGAAGCCACTCACATACACCAGAAAGAGTGCTCCAACAAGTACTTTACTACAAGTGGTAGGGCAATCAGGAAGACAAAACAGTGGGCTCATTGGTCACAGTATTTTAGACCTGACTATCTGCGGGATTAAGATTAATGTACTAAAAGTTTAGGACCCATCTAGCTACCAATCAAAAAAATTGAGGAAGGTCTTTGGAGATTAGTACTCTAGCAGCTAAAGCTGGAGGAGCTTTTTTGTCACAGCTAGACCCCTAGGGCATCCAGAAGTGGGACTGAACTTTTCATCTGGCTAAAACATTCAGGCAATTTCCTGAAGTAATGCTACCTTCCACTTCATAATAAGAGGCAAAGCAATTTACAATGAAAAATATCTGAAGTTTACATACTCTATTTCTAGTTGGTAGCTACTTCAGGATGTCTCTAGCATATTTGTTAAGTAGTTTCTGCACTGATTACCTCTGTAGTACAGAAAGTAAAATGAGCTCTATACTTTGGCTGCATTTTTACAGAAACAAACCAATTAAGGTTGGGGGCTGAGAGAGACTCAAATCTGTAAGCCTGTTCATTATTGTTGCTTTGAACTACAACAATAAATTTTGACTCCAAAACTCTCAAAGGAAAACCAGTTCTCAGGAAGGAATGTATTTGCATATAGATCATTTGCTCTGGCACCAGAAGCACAGTCTCACTGCAGTTTGCACCTTCCTGTTACAAGTGGCATGCCCATTAGGCATTGCTTCCCTACAGCCACACTTGGTGCTGTTCCTGCCAGGGCCAGAGCAGTCTATGTAAAGACTATGGAGCACCTCCCTCTCAAACAGCTACATTCACTCTGGACAGCTGGCTTCCAAATCAGGTGCTGAGACACACCCCAGACTTTTGGGCACAGCTTTGTTATCTCACTGTTCACTAGCAGTATGGCTTTCAGCTCAGCACTATCCACATCCTGTCCTATCAGAGTTACAGCCCAGACAGATCTTGGCAAGTCAAACAGCGAAGGACACAAAGGTCACACCAACACACAGGCAGCAGATATCCCTGATATTCAGGTACCCCTGACATCCTTTCTAATGGGCTTAGTTTCCACTAGGTACAACTACTAGACAAGACAATTCCACACATTTTGAGAAAAAACAAAGCAAAGTAGTTCTGGAAAAGCAATATGCAATTTTCTTCCTGCAGCTGCTCTACTGGAGAGAAGTCTATAGTTTGAATTCGGCCTTGCTAGAACAAAACAATTTGAACAGTGATCTGATTTTTAGATAAGTTTAAAATTGTCATGTTATTGTACTTGCACTGCTTGCTCAGTACACCAGTATGCAGTCATACTAATTGTACACTAGCTAATTACCCAAACACCAGCTGAGTTGGTAGTTTTTACATGCACTGCTTTGACTGCCAAGTCAGCTTTAAAAGCAGTGTTACTTCATTGACAGGGCTCTGTAGTAGTGGCTTTACTCTGATGTTGAATCAAGAAAAAAACTGCCCTACAGAGACTTCCCACAAAGCATACTGATGTTTATCATCACCTTTTGACATCCAGATGTCAAAGGCTTTGCCAGTGCAATGAGATACTTACAAGTGAGCACACATGTAACCAGTAACTACATCTTTTGTAACCTGATGAACTATGTAGTACATGTAGCCCACCACAAACTTCAGCACAAAGATTGTCCTGAAAATATAGCTACAGCTCTATTAATTCTTATTTCAGTGTTACTGCAATTGTTTAACAAGCATGGTTTATATCTTAAAGGGTAAGTTCTTCATTCTGAAGAATAGCCATATTATATCCAGACAAAGAAAGTTATGATTTACAAATAACTTAAGAGCAAAATGAATGTCTCCTGCTCATTCAAACCTTTAGAGCTAGAAGCTTAAAGCTACCTACTAAAGCCAAAGTGTGTAAAGAACTGAAGTATTTACTATTAGGCATCCTTTTTAAAATGCAGACCATAAGGAGTACCAAATAAATATTCTACATTTACTGATGCTCTTTATTTATATTTTACTGTTAGCAACTACATGGCAGATATCCAGACAAAGCTATTTGTTTTCAACATGAAATTTCTGTTTGAGAAAAATAAATGTAAAACCACTAGTTCTCTAAAAACAGAATTCATAAGTGTTCTAGAGAACTGCCTTACCTGGGTTGGAAACCACAAGGATGGTACAATTGGGGCTGTATTTAACAACTTGAGGAATGATGAATTTGAAGACATTCACATTCCTCTGAACCAGGTTGAGACGACTCTCTCCCTCTTGCTGACGGACACCTGCAGTTACTACCACAATCCTGGAGTTGGCTGTGACAGCATAATCTACAACCAAGCATGGAGAAGACTTAAATAGACTCATCACTAATTTCAACAGCATCATGTTCATACAGGTATTCTGGGTAGCCTCTCCACTGAGCCAACATTCAAACCCAAATGTGAGACATTGTCCTGATATATCAGCACATCGATTTCAAGTTCAACCCCTCTGAATCTCATTTCCATCGTCTGTACAATATGAGCACTATTTCTTCTACATTAAAGTACTAGTGTTTCATTAAAATCAATTTTACATTAACTATCACCCATAATAGAAGTGACCATTAGAGATGTAAGAAAGTCTAGATTAAGAGCCATTCCCATTGTTATGTTAGTCTGAAGTCTCACCCCAATTCATAAACTTAAGCCTTTTGATGCCAAAACCTGAGAGTTCTGATTACATGGATAATACTCTACTATTACGTTTACAGAATACTAGTATTAATAAAAGTATCTGAGGTTCACCTTTGTCTGCCACAATCTTATGAGTTTGAAGGAACAAGCTCCCATGCTGTAGATCCATCATTTCTCCTTTTAGTTTGTCTTCCAAAACATCAACTAGAGCAAGCTCATCACAAAGACCCTAAAGAAATAACAAAATTTTAAGGAGTCAATATACTATTGCTAGCCATTAACTTGCATTTCAAAGTTACTTCTGAGTTGAGCTACATTACCTTTTAAATTAACACTACATGTTTGAAAGCATCCATTCTACAAAGGCAAACCAGTAGGATGGAACTATCATGGAGTTACTATGAGATACACCAGAACAGAGTCCCAGGCTATTTCAGCACAAGTTTCAGCCTTGTTCAGACTTTCTAAAAGAAAGTTATTTGTGGGGAGTTTGAGCGCACAGCTACAGCCACCCCTTCACCAGTATGTACTTCATGACTTTTTTTTTTTTTTAAGAGAAAACTCAAATGCTGCATCATTCAGAGTTGTAACAAACCCTCAAAACCCATCCAGCAAAAAAAAAAAAAAAGAGGGTCTGTTTTAAGTATTTAAATACCTAATACAACACACCACTTAACTATCAAATATATTTTCTTGTAACAAATTCTTTCAACCAATTCATTCAAAAATAGAACAGGAACAGACTAATTTTCCTTGATGCTGAGAAACAGTATCAGGGAAAACAAACTAATTTTTCTTCTATTAGAGCTATTACAATGTAGTTGCTTTGCAAAACAGATTTAGCCATACATGCTTGTTATTTCCCAGCTTAACCTGGCTGGAAATTATATGGTCTCAGAAGAGGAAAACAGTGAGATATGGGTGTGGAAGAAAGATTTTTCTGTAACAGAGTTTTACCACCTTCTGACTGAGGTGTTAAGTACCGTTGTAAATTCTACAATACTTTAAAGGCTTATCATTCAGTAAGTTACACTGAATCAGTAGCTCTGTTTTCCTAGGTATCCACATCCTATCTGAAAGCAGTCATTAGGCCATTTTTACGCTATTGAAAGCGCCACCTTAACCAAGCTTCTCTTTAGTTTTATATAAGAAGGGCAACACTAATTTCACATGGAAATATTAGTTATTAGCATCAACTGAGCTACTTTAAACATGCAACAATATGCACTGTTTTTCATCTTGAAAAACATCTAACAGCAGGTGTATTTAAGTCTTTCTTTTCAGATTTAAAAGCCACCCTAGAGTCTTGCTCTAGTGAAAAACTTGCTTCTCTGTACTCAGCTTGCTTTCACAAAAGAATTGATTAACCACAGGAGGAAAACTGCAAGAATCTACTCAGCACTAGTTTTACCCTGCAGACTATTTAAAAGCAAAGTAAAAATCTCAGTTATTTAATCAGAATCAAAAATATCTAACTGAAGTCACTGGTGTTAAACTAATAAGTCAGTGAAATCAATCTGAAAAAAGAATGCGTGCAGAAGCGTAGTTGTATACACAAATATGCACAGCCTGATGATATGGGCCTGAGTGTAGACCTTGCACCAAGCATTCACCAGACTGCAGACTGAGGAGCCAGTTCTCACTGAACCAAAGGAGTACTGGAATAACTCCAACTAATTTCATGAATTTGAATCAGTGTTGCCTAGGGGATTCACCTTGCTATTAGCACACACAAATGAAGTCTATACAATCACCATCAAAAGCAGCTCAAGATATTCTCATTAGAAAACAGTTGCCTTGAGACTAAAGATCTTTCCTTTTCTAAAATAGGACAGCAACATCAGTGACTTGTTTCTAACAAAGCTAAAAATAACTAATGTGGAATTTTAGTGTCATCGAAATGTATGTATTAAATACTTACAGGAGTAAACTGAACTTAGTATTAGCACACTTTAATTACACAAAATTCAAAGCTATCTAAAATTCAACTGCACCCAAACATTAACATGTGGGAAACTAGGCACAAAGTTTTACACCATGGTTTAAAAAAACTAGAAGACATTTTGGGCAGCCAGCCATCTTGCAGAAGTCAGAGTCACACCTAGTTCAGTAACAAGAATTAAGCGTTTTTGTTATAAAAGCATTTTATACTTTCATAAGTATACAACTTATACTTGTGAGAATGAGAAGTCTGGGGTATTGAACTCCATCATGCCATAATCCAAGACTGAAAAGTTTAAGACCAGTTTTTAGTCTAGGTTTGATGCATACATCTTAGCAACTGTAAAACTAGATTTCCAAGGGCACAACTTGATCCTGCTTAGAGCACAATATTAAACACAGACAAATGCTGGATTGTAATGAAATTTCAGCATTAGTTATATACTTGTAAAAAACCTGTTACTTTCACATCAGTGCTTAGTTATACAGTAGCTTTTACTTACTGTCATCCTTTCCTGCTGACAAGGCTCAAATACCAGCAAGTGAAAGCCCTTGAACTTTTTTAACAATTAAAATCAGTACTTCAAAACATGCATCCTCAAGGTAATAAAGAGCGGATAGTCTCCAAATAAGAAGATAGCCATTTCAGCAGTACACGCAAAGTTTTTGATCCCAACGCTGCAAGCTACTTGATGTAAGATATGCTACTTCAAGGGGGTAGGACATATATGTTTGTCTTAGGAAAAAAGATGAGTGGGAGCCACAGACCTTATCTTTTCAAAAAGAGCATAAGGAATCAAATTTAACTCATTCACAATATTCTCTAAAAACAAAGGGCAAAGGACAAAGATCCTTATTACATGTTAACCCTTTGCTTTGTTCGAAGGCTGCAATACAGGATTTGCCTAAAAAAAGTAAATAGGAAAAGCCAGAGTAACCTCTAGGTCCAGCCCTAGATTTAGGTTTTCTAAGACCACAGATAACACCTCTCTGGATACAATACAGTTGTGTAACCAGGCAATACCAGCTTAAGAGAAATAAAAAAGCCCGCCAAAGGCAACAATAATATTTTCAGTACCTTCAGAGACCAAGTTATTATTGCACAGACACATTAAAAGGGTAAAAAGCAGAACACGTGTAGTTCTGTTTCCTGGCCCATGCTCCGCATTGATCTCTGGTCTGTCTGCATTCTTTGCTTGGTGGGAGAGCTCCGCTGGGCAGATTCCAGCTTTGTCGTGTAATAATAAAGAAAATATTCAGAGAGAAAGAAGAGTTTGGGAACAGCCTAAGGACAACCAGACTTACGGCTAAACGCTGACGGAAAAGTGAGACAATGAGAGACGGAAGGGGGAGGTCACCCTAGCACGAAGCCGTGTAGGTCACTGGCTGCGCGCAGGAACAAGGAGCCCGCGCATTCCCACGCGGACCTCGGCGCATTTGCTCAGCCAAGCAGGCGGCGCAGGGTATTACAGCAGCGGGGGCACCGCGCTGTCCTTGAGCCGTACCTTTCCGAGGATGCTGATGGCGCAGGCCATCCCCACCTGTCCGACCCCCACTACGGTTATCTTGTTGTTGGGGACCGTGATTCCCGCGGCCACGGGGGTCATCAGCTTCTCCTTCAGCGTAGCCATGGCGTCCTGCAAGGCGGGGCGGGAGGACTCAGTTCAAGGCACGCCGGCGCCCACCCGCGACCAGCCCACCCGCGACCAGCCCCAGCACACCCTCCCCGCCGGGGCCGCTTTGGCGGCGCGCAACTCGGCGCCCT